>OU862907.1:56277126-56846448 GCA_917880885.1 Limnephilus marmoratus | reverse complement strand
ATATAGGATAACTTTAAAAAGTAAATTAAAATGTATAACGTTAAACCAAAGTTCCTTAAACACAGTTCAATAAATATGATGATTTGTCATTCCTTATTTGTGTATTACGTAAATTCTGAGAAAATAAATTAAATAAATTGCAGTATTGACAGCCCTACCTCATGATCACAACACGTGCCTGCCCGACGCGGCAAGTTCGTTTGTAATGTTGTTCTAGTCGAATTTTGAACTTACATAGGTAGGTAGGTAGGTATCTATGGATGTTGCTCTGTTGTTTCAGAATGCCGTTCTTCGTAGTAGGTATTTTTGATCTCGCGTAACTTAGTGATTCCTCAATATTGAGAGGGTATCGGTATCTACCTATATATTGAGAGGGTATCGGCTCTAATAATCACTTTTTTGTTGTTGTTTTTCGGCCTGCGCTATTAAATTTTATTTGATTAATTTGTGTTATTTCACAATTAATTCATTTAAAATAATAGCATATTTGCGGCATGTTCCAGAGTGGAAGATACTATCAGTATCGCCCTGGTGTAAGACCACCATTCAGAATTGAAACGTTGCTTGAAAATGGCTTTAGCCGTGTTTAGTGACCAGATCTTAATAGCCAGGTACTTCCCAACTTTCCTCTTCCCCACCTCCTTCCCCTCCCCACTACCTTCAGCCTCACAACATACCCCAATTGGGGATGCCATAGTCTCACTGGCTCCAGACGGGAGCAGTTGAGATTCTTGTGCGGTATTCACTATAAAAAAAAGGTAGGTACCTAGCCCAAAATGATTAGGCAGCGTTTTCGCTTGACTTTTGCCGACACTTCTAACAATTACCGCTATGTTTCAACCAATTTACACAAATCCTAGACAAATTGCATACCTAAACCTTCCTCACTCTATCTATTGGTGAAAACCGCATGAAAATCCGTTCAGCAGTTTTAGAGTTTATCGCGAACAGACAGACAGACAGACGACGCGGGGACTTTATTTTATAATAATTATAATTATTATTTTTATTATAACATATGTATTGTACTTATCAACTTATCTAACATACAAGATAATTTAGAAAAAACAATAAGCAGAATTAACTGGTACCTACCTACCTAACCTAGAACAACCCTAAAACAAACCTAGCGAAACACTTGGAGTGACCTTTGTAAGAGGTGTTCGTTATCCAATAAATGGTTCCCGGGACGGCGGTAACCAAACCCCCAAGCTAACTTGAAATGACTTCAGTCGTGTTTGATGACTAGATCTGAATAACCAGGTACTTCCCCACCTTCCTGTCCTCATTTCCTTCCCCTCCCCACTACCTCCATTCTCACAACATAACCCGATTGGTGATGCCATAGTCTCATAGTGTTTGCATAAGGCGCGGCGTCAGAGATGAACTGGAAGTCGGGTTCTTTATTTTCCATATTTTATAAAACGGGCGCTATATTAATTGGTGAACTGTAATAATTACCATAAAACATTAACTCTAAATAAGTACTTAATATTTTAAATAATAATGTCACATAACAAAGTCGGTATTTGCTTCTTATTAAATCATATTTAATTACCCAGGGAGAAATCTATATGTAATTGCTTTTTGTGATTACCATCAATTTTATAACTGTTTTTCGTAACTTGTGTTGATTTCCTTAAAATAAAACAAATAGGAATGACGGTTTACTGAATAATTATACCGATAAACTTAAATTTATAAATGAATTTAATTTATAAACACGTATTTATATTAAGCAATAAATATAATTATTTATAAAAAATACATTAATTAACAAAATTAAAAGCGTGAACACCCCTTTCATTGCAAAAACATTTCGTAAGTTGAAACTCTGAATACCTACGTATTGAATTTGGCAACGGTGGAGGTTCATAGGTATGAAGTAGGTATGGGAACACGCCACGCACCAGCGGCAGTCAGCGAAGAAATTCCACTAGATGGAACCCTCGAGTAAGATTTGAACATGAAAGGCTTAGTAAGGGGCATCTTTCAAATTATGTTTATATTATAGTAGTCGTACAGTTAAAATAATTAATACAATCTTATGACTCGTAACTGACATTCATTGTCATTGTCATTCATTGACAGATGCCAAAACAATGCGGTATTCAATTACGCATCATTTTCATAACATGTGATCAGCAAAAACCTGCGGCAGGAATGTGAACTAATATGTTTCAATATAAAATAGCACAATTCGTTGGTTGTACACATTTAGTAGTTTTAATTATTGCTTCAAGGTTTGCTTGATTCGTACTGGGAGATTTATGGTGAGGATCGTTTCGTGTTTTGTTTATTATTTTTTTTCCTTGTATATATTCCCAATTATTATTTATCTCTTGTTCAATAAATAAAACTAAAACTATCTTTATCTATACCTAATAAACAAGAAGTTTCACTTCTGTCACGCGTGGACTCCACGCGCACACTTTTTTATTTTATTTTAGGTCGTGCAATAATCGATATAATTTGGAAATTTTCCTTATAAACAAATATCTATTAAAATATCTGTGTTTTCTCCCTGATGTAGCTAGCATCTCTTCTTAATCAGAACGCATTTTAATATTTCTGTAAACGTCAAACGTCAAGTGTTCATTGGGTACGCGTGGACAGGTCCTACCCAAGGACCACTAGCCAAATTGTGTGTGACCGCGCGAACTTCACCCCAATCTTTCAACAATGTTTCAACAAACGAAGGAGACGTAAAACAAAAAAAATGTTTTTAAGTTACTTCAAAGCAATTGTCAAAGCATTTGTTTGAGTTAATACTCGGAAAAGACCCGACTTAACGGGTATGTGTAATTAATACCTTTCTTTCCATGTTAAACTGTTATTATTAAATACGGGTTCAAACTTGTCAATGCATTCACCTCATAAGTGAATAAATTGTAACACCCATTTATGTATATGTGACCAGCAATGGGGTGAAATTATCAGCCTAGCAGAAGTAGAAGAAGATTTCAGTTTCATTTAAAGGTTTCCGGTCGCGATGAAAAAGGAGGGTTCCGTTTATGGAGGGGAGAGGAAAACAGAACTGATTAGCTGCTAGTTATGTCAAATTGAACTGAAATCATTAATAAAACATGATATTAGTCCAGTCAATGAAGGAAGTGTAGAGTGCGTTAGCAGGAACCTAAGCGATTCCATCAGAAACATGTTAAGGGTGTGAACATACTAAAAGTCCCGACGTCTAGGTGATGAGCTGGTGTGAGAGGGGGGGAGGGAGAGGGGAGGATGGTCCCAATTTTCGGGTTTCCACTTATATCTCGAATATGGTGCGTCGCAGAGGAAAAGCTCATAAAATTATGTATAACTTATATTATATTCGTAATTTTAGAAATCCCAGCCGTTTTTCAGTTACAAGCTCTACGAATGAAGATATTTTCGAAAAAAATCATTTTTGACCTTGGGAATGAACCACGATGACCACCAACCACCAATGACCACCAACTCGAACAGCATTGTAGCAACTGCTACAATGCTGTTCGAGTTGGTGAAAAGGCAATAAATGCAATAGTGGACTTGACATTCTCTATTTTCCAGCAAAGATCTAGCATTCCCAAGTTCTAAAAGAAAATTAAATTCTTTACAAGTTCTTTTAAATAAATTTCATTCTTTGATAAATATTTTAGACGATATGAAGGAATGTTGGATGAAAAATGTGAGGTAAAATGATTTTTTTTTTCGAAAATATCTACATTTGTGGAGCGTGTAACTCAAAAACGGCAGAGATTTCGAAAATTACCTAAAGCATAACAGTTGTAGATAATTTTATGAACTTTTGCTTTAAAAAATTTCCTCTGCGACGCACCATTTTCGAGATATAAGCGGAAATCCTTAAATTGGGACCTTTCCCCCCCCCCCCCCCATTCCCCTCCCTAGCTCACCAACTAGACGTAAGGACTTTTAGTATGTTCACACCCTAAGCACCCTTAACAAGTTTCTGATTAGGTTTCTGCTCACGCACTCTACACCTCCTTTTGGATCATTCATTGACTGGACTATATACAGACTAGACTATTATTTGACATTATTTTCCTGCATACCAAGTTATTAAGTGTTACAAAATTATTGTTTTATATGGCAATAATTTGGTTTTTCTATGATTGGCAGCATTGATTGATGATTGATTGTTTATGAAATCTAATACAAAAAAATAAAAATACAAATGGCGTATACCACGCGAGTGAAATAATTTTAACAAAATTTACATGTAACATGCATATTTTTTCGTCTCCCCGACATAAATACTCACTTTTGGTGGTAATAAATCTAACTGTTTGAATAAGATATATATTGCGTATTATCTTCTTCTTCATTGATACATAAATAATATTTATTAGATATACCATTGATACAACTAACATAACTGTATAATTAGAAAATTAAGTAAAAGCGCAGTATGGCAAAAAAATATTAAACTAGGAATACGATTCTGGTGAAGGGGCGCTCTCATTCATTATATGCCGCTGGTAGCATGCAGGTGCAGAGCGAACTACTGTGATATAGCCGACAAAATATTACGACATGCAAAAGGTTGGGTTCAAATGGAAAGGGATAAATTGATTTCAATAAAATAACATTACATCTTATACTTCTCTTTGTCCTTTTTGTGATAAAAATCACTTTACTTGACTTGCTAGCTGCGGTTCCCCTCAGCGGCGAGTCGGGCAAAATGAAATATGATACCTTTATTTGGAATATTATAAACATATGTATATAATATTATTTTCGTCTCTTTCTCTTCAATAGAAAATATAAGGAAAAGAAAAGAGATATATTATCGGCTTGTTTTCTAAGAAAACAATCTCTCCTAATCTACAGCAGGACGTGAAATGTTTTTAATACTTTGAATATGACGAAACAGTATTGACAATATAATTTTACTATTGTAATATATCGACAGTAGGTATTTTTTAGAAATCCACTTGAAATAAGATGTGAACAGATTTGTTTTTATTTAGGTATAGTCAATTTGGGAGGCGGGTATGGGTACCGCAGCCCCGGGAACCATTTATTGGATAACACCTCTGCCATAGGTCACCCCAAGTGGTTCGCTACGTTTGGTGACTTAGCAGAGGTGCTCGGGGTCATGGGATGAGGTTTGTCGGTGAGGTGTGAGGTGGTTGGTGTATTGGGCTACATGTCATGTCACGTATCGTATGGGTCAAATCCATGAGGTGGTGAGGCGTGAGGAGTTTGAATGAGATTTTTGTACAAGAACCAGGAGGTGGTTGTTGGGGTGAGCCATTCATATAATAATACCGCACAAGAGTACTAACTGCTCCAATTTTTTTTTTTTTAATATTTTTTATTGTAAATTATTGTTATGTGAATACCGCACAAGAGTCCCAACTGCTCAAATTTTTTTTTCTAAATATTTTTCATTGTAAATTATGTATTGTTAAGTAAATACCGCACAAGAGTACCTACCAGCTGCTCCCAAAAATTTTTTTTTTAATTTATTGTAAATTACCGTACAAGCGTCCCAACTGCTCCAAAATGTTTTTAAAATTAAAAAAAAATATATATTTTTATTGTAAATTATTATTATGTGAATACCGCACAAGAGTTCCAACGCTAAAAAGAAAAATGTTTTTTTTTTTTAATTATTGTTATGTGAATACCGCACAAGAGTCCCAAGGGAGAGAGGTTGAGGGAGTGTTGAGATGAGGTGGAGGGGGTTGCTGAGGGGGGGGGATCAGAGGGTGGGTGCAGGGGGGGGTGGATCAGAGGTGGTGGTGGGGGGAGGAGGTGGAAGGGTGGTGAGAGGGGGGGGGGGGGGGCTGGGAGGGTAGGCTTTTTTCATATCCATTTTTCGTATTACAAAACTAACAAACACGGGAGGCGGGTATGGGTACCGCCGCCCCAGGAACCATTATTAGATAACCAACACATCTGCCATAGGTCACCCCAAATGGTTCGCTACGTTTGGTGACTTAGCAGAGATGCCCGGGTTCATGGGGTGAGGTTTGTCTGTTTCTTGATGCGGTGGATGTGTTAGCCGACATTATTTGTGGTTGAGGGAGTCATTTTGACCTCTCCAGCCGAACTCTCTTGCTCTTGACCCATCGACTTGCACCGCATTGAGAGGGATGGATTCACAAGTCCGTCACTACTGGACCCACTGACCCCCAGAATCCTCCCAACCACTCATACTTTTGGCGGGTATGGGTACCGCCGCCCCGTGAACCATTTATTGGATAACCAACACCTCTACAATGGGTTACCTCAAGTGATTCGCTACGTAAGCTGACTTAGCAGGGTGTCCGAGTTCATAGGATGGGGTTTGTCCGGGTCTTGGTGGCGGATGTGTCTGCTCACCAGCTGCGTGGCAGGCCGGGTCGTATGTATGAATCTATCCCTCCCACGGTATATATATATAATACGTAGAGATGGTGTGAAAGATTATAATAATGTACATGAAATCCTTGAGGCAACTAACGTATTTAAGTTAATAAGGATTAATACTGTTTCCGTCTAAATAACTTTTCAATTACCGCAATGCAATTTGGGAGGTCGGTGCGGGTACCGCCGCCCAGGGAGCCATTTATTGACAACGCCTCTGCCATAGGTCACCTCGTTAGTAATATTTGGTGACTAAGCATGGATGCCCGGATTCATGAGTGAGGTTTGTCTAGTTCTTGGCAGCGGATGCCTCTGCCCGCTACAGCGTGGCTGGCCGGATCGGGAGAGACTGGTTGAAGGAGACCATTTGGCCTCTCCAGCAGTATTCTCTCTTTGCACAGCATTGAGAGGGATGGATCGACACGTCCGTCACTCCTGGACCCACTGACCCCCAGATTAATATCCACCTCTCATACCTTTGGCGGGTATGGGTACCGCCGCCCCGTGAACCAATAATTGGATAACCTACGCGTCTATCATGGGTCACCTCAAGTGATTCGCTACCTTTAGTGACTTAGCAGTACCCGAAATCCACCATATTTGGGAGGCGGATATGGGTAACACTGCGCCGCCCCGGGAACCATGTGAAGCGGGGACTTAGCAGGGGTATCCGGGTTCATGGAGTGAGGTTTGTCTAGGTCTCGATGGCGGTTGCGTCTGCCCACCTACTAATGCGTAGCAGTCCGGATCGAGAGAGGCTGATGGAGGGAGATATTTTGACCTCTCCAGTAGGACTCCCTCGATTCATCACTTTGCACCGCAGTGTGAGGGATGGATTCATGGGTCCGTCACTCCTAAAACACAAATTTAGTAATTTGCAACCGCGACCTCCGGATTCGTAGTCAAATATCGTAATCATCAAACACTAAGCAACCGAAACCCATTATGTACTTTTTACAATATTGCGGGCTTTGAAAAGTTTCTCGACTAGCAATCCGAAGGTCGCGGGATTAAATCCGGGCGGGCCAAACTAAATATTAATTGATTAATTTGTGTTATTTCAAAATTTATGGTTTTGAAAAAATATAAATATGAATAGGTAGGTAGTTTATTTACGGCACGTTCCGGCTAGTGGAAAATACTCTCAGTGTCGCTCTAATGTAAGAGTCTTGTGAGGTGCATACATAAAAAAAAATTACTTGCGCACGCCGTACGCAAGTACAGAGGCGACTTCTGAATTCGTAGCCAAGATCGTAAGTCAAGGCATTGTCGTGGAGTTATACGAATTTGTAAAATAAAATTTACTTGCGCACGCCGTAGGATCGCAATCACTCAGACGCCACTTCCGTATTCATAGACAAGATCGTCGATCCAAGGCATCGTCATGGTATTATACAAATTTATAAAATAAAATTTACTTGCGCACGTCGTAGGATTGCAATCACTCAGACGCGACTTCCGAATTCATAGCCATGATCGTAATCCAATGCATTGTTGTGGAGTTATACGAATTTAGAAAAAAAAATTTACTTGCGCACGCCGTAGGATCGCAATCACTCAGACGCGACTTCCGAATTCGTAGCCGAGATCGTAAGCCAATGCATTGTTGTGGAGTTATACGAATTTGTAAAATAAAATTTACTTGCGCACGCCATAGGATCGCAATCACTCAGACGCGACTTCCGAATTCGTAGCCAAGATCGTAAGCCAATGCATTGTTGTGGAGTTATACGAATTTGTAAAATAAAATTTACTTGCGCACGCCGTAGGATCGCAATCACTCAGACGCGACTTCCGAATTCGTAACCAAGATCGTAAGCCAATGCATTGTTGTGGAGTTATACGAATTTGTAAAATAAAATTTACTTGCGCACGCCGTAGGATCGCAATCACTCAGACGCGACTTCCGAATTCGTAGCCGAGATCGTAAGCCAATGCATTGTTGTGGAGTTATACGAATTTGTAAAATAAAATTTACTTGCGCACGCCGTAGGATCGCAATCACTCAGACGCGACTTCCGAATTCGTAGCCAAGATCGTAAGCCAATGCATTGTTGTGGAGTTATACGAATTTGTAAAATAAAATTTACTTGCGCACGCCGTAGGATCACAATCACTCAGACGCGACTTCCGAATTCGTAGCCAAGATCGTAAGCCAATGCATTGTTGTGGAGTTATACGAATTTGTAAAATAAAATTTACTTGCGCACGCCGTAGGATCGCAATCACTCAGACGCGACTTCCGAATTCGTAACCAAGATCGTAAGCCAATGCATTGTTGTGGAGTTATACGAATTTGTAAAATAAAATTTACTTGCGCACGCCGTAGGATCGCAATCACTCAGACGCGACTTCCGAATTCGTAGCCGAGATCGTAAGCCAATGCATTGTTGTGGAGTTATACGAATTTGTAAAATAAAATTTACTTGCGCACGCCGTAGGATCGCAATCACTCAGACGCGACTTCCAAATTCGTAGCCAAGATCGTAAGCCAATGCATTGTTGTGGAGTTATACGAATTTGTAAAATAAAATTTACTTGCGCACGCCGTAGGATCGCAATCACTCAGACGCGACTTCCGTATTCATAGACAAGATCGTCGATCCAAGGCATTGTTGTGGAATTATACAAATTTGTAAAATAAAACTTACTTGCGCACGCCGTAGGATCGCAATCACTCAGACGCGACTTCCGAATTCGTAGCCAAGATCGTAAGCCAATGCATTGTTGTGGAGTTATACGAATTTAGAAAATAAAATTTACTTGCGCACGCCGTAGGATCGCAATCACTCAGACGCGACTTCCGAATTCGTAACCAAGATCGTAAGCCAATGCATTGTTGTGGAGTTATACGAATTTAGAAAAAAAAATTTACTTGCGCACGCCGTAGGATCGCAATCACTCAGACGCGACTTCCGAATTCGTAACCAAGATCGTAAGCCAATGCATTGTTGTGGAGTTATACGAATTTGTAAAATAAAATTTACTTGCGCACGCCGTAGGATCGCAATCACTCAGACGCGACTTCCGAATTCGTAGCCAAGATCGTAAGCCAATGCATTGTTGTGGAGTTATACGAATTTGTAAAATAAAATTTACTTGCGCACGCCGTAGGATCGCAATCACTCAGACGCGACTTCCGAATTCGTAACCAAGATCGTAAGCCAATGCATTGTTGTGGAGTTATACGAATTTGTAAAATAAAATTTACTTGCGCACGCCGTAGGATCGCAATCACTCAGACGCGACTTCCGAATTCGTAGCCGAGATCGTAAGCCAATGCATTGTTGTGGAGTTATACGAATTTGTAAAATAAAATTTACTTGCGCACGCCGTAGGATCGCAATCACTCAGACGCGACTTCCGAATTCGTAGCCAAGATCGTAAGCCAATGCATTGTTGTGGAGTTATACGAATTTGTAAAATAAAATTTACTTGCGCACGCCGTAGGATCGCAATCACTCAGACGCGACTTCCGAATTCGTAACCAAGATCGTAAGCCAATGCATTGTTGTGGAGTTATACGAATTTGTAAAATAAAATTTACTTGCGCACGCCGTAGGATCGCAATCACTCAGACGCGACTTCCGAATTCGTAGCCGAGATCGTAAGCCAATGCATTGTTGTGGAGTTATACGAATTTGTAAAATAAAATTTACTTGCGCACGCCGTAGGATCGCAATCACTCAGACGCGACTTCCGAATTCGTAGCCAAGATCGTAAGCCAATGCATTGTTGTGGAGTTATACGAATTTGTAAAATAAAATTTACTTGCGCACGCCGTAGGATCGCAATCACTCAGACGCGACTTCCGAATTCGTAGCCAAGATCGTAAGCCAATGCATTGTTGTGGAGTTATACGAATTTGTAAAATAAAATTTACTTGCGCACGCCGTAGGATCGCAATCACTCAGACGCGACTTCCGAATTCGTAACCAAGATCGTAAGCCAATGCATTGTTGTGGAGTTATACGAATTTGTAAAATAAAATTTACTTGCGCACGCCGTAGGATCGCAATCACTCAGACGCGACTTCCGAATTCGTAGCCGAGATCGTAAGCCAATGCATTGTTGTGGAGTTATACGAATTTGTAAAATAAAATTTACTTGCGCACGCCGTAGGATCGCAATCACTCAGACGCGACTTCCGAATTCGTAGCCGAGATCGTAAGCCAATGCATTGTTGTGGAGTTATACGAATTTGTAAAATAAAATTTACTTGCGCACGCCGTAGGATCGCAATCACTCAGACGCGACTTCCGTATTCATAGACAAGATCGTCGATCCAAGGCATCGTCATGGTATTATACAAATTTGTAAAATAAAATTTACTTGCGCACGCCGTACGAACGCAATCACTCAGACGCGACTTCCGAATTCATAGCCAAGATCGTAATCCAAGGCGTCGTCGTGGAATTATACAAATTTTTAAAATAAAATTTTCTTGCGCACGCCGTAGGATCGCAATTACTCAGACGCGACTTCCGAATTCATAGCCAAGATCGTAATCCAAGGCATCTTCGTGGAATTATACAAATTTATAAAATAATTTTTTTTTGCGCACGCCGTAGGATCGCAATCACTCAGATACGAATCTATAAAAAAACTATTTCGAAGCTAATTACAATATCGCGGACAGTAAGGCGCTTCTTTGACATTTTTCATAGAACAGCAGGCATTTATCATTATTAATTATTACTTTAATACCTACATATATTATCAACATTCAAATTTTATAGTACGTAACTAAAAAAAATCATAATAAACTGTAAAAGAGTCATATAAAAGTTAGAAATAAATTAAATCACTTGTGTATGTAATTTTTATTTTATTAATTTAACATTACTTTTAATACACCAGAATATTACGTAAAGTATATAATAAGCATATTAATTTATTGAAATATTAAGAGAAGAATAAATAATATTAAAAAATATTTCCGGATGCCGAGTTTCAGGTGTGAACTTATCCGACATAGGCAAACGAAAAAGATAAACACGTATAGTAAGTAGAGAGGTATCGAGCAAATGATATTATTTATTCATACCATTGACCAAGTATCGAAGATTCCTACCAAATATTTCATAATCTAAGAATGATACCGCCATCGACCAAGTATCGAAGATTCCTACCAAATATTTCATAATCTAAGAATGATACCGCCATCGACCAAGTATCGAAGATTCCTACCAAATATTTCATAATCCAAGAATGATACCGTTAGTGGCATCTATTGAGTATTTTTGTAAACTATGGCCCAAAGTATGCATTCTGCATAATTTTAAAATTGACTTCATTCTAAACCCTGTGTATATTTTATTATAACGGTAAAATGTTACTTTGAGGACAGGTAGATTGGGCCTGTCTCCAAACTATCCAACTGTCCTCAAAGTATAGGCGCGCTTGAAAAACTGTCCTCATTTGATGCTCCCCGCATATATATATATATATATATTTATGTCATACCACATTTTGTGGCTCATCTTAGAAGAAGCCACTTAAGTTGCTCATTCTTTCGCATGTAATATATACTTACGTAGATGAAGTACCAACATGCTGTCTTTTAAATTTTGTTTAAAATATGGTCAGCTATAATATGTAATCAAAAATTATGTTTATTTATTAAAAAAAAATATCTTAAAATAACGTGCATTCCTTGATCTATTTTAAGAACACACTTACCGCATCACGCTACGTTGCCAAGTTTAATGCTACATATACATACCAATATAGTTCATATGAAGGTAGGTTGACAGAACAGGTCGGATGTTGCTTATTCACACATTTATTATTTCAAGCGGCCGTTTTTGATTATTGGCGCGTTTTTTTAAAATTGGAGTATGATTTGCTAATTAATATTGTTATTTATTTGGTGTTTACGGTTGTTTTTTTTTTTTGTGTTAAGGTTTATTTTATTATTATCACAAATAAAATTAGGTATTTAAATACATATTGGTGTAGTTTCTTTTATTTGCTACATAATTATTTTATCTTAGTTTTATTAGTGTTTTCGAAAAATTATGAATAAACTTATTAGAAATATATTACAAAATTTACTTTGTTCATTGATTCGTACGCTTCTTTAAGTTGTAGGTTGGTTTGCAAATTATAATTTTTAATATGTTTATTAATTTCATGTTTACATACAGTTTTATTAAAATGTGTGTAAAATGTAATTTTTATATAATGTTTTATATAATCATGTTATACCTACTTATCTTATCTTATCTTACCCTATAATATAATATTTTTACACGTGTAAGCATTGTCTCCAGTTGTATGACACATAGGTAGGTACCTACCTTCCACCAATTTTATACACGTATTCTAATTTTATTATTTTCTATAGTATACATTGTACAACCAACGTCTCTACAATAGGCCGCCCCAAATGGTTTGACTAGGTGTCGCATCTGGGAGAGGGTGGTTGAGGGAGACCTTTTAACCTCTTCAGCCTGGCTCTCTCGACTCATCACCTTGCACCGCAGTAGAAGGGATAGACCCATATGCCCGTTACCGACACACTAATCCCAAGATTAGTGTCGGTGTGTGTGTGTATTAGAGCACAGGCGTCTGGTTTGAAAGCTGTCATTGTTCTACTGGTATTTCAATGGAAGATGCTCCGAGGAACTAGCGTCATTGATCCCTTTGGCACCGGTCCCTTTAGTCGGGTAACACGTCAAACGTGTGCCCAACATTTGTCACATGAGAACGGGTCATTTCTACGACTCATTTTTGCCTGCCTCTGTGTGTCCTCCCTCCTACAATACGGGTCTCAAACGTACCTTTCAACATTTCAAGGGTGATAAAATAAAAACGATCATTTTGAAAAAAAACTATTTAATTTGAATTTTTAAAAACAAAAAATATTACTATACATACTAAAAAAAGTGTGTAATCATTTGAAAAATAACATAACACAATAAAAAAATAATTATAGCCTAATAACTTTATATTCACAATCATTATAAAAACAGCATAATATAATAAAAAATTAAATCATAATTAAAACCAAATAACTTTTTATTATACATCGTTCACGAAACATTTAGCGTTGTACATTACAGAAGAATCCTTCGTTTTTTTTTTTTTTAACAAGGGATATCAAATTATACCTTGCACATAAATTTAACAAAAACTAAAATAAATTATAACCCTCCACAACCAATATCATGATGAAAGATAAAGGGGCCTTATTCGCCCGGTACTCTGTATGCCAGTATTACAAAAGATAAAATATATGGAACTGCTATAACGACTGCCAATGATCAAACTATGGAACAAGCCAACAGCTACTTTACGATTGCTTCACGCTTTATATCAGCTGTAGTGGAATCGGAGTCGATACCTTTGGATCGTTCAATCGTTGAAGCCGGTATAGCGGTCTCTTAATCAATACAATTCATTTGAATTCAAGTTAAGCATCCTGGAGGTAGAATTCTCTTTTTCTCTGCAAATCCTTAGGTAAGGGCAATTTCTTGACACGGTGATTATTAATAAATGTATTAATTTGCTTCCATGACCTCATTGACAATATTCCTGTTTGTTTTTTTATTTCGTTTATTTTCGTAGCGCCAGGATCAATCCCTTCGATGAAATAATTTGCAAAGTTTTTATAAAGTTCATCTTTTTCTTGATTAAGCCACCTCCTTCTAACTATAATTTTTTTTGCCATATTCCCATCAAGTAAATTACTTGGTAAAGACTCTTGGTCATTTTCTAAGCTATTATCCAACGTAACATGATCCACATTTTCTTTATGTGATTCTTCAGGTTGAGGGACGGAATCTATTTCATTTTGTAAAGTTGTTGTAATGTTCGTTCCATTATCAGACTGTGATCGGCAAGATATTTTTCCCTCAGCTAATTGCAGTAAATTCAAGCCAACTTTACCTTTCTCAAGAGCTAGTTGTGGTATCATGTAATTCCCTTTATGTGTACCTGGTGTATGCCCTAAGAAATGAGACAAAGCGTTTACATAAGCATTATTCTTTCCAGCTACTTGGCTCATGGTTGCAACATGGTGTCGCAGCCCAGTTGAAGTTATATGATCTGAATTCACAAAGGAAAACTTGTGTCTTAGTTCCCTTAAAATTTGCGTGCCACAAAAATAAGGTTCACCTCCTAGTTTTGGGAATAAAAATTTGTTTTCATTTGGAATTCCAACTAAATTTCTGTACGCAAATATAGTGTCTACATTTTTTTTCATCTGATTTCGAAGAAGTATTGGAACTGTTCTCCCCCTTTTTCCTGGGATATGGAAGCAATATAATGTATGTATAGCATTTTGCTCCTCAGAACTCATGATTTCCAATATTTCTTCAGGAATGTCTTGTTTTTCACTTTGGCTGGCTATATAATTTTCTAATGGAGCTCTTGCAACTTCTCCTGCCCTCCTCCTATTAAAAATTATAATATGAGCAATTGTTATTTTACATAGCTCCTCATAGGCGATATAAGACTTTTCACATTCAAATCGTTGAGCTATATTCACTTCTAGTTTCATAACTTCCGTGCATATTTTTTTTATATCAGTAGTTAAAGGCATGACATCAGTTTTCAGCATTTTTTGAGTTTTCCTTGATTTTTCAGCGTTAGTAGAAATTTCAAATTTCCAAGCGTGACCAAAGATTATTTTAAATTCAGACAACTTGTTTTTTATAACATCTTTGGATGAAGTGGTCAGCACAGGATTCTGTATTGTTTTACGCATCAAAATATCAGCACAATCTTTTATAGCTGTACAAAGTCGTTGAGGGATGCTAGGAATTTTTACAGAACCTGTACTTTCATCGTAACCACTATTTATTTTGACAGCGTCCATAAAAACATTAAAATGTATAGGGTCAAATGCAAGGTCAAATGAGGATATTGCAGGATTTTTTCTTTGATGACCATGAACAGTCTAGCGAGATCTCTCATCTTGGATGTAATGTGTGTTTTCAAATGATGTTCTTTATGATTGCTTAATAGTAGGGAACCATATGCACAAATTAATGGCTCAGACTTTGCAATTTTTGCAATAGGATCATTTTTGAACACAGGAAATATCTGAGATCTTAAAGATTCAGTGATCTCAGAATTGTCTGGGGAAAATAAAATAGTGGATGATTTTAACACTCTGCAGCGTTTTAGTGGATTTCCTTCATGTGATTGTTTTCTATTTGAACATTTTTTCAGGTGTCTATAGAGTAAACTTCTTTTGAATGTGCCACAGCATTCTATACAAACCGCATAATCTTTAGCTGTCGCAGTCGTTCTTGGGCGGCGATTCGGTAGTATTATTCCATCAACTCTATTTATCGCGTCCTGCTTATATAGATAATTGCCTCTATTTCTTATTTTCTTCGAAATTAATTCACACTTTTTTTTTCGTTCGCGCAGATCGGGATCTAAAATTTTATTAT
The DNA here is from genome assembly GCA_917880885.1 of Limnephilus marmoratus. Taxonomy (NCBI): domain Eukaryota; kingdom Metazoa; phylum Arthropoda; class Insecta; order Trichoptera; family Limnephilidae; genus Limnephilus; species Limnephilus marmoratus. Next base: position 56,830,690 of record OU862907.1, on the reverse strand, counting down.
ATTCAATCACTTCTGCCTCTAAGGGATGTTGGATTGTGATGTGGCGTACAAAGTTGGTTATCAGCTTGAAGCAGTATGGACAGAAGTTTTTACGGTCATAAACTCTTGGTTTTTTACTAGCTAAATCGGATGTACATTGTTTTGAAGTTGATGACACATAGCAGTCCGTTTTCTCCTGCTTCCCTGGATGATCGCTGGTATATGAATCTAAAATTTAAAAATGCAATAACATTTTATAACATATTTAATAAATTAAATTTGTGTGGAAAATTATACAGAGTGAATTATACAAAGTTACCACACAAACTTAAACCAGCGATTCCTGAGCATATGTGGTGTGTCAGTCATTTTATTATGGGATGACTTCTTTGTTCGATAAACTTAAACTGTATTCACGCAAGCTGTCCCGCTACAGCAGGGTTTCCCGACCCCGTGAACGGTTCGTATGTTCCCACCACTATTCGACAGAGACAGAATTCTTTCATAAACATTAATTAAAAATGTGAATTATTTTTATTTATTTGTTAGAGTTTTAAGTTTTTAAGTGCGTAGGTTTATTAAATACGTTTGTATGTTTGCGATATTGTTTGTATGAGTGGTTCCTTTGCTGACAGTACTTCGCAACTTGTCTAGCGGCCGCGGCGTGCCAGACTGTACTCTTCACGCTAGCCTGGAACGGGAAGTGCTATTCACTATTGCACATCACGCATTGTACTGCACATTTTGTTCAAGGTAAGATAGAAGAACTAGACTTACAAATTTTGGACCTTAAGAATGATATTTAGCTAAAATCCTTAATATCAGAGGACTTTTGGAATACAGTGGACAGAGAAAAGTTCCCATTTTTGAAAAAAGCCGCATAAAAAATTGAATCATTTTTCAGTTCGACATATTTATGCGAATCCTTGTTTTCAAACATGAACTTAATAAAATCAAGATATAGATCTCGACTCACCGATGAGCATCCTTATGATTGTTTGCTAACAGGATTATCGTCATACCCTCCTAATTATGAGGCAGTGACCAATGATATGCATTGCCTCAGATCACATTGACATATTGATATTATATTTTTTTATAATTGAAACGTTGCTTGAAAATGGCTTTATCCGTGTTTGGTGACTAGATCTGAATCGCCGGGTATGCTTGAAAATGGCTTTATCCGTGTTTGGTGACCAGATCTGAATCGCCAGGTACTTCCCAACCTTCCTATTCGCCACCTCCTTCCCCTCCCCACTACCTTCAGCCTCACAACATACCCCGATTGGGGATTCCATGGTGTCACTGGCTCCAGACGGGAGCAGTTGAGATTTTTATGCGGTATACCCGGTAAAAAAAAACTCCACACAGGAGGCCCTTAAGAAAACGATTTCCCTCAAGGCCTATGTCATCTAAGATGCTGTGTGGAGGGTCTTTTTGAGGAGAAGAGGGAGTTAACATTGGTCTTGAAGAGACCCATGTTGTAGGAAGGGGAAACAGAGGTCGGCAAATCGTTCCATAGCCGAGCTGTTGAGCACAAGAACGAGTCGAAGAAGCGACCAGTTCTCATGTGACAAATGTCAACCGTGTACATATGTTGGGCACGGGTTTGGCGTGTTTCCCGACTATGCACCGGTGCCGAAGGGATCAATGATGCTAGTTTCTTGGAGCATCTTCCATTGAAATACCGGTAGAACAAGGATAGCATTCCTACCTGACGCCTGTGCCCTAAAGATTGCAATCCATCTGTTAAAATGGGAGAATTTATCAATCAAACGGATCGCCCGCTTCTGCACAGAATCGAGGTTATTTTTCAGATATTTTGGAGCTCCAGACCAGAGGTGGCTGCCAAATTCAACTGTGGGGCGGACTTGCGATTTGTACAAGGCTAGCAGTTGTGTACTATTAAAGTATCTGCGGGCCTTGTACAGTACGCCCAGTTTTTGAGAGGCTAGCTTTACTCTGGCTTCGATAGAGCCCCCAAATCTGAGCTGGTCACTTAGAGTTACATCGAGCATATCAATGGAGGGCCTGTTCGGAAGGTTGCTTCCGTTGAAGGAGACGAGATTTTCATTGCGATTGCGAGACGTAATAATACATTAAATACATTTCTCTGTGTGTATGCAATTTGAATAATAATTTTATTATTTTGAAACATTTTTGTTTATTATTTATTAATAAATTATGGGAAAATGAGAAGTTATGGGAGGAGTTTGTCGATTAAAAATATGTGGTGCCCGCCACCCTACCGATATTTTAGAATGTGCTCTAGAGTACAAAAAGGTTGGGAACCCCTGCGCTACAGCATAGCGTTTACATTACCAAGTTGGAAATTTGAAACGAGCGCTTACCATGCGCTTATCACATATATGATCAGGAATCATTGGTTAACATTTGTCAGATAAAGGGGTTTGTTTTACCTACCAGAATCAGACGAAATTCTCGAGGGTAACTTGAATAAGTCATCACTGCCGGACGTCACACTTGCTTCTAAAATAAAGCATAATAATGTAATATTCGAAATAAAACAATTCATATTACGTAACGTAATATTCCGCATCACTATCGTTAATTGCTAAAACATTTCACAATAATAAGTAACGTAATGTTGGTATGTAATGAAAAATACCTAAGATTATTGTATATTATCAGTAATAATTATGTACATAGCTACCTGAATCTGAAGAGTTTGCAAATAGATCATCCAGTTTTTCCTCCATTTCATTAATTACGGCTCTTTTATCCTCTGAAATTGGCGAACTTTCACTTGTACTACATATATTTTTATCTATAAAATAACAAAACACATTAAAAATCATAAACATAATAAAACAATAAGCATAATTATCATACTTATGTGAAAATCAACAAGAATTATTATTAAAATATCAGTGAAAAGCGTTTTTATAGAAATCATAACCTAAAATGTAATTTTACCTAAAAAAACATTTGGTAAATATCGGTTCGGACTGGCCACGATTATTACGAATAATTTTTAGAAAAACACTTTAGATTCGCCTTAATTACTTAAAAAGGAAACTTTTTATTATATAATAAAAATTATTCGTAATAAGCGTGGCCAGTCCGAACCGATAATCACCAAACATTTTTGGTATGTCATTGATTGTAATAATTCATTATGCAACACAATATTTAAGGTTATATGATAAAATCTTACCGTTAATTGAAGAATCCATTGATATTGCAATAATGGTACCTTCGCCAGCGCGACATTTTATAAAATGCGAAAGGAAAGGATTCATATGATCCACATCCACACACGAATCGGCGGCGCCATAAATATACCAAATACCAATCTAGCGCAAATATCAACTAAATCACCGAGACAGTGTTGCCAACTTTATTTTGACCAATTCACTACCGTAACCCATCAGAAAACAACTAAATTTGGCTATCCCTCAAACCACCGTATTATGCCAGTAAGTTAATACCTAAATATTATTTTTTTACAGTGACTACCGCACAAGAGTCCCAACTGTTCCCGTCTGGAGCCAGTGAGACTATGGCATTCCCAGTATGTTATGAGGCTGAAGGTAATGGATAGGGGAAGGAGGTGGGGAAGATGAAGGTTGGGAAGTACCTGGCTATTCGGATCTGGTCACTAAACACGGCCAAAGCCATTTTCAAGCAACGTTTCAATTCTGAATGGTGGTCTTACACCAGGGTAATACTGAGAGTATCTTCCACTCTGGAACGTGCCGCAAATATACTATATATTATTTTAAATGAATTAATTGTGAAATAACACAAATTAATCAAATAAAATTTGAGACCTGCGGATTGTGAGTCAATGGTCTTACTCCTGGACTATGTAGGCCGTATATTGTAATTTATTTTTAAATTATTGTTTATTTTTGTTCATAATATTTTTTATAAAATACACCCAAACAACAATAAAACACCTTTTTATTATCTACTACAATACAACTAGAGACAATGCTTTTGAAAAATAGTCACGCGTAAAGTAATTACCTAGGTACAGATCATTTTTTTAAATGAAAAACTCTAAACAAATTAATATAACTGTATGAAAAAACATATTAAATGAGTACCTAATATATTTCTGAAATTTTTAGAAAACCCTGTATAGATATCATCACATTACAACTGACTATGCTTTCGGAACGCAAAAGACAAATACATAATTACGAAGCAAATATTTTATTTATTAAAGAAAAACTACATAAATGTGTATTAAAATACGAAATAATATAAAACTTGTAATAAAAACAAAAACCATTAACACAAAATTAATAACGATATTATAAAAGCAATTCGTAAATCAATCTTCAATTTTAAAAAAGGGCGCGAATAGCCGGTAAATATTATAATATAATGTCTGTTCTTCTAACAGTCCACCGCGAGCGCTCGACAGTCTGGCTACCTATGTAGGAATACAACATATTATAACATTCCGGCAAACATATAACATATCGCAAAAAGATTCAATCTGACTTAGCAATGTCATGCGATAATAGATTTTGAGGAATTTAACCATTGAGTTCAATATCGCAAAGCATTGATAAACGACTTGGAGTTTGAATGATATTGTATGACGAGAACATCCGGCAACGTCGCATGCCGTGATGTTATAGATGCGATAAAAAGTGTACCCAATTGATGTTCTAAGTATGGATGAATATTTACTGATAAAAAACGCATTCCGGAGCATTAACGGTCCACGTAAAAATGTCATTTATTCACTCAAAAATTTTTTTACACCGTTCGACTCGTCTCATCGAGTTTGATATGATGGACTTAAAAAAAAAAAAACGATGAGCCACTAAGTGCCCAAATGAGCCAGTAAGTCGAAATGATCAAGAAGTTCCGGTAATTAAAGGACGCTTTGAGCCACTAAATGCCGTAACATAAACCTATATATATATATATATTTGTGTGGTGTTTATACTTATAAAGCATTGCTTGTGCATTTTTTTTTATCAGAACAACATAAATAATTTAGTCTTCCAAGAGTATCACTCTTTGAAGCTATTTTCCCTTTAACGCGGTCATGTAGAGTAGAAACGGATATTCCACACTTTGTGATCTTCTTTATTTATGTCTTCATTAGTAAATAAAAGCAGTCTTTCTGCAGTAGTTTCGCGGCATAAAAACCTTGAAAAAATGAAAAGCTACACATTTAAATTTTTTTTTAAACTATTATATCATTTATATAAACGTTCTAATATGAATGATCTTGGTCTTATCTCTAATCGATACTCGCGATCGATTATCGCATACGGGAATAGCGGCGTCCGCCCGGTACAGCGCTGTGACTTCAGCTCTGCAAGGGCTGCAAGATATTCACCAAGTTTTGCAGTATTCTTATTTCAACCCATTCATATAAATTTCTACGAGGCTCAGATCATCTAACGTTTCCCCATCCTAGAACTTTGAGAAGAGTTTGCTCCAAGTTTCATACAAACCAACTAAATGAACAGAGTGACACTCATTTTTTGTCGTTTATGCAACATAAATTTAATTTGTTAATGAAAAGTGATTTAAATGTAACATTGATGATAGATGAAATTCACATATTGCCATATTTAGATTACAGCGGAGGCAGCATTTTGGGAATAGCTTACATTAGTGAAAACGCAGCTACTACTGCCCATGTCTTTATGATTCAAAGTTTACTCTCTCGATATAAAGTAGTAGTCCATATACTCCCCGTTAGTGATAATAATTCCATTAATAGAAAAGCTATGATGTCTTTCAGCACTCCCCCGTTTAAAGACACTCAACAAGTATTATCATTTCTACACTTTGAAGATCATACGTCAGAATCAATAGCTGCGTTTTCTTCCATAAAACGACTTCATGAAAAACGACTTTGGAAAAATTTATTAAATGGTTAGATTCATGGAAAGCTTCAAATAATAATTTTAATTCACTGACGAGAGAAACTCACTTAGCTATTACACAGATTTCAACTGTCCTGCTAGACATTCATCAAATATTATTTTGCAACATTTAATCAGATCATCTACAAATTCATTGGTAAATAATTAGGTATGTTAAAAGAATAAGTGATACTAACAAAATAGTTTTGAAAAGTCACAAAATCTACATAGTAAAAAAAATATTCTTAACTGATTGATATACCCACTTATACCATTCCCTCGTCACCATTCAACATGTCGAAACAATATACCCGTAATACTTATACTACTTTTGTACTACTTTCATTGTTATTATTTTCAGGTGCACGTTCTGCAGCAGCCAGCCTCCAGCAACTGCAGCAGACTGCTCTACAATCTCAACTGCCGGCGATCATATCCACCAACTACACAACATTCATATTATACATATTACAACACATATCATTATAATCAAATTTCATTATTAAATGTAATTCACTATTAATTTTGTTTATATTTAGTTTATTTTTTAGGGCCAGTTGTTTCGCAGAATTTGAACAATTCATCAAATTTCAAAGTTAATTTTCAAGTTCTGTTGAGGTTCTACTCAAGTTCTGTTATTATTTCAGCCATATGGAATAACTTGCGCATATTGATTTAATAACAGAACTAAAATAGAACTTTCACAGAATTTTAAAATTCACATTGGAATTTGGTGAATTGTTTAAATTCTGTGAAGCAACTGGCCCTTATTCTAAAAAAAAATCTTTGTTTTGATACCTTCTCTAATTATAAGTACCAATACACTGTACTTAGAAATGTTGCATTTTTAACAAAGGGTATTAATGATTTTTTTACTATAAAATTTTCTTGGCTTATTTTACCCGTCAATACTTTTCCCCAATGTGCCATGAACCTGATTTTTGCACTTCAGTGTGTATTTAGTATAATATTTTCTTTTTTCAGATCACTATTTTGCCATAATTGGCACCTTATTAAATTTTTTTAATCCATACTCATCAGCCTTCAGCGCCGGCCATCTTGATCCAGTGTCCTGACCTTTTGGTTTATATAAATATACTGATTTTGAAACACTATGTAAAAGTATTACCTATTGTAATATGTTTACGTTCAAACATTGGAATTCTTCAGCCTAATAATTATGCAGAAATAATGTAAAAACCTTACCGTTTTACCAAAACTGATCTAATAAGAAATTTAAAAAAAACCTGTTTATTATATCAAATATGTTACTTTATGCAAAAGTGAAGGGTTAATAAAAATATCCTGAATTTGAAACACTATGTACATTTATGTTCAATCCATCATAATACGTTTTTGTTCAAACAACGATATCTACAACTAAATAAAAAGTTGAAATATTCATAGAACTGTTTTATTTACCCGCATATTAGCGATGGGAAATATCGATGGAATATCGATATTGTATCGATCTTTTTCACCATCGATGCATTTCGATACATTGTCATAGACAAATCGATTCTTGAACAATCGATTCTTGCATCGATGTCAAATCGATTAATTCTGACCAATCACAACGCTTCTCTCACATCGATTATTTCTGACGAATCACAGCGCCAGGGACCCAATTTTCATTTCAGTAGATAATTGCTCGCATGCGATAATTATGTACTTTGTCTATGGTTTTTCTATCATCTAGTAATTATCTACTAATTTTCGATGTAAAGCGTATTTTGGAATTTCTAAAGAGTCCAGTACACGTTGGGCCAACGCGCTCGGCCAAAGCGCTGGGCCAACGTGAACAGGGCTATTTTGTGTGTTTTTGGCGCTTGCGGCCAACGCTCGCCGACGAGCCGATGGGTGTCGGTTTTTCGTGCACAAATCAAAGGAATTTGTCGCAAGCCACAAACAGCGTTCAGACGTTGGCCGAGCGCTCAGTTCATAAATACGCGTCGGCCGGAGCGGACGCTGTTTGTCGCGCTTAATTGTTCCAACGATCGTTTCACGAACATGGCGTCTTGGAGTATTGATGAAATGTTTAGGCTAATTGATTATTATCACAATAATAATACATATTTAGTTGTGATTTCAGAGTAATGATAATCACACTAATATAATAATGAGGAATGATTTGTATTTTTGTAGTTTGTAACGAATAAACTCAAAACTACTGGATCGATTTCAAAAATATCAATATTCAAAATAATAATTCATATCAATATTGATGGGTTATTTAAACCTCCTGAAATATTATTGGACTGTTCTTTTTTTACATGAGCTTAACACAGGAGGCCCTGAGGAAAATAATTTCCCCCAGGTCCTATGCCATCTTTGGGGATGCTGTGTGGAGGGTTTTTTTAAGGAAAGGAAGGAGAGGAGAGTTCTGGGAAAGAAAATCGTTTAAGTCGGACACATAATGATAATTCATATCAATATTGATGGGTTATTTAAACCTCTTGAAATATTATTGGACTGTTCTATGTGGTAATCTGTAAGTATACCTACCAAAAAAAATTCAGTGTAATGATGCTTGGAGTAGAATAGCAGATAATATGAATATTCCACTAACTGAATTTTAAAAAAAGAGTCATTAATGGCTACATACAGAATACATCGCATCGCGCTGTACAAGTATATTGCGGCGGCTCCGCTGACGTCCATCTCCGTCTAGCGATCGACGCAGAATGAGACACGCCAACGTGTTAACGGTAACCACAAAAATCTGGCCAACGCGTTGGCCGAGCGCGTTGGCCCAACGTGTACTGGGGCCTTAATAGATAATTATCTATTACAAAGCAGTAGATAATTAGACTATTGGTTTTAGCAGTAGTTCAACTGTCAAAAACTGTCACTTGTACGGTTTCACCTTACTTTACTTCCAATCCAACACAGTGGTACGATGCATTTTAGTAAGCATGTGTGTGTTACAATGCAATATTTGATATCAAATAACTCAGGAAATTTGGTAATAATTAAAAGAAATATTTATTTATTACAAAAATCGTTTTTAAAATGTATAACAATTTTTGACAATAAAATATAAAACTATACAATAATAAGTTTAAAAGTTGAGTAATAAGTATACTATTTTATTGTATTTTTGTTTAATTTGTAAATTATGCTATTCTACTAAACTATGCCTGTCCCAGAGTAGCGTTATAGAATGCAATTCTATTTTATTGTATTTGTCATAGTATGTATTTATTTTTATAAGAACCTACACATTATGCATTTTTATTAGTTCCCAGTATGCAAACGATTGAAATACATTAAACAAATGTTATTTTATTAATACAGTTTCATTTAACTCTTAATTCAACACAGCTAATGATCAAATAATAACAGAAAGTCCAAAGGTAAAGCAAAAGTCGGTAATATTTTGAAAAACACGCAAGAGGAAACAACTACTTCTTCAACGAACAACAAAGTGAATTGACAGATTGACAGCCGTAAACAGAAAAATGTATCAAATCTATGGAGTCAAAGACACGGGTTACCATATAAAAAAATAAAATTGGTACATTTTTATGTTGGTATTAATGTCGGCTGTTTTACATTATCTACGACGGTCGAAAATACGCATTTAACGAAACAGTAGATAATTTATCGTGCGCGATCCTCGCATGCGAACAATTATCTACTGAAATGAAAGTCGGGTCCCTGGATTTACATCGATCCATCGTATCGATTCACAATCCGATATAATCGTTTGAAATGTCATCGTAAGAAGAATCGATTCTCGCTTATCGATGTCTATGTTCATATCGAATACAGTTCGATACAATCGTTTTGAAATGTCATCGAAGTGGAATCGATTCTCGCTTATCTATGTCAATATTCATTCGAATGCACAGTCCGATATAATCGTTTTGAAATGTCATTGAAAATGAGTGATACAATCGTTTTGGAAAAATTTCGGTTTACGGAAGGTCTTCCTAGATATTTTTTTTTTATATACTAATTATGGGCCGGAAAATCCAAAACTGAAAGATTTTTTTTTCGGAAAGCAATATTAACAAAGTTACACGACTTTAAAATTTTCTATACGCACACATGAAAATCGACATATTGGAAGCATTATGACAGTTTAAAGTCATAGATAAACTAGAAAGATGTTTTACCACACAAAATTAAATGTTACCATGCAATAATATCATCAAACATACCTTATAAATCGACCAAATCTTCTTCGTCCGTTGAATCAAATTCGTAGTCTTAAAAAGTTGTGACGTAGACCGGTCACCAATATCAATGTTCTTATATGAATCAATGTGAATAGATAACAGCAGAAAAACATACCTTAAGGTTTGTGTAACATGGTTTGTGCCCCTTTATACCGCCTGCTCGCGTCAATTTAAAAAAAAACAGCCTACGTTTTCAAGTAGTTTAGCGGCTACGCTAGGTTTGTGTAACATGGTTTGTGCCCCTTTATACCGCCTGCTCGCGTCAATTTAAAAAAACAGCCTACGTTTTCAAGTAGTTTAGCGGCTACGCTAGGTTTGTGTAACATGGTTTGGGCCCCTTTATACCGCCTGCTCACGTCAATTTTAAAAAACAGCCTACGTTTTCAAGTAGTTTAGCGGCTACGCTAGGTTTGTGTAACATGGTTTGTGCCCCTTTATACCGCCTGCTCGCGTCAATTTAAAAAAACAGCCTACGTTTTCAAGTAGTTTAGCGGCTACGCTAGGTTTGTGTAACATGGTTTGTGCCCCTTTATACCACCTGCTCGCGTCAATTTAAAAAAACAGCCTACGTTTTCAAGTAGTTTAGCGGCTACGCTAGGTTTGTGTCACATGGTTTGTGCCCCTTTATACCACCTGCTCGCGTCAATTTAAAAAAATATCCCTGTTTTCAAGTAGTTTAGCGGCTACGCCAAAAGTGAGTAAAATTTATAAAAAATAATTACTTATTACTGGTTTAATATTTTTGGTATGGCTATTTCTATGACTTTAAACTGTCAGAATGCTTCCTAAATGTCGATTTTCATGTGTGCGTATAGAAAATTTTAAAGTCGTGTAACTTTGTTAATATTGCTTTCCGAAAAAAAATTCTTTCGGATTCGGATTCTCCAGCCAATAGTTAGTATAAAAAAAAAAGTTTTATTGTTTAGGAAGACCTTCCGTAAACCGAAATTTAGCCATCGTTTTACAACTGTCAGAATTCATTCGTAAACGCAAATCGATTCTAGATCTGAGAGGTTGTATTCAAGATACGTCAAAATATCTCAAATTGTGATAAACTGATAAAGCGTGTTGATGTTATCATCATCCAGCTTTGTTGTAAATGATGAATTAATACTTTTAGGTAACGATCTACGTTTCCAGTTTTAGTTTATGTAAGATTGCCATGGTGACTGCTTTTCTCAATTTAAAGTTTATGTATTATTACTTATGTTATTTTAAGGTTATGTATCATCTAGGGTAGTGTTGGTCGTAGTATTCAAACGTGAAACGATTGTAAACGACGAAATATTACTTTTAGGTTATGATTTACGATTCCAGTACGTGTTAAAGATCGACATGGTGATTATTTTTCGTAAGTAGGTAGATGGGTTATTTTGAGTAATTTATCGATTTGTGTAGTGTATGTTTGATTTATTGTAAATGAACAACCGATATCTCTAATTTCATCGAGTACTAACTAGTACCTCAAAATATTTTGTGTGACTATAAAATATTTATGGTTTGTTCTTAAAAGTGTTATCAGCGCTAGAATTAGACACTTCTGTTCAAAGATATCATTATTCAATAAACACCGATTGCAAAAAAACAGTTTGTTTACTGTTTTAATGTATAAGTTTCCTACAATCTAAATGTCATTTTGAGATTAATCATGTAATGACGCATAGCAGAATTTTGGAAACATCTATAAAATTACATTATCTATAAGAATACGGATCTTATGAAACAGTTTCAAGGTCGGGCCAGACCATAGATTATAGATAGTAAAGTATTATTGTAAATTATAGAAAATAATGTTGCTTGTAAAGAAATCATTGCCAGCAATGAAAAATCTACGTTGCCATACCGATGTACCATGCTTTGCCCGTGAACACCCCCCCTGCCGCGAGAAAAAATACTGCCTTTGACCGCAGCTATTGCTCCTGAACTCCTAGCGATTAATCGATTAATCATTCGATCATTTTTATGTATCGATACAAAAATATCGATTATGTAAATGTATCGATTATTCCCATCACTACCGCATATAATCCTTCAAAGCCATAGATATTACAGTACAAACTTCAGGTATAAATTTAGCTATAGTAGACTTTTCAACCCTGTGAAATGCTGATAATGTGTACAAAGAATCTCCTACAGCCCGGTCTGGGAAAAATACATGCTTTGCTGTAATTAAAATACAATATACGTTCAAGTCGTTTATTTGAAATATAAAATACAATATTCGAACCATTTTTTTTTTTTGAAAAAAGATACTTGCCGCCAACGGGACTTGAACCCGTGTCCTTCCGATTGCCGGTCGAATGCTCTGACCACTGAGCTATGGGGGTTTATCAAATACCCGCCAAATAATTCAATATATACTAGTGTTTCATTCAACATTTACTGCTTATTATATTTTTTCCACCTGAAAACAACCAACTTTATTTTTTGCGAGAGAGACATTGTTAGTGTTAAATCCCTCGCTAGATGGCGATTTTTTTTTATTTCAAATACAAAAAAAAATTGGTTTTGGTAGAACCTTTGGTTGAAATAAATTATCTTAAGATGACACTATAGCAAATATATTAAGAATCTTAACGACCTAAGTAAAGAAGCCGTGTATACAAATTGCGACTCGCGACCCGCGTATTGGACGGAACTACTATCGAATTTACCCTATCAAAGAAAAGAAGAAGAAAAATAATGTGGGAATCTTAACGACGTAAGTGAAGAAAGCGTGTAAACAAATATGCACCCGCGACACGGCGTATTATTGGACGGATGTACGGTCGAATTCACCCGAGCAGGCTTGGAGGTTTCACCTTTCCGCCGGGTTCATATGAATTAATTCTGAAGAACGTGTTACTAACATTTAAGATGTTTCTAAATGAATACCTCCTGAAGGTATTAATTCATCGGCTTGAAAAATAAAATCTGGTGCTCACCGCTAACTTTAGTTTGACGACCTCCGTAGTCCAGTGGCTAAGACTCTTGACTCACATTCCGGAGGTCGCGGGTTCGAACCCGGCATGCGCAAATAAATTTTATTTGATTAATTTATGTTATTTCACAATTAATTCATTTAAAATAATATATAGTATATTTGCGGCATGTTCCAGAGTGGAAGATACTATTAGTATCGCCCTGGTGTAAGACCACCATTCAGAATTGAAACGTTGCTTGAAAATGGCTTTAGCCGTGTTTAGTGACCAGATCTGAGTAGCCAGGTACTTCCCAACCTTCCTCTTCCCACCTCCTTCCCCTCCCCGCTACCTTCAGCCTCACAACATACCCCAATTGGGGATGCCATAGTCTCACTGGCTCCGGACGGGAGCAGTTGAGATTCTTGTGCGGTATTCACTGTAAAAAAAAAAAAAAGTTGAACAACGTATTAGAATTTTTTAAAGGCGTACGTTAAAAAAAATGATGGCAACGTACTGTTTTTATTTATCTAAAATATAAATAACTCGCATCCCTTGTGAGGCATGGAAATAAAAATGATAATTCAATTACGAATTCGCCGTAATAAATTAAATTGTGAGCCTCGGGCAAGCCCTCAATAAACGTGGTTATGTCTCGCCTTAAGCAGAGTGAAACAGAGACGTGATAAAATTGATCAATCATATTGCTCAGAAGACACATCTCACACCACACTACAATTTGGGAGGCGGGAATGGTCACTGCCACCCCGGGAACCTTTATTGGATAACCAACACCTCAGCCATAGGTCACCCCAAGTGGTTCGCTACATTTGGTGATAGCAGGGGTTCCCGGGTCCATGGGGGTAAGGTTTGTCTAGGTCCCGGATGACCAGGACACACTGAACCCCAGATTCCTACCCACCCCTTAAACCCTTTTCCTTCCCAGAACTCTCCTCTCCTTCCTTTCCTTAAAAAACCTCTCCATACAGCATCCCCAAAGATGATATAGGCCCTGAGGGAAATTATTTTCCTCTGGGCCTCCTGTGTGGAGCTTATGTAAAAAAAATCTCATCTCCGCTCCACTTGTAAAGTTTTGTGGTATAGGACTCAGGTCTGGTGTTAGATAATAATTATTATACGTTTTAAGATTTTCATGGCCGAAAGTATTTTCGTTATTTGTTTTTGGGGTATTTTGCCGTGTTGCGCTACCTCCTTTTTTAGCCAACGTTTCAGACAGCGTTAAAGTGTCCACTATCAGGGCAGATGGTAATTTTAGAGAGTAGGTAGCTCATCTAATTTCTGCGGAAGCTTTCGTAAATAATTTTTATATCCGTTGACATCTTCTTATCGCATTTCTACTAACAAATGCTCCAAGGTTTGCTCTTCTCGCGATCCAATTACGAACCCAAATCGATCTTTTAATTTTCGGAACTGACTCTATTATGTCCTTGTAACTGTATAACCGTTGACATCTTGGACCCAAATCAACCGTTTTGTTTTCTTTCGTCAAAAGATTCTTAAATAATTAATAATTGCGTTGCAAGCAAAAAGATTAAGCACTTTTTAGTTCTTGGCGAACGGAACCGACACTTGACACTTACGATGACGTTTATTATTTGACATGAGCATGCTCATTAAATAGCATGTGTGATCAAATGTTGGCTTTGAGCACGCTCATTCGCGAGAAAGCTCAAACCAAGCCTGCTCTTATTGAGCAAATGTGTACAGTTGACTATTTTTGACAGGAGCGTACTCATTAATGAGCATGCTCATAAGCCGGATTCTGTGAGCATGTGTGTCAGTACCTATTCGGCTTGAAATGAGCATGCTCATTACTAGCAACGTCATTATTGACACACATGCTACAAGGTAGCAACTGCTACTAGGTAGCTTGCTCTTTGGCTTCAAATGAGCATGTGTGCCCGTAACATTACCTAAACACTCCATCCCGGGTGAAGCGGGAAGGCAGACGGGGGGGATTCATTTTTTGACAGATGCCGCGCAATGCGGTCGTATGTGAAGAATTAACAGAACGGCCTTTTGTGGTTATGTGCAATGAGCAGGCATAATCACGAGTTTAAAATATTATTATACCTAAATATAATATAATAATAAAAATATTTGAAAAAAAAAAAAAAACCAAACCAAACCTCTTTGGTTTTGCTTAGCATTGAATCCCAAACAAACAAATCCCAATTTAAACCAAAACCTCTTTGGTTTTGCTTAGCATTGAATCCCCTTTCTAAAATGTTAATTAAAAGCAAGTTTGGAATAAAAATTAAGGGTAATACAAGAGAGAGTAGTATAGTTTCACTTCTATTATATATGGATGATATAAAATTATTTTCAAATTCTGAATCAAATTTAGAGAAAATGATTAAGGTAGTTAAAATTTTTTCAGATGATATTAAAATGACTTTTGGTTTAGATAAATGTAAAACTATCCATATAGAGAAAGGCAAAATTGTAGATGGAGACGAGGGTATATTTAGAAATTTCAAAATTATAAGTATGAAAGGGGATGAGGTTTATAAATATTTAGGATACCCGCAATCGAATAGATTAGATCACACTAGTATTAAAAATGATATTAGGATTAAATTTCAAACTAGGATCAGAAAAATTTTAAAATGCAATCTATCTGCTAAAAATTTAGTAAAAGCAATAAATACTTGGGCAATACCTCTACTAACGTACTCATTTGGCATAATTAAATGGTCCAATACAGATTTAGATAGTTTAGAACGATTAATTAGAACTACGTTAAAAAAATTTAATTGCCATCATTCAAATAAAGCTATAGAACGAATTAATTTACATAGAAATTTAGGAGGTAGAGGTGTAGTCAAAATAACATCTTTGAAACACAATCAGGTAGAAATACTTAGAAATTTTTTCCATAGGAGAGCTAATAACTCAGAAATGCACAAAATAATTTGCAAGGCAGATAGAAATATTACACCTTTAAATTTATATGACGAGAATGCCAACATTCTTATAAATACTAACCAGGAATTATTAGATTCCTGGTCAAATAAAATTATTCACGCAAAACACTTCAATTATCTCAACCAAACGTATGTTGACAAACTTTCGTCAAACAAATGGTTGAGTATTGGAGAGTTGAGCGCAGAAATAGAAGGATTTATGCTTGCCATTCAAGATAGAGTCATTAATACTAAAAATTATAGAAAGCATATAATCAAAGATATAAATCAAATTGATGATTTATGTAGAAAATGTTTGGCATTTCGGGAAACTATAGAACATATTATATCGGGATGTTCTATATTAGCGCCTTCCGAGTATACATTTAGGCACAATCAGGTTTTAAAAATAATTCACCAAAGTTTGGTAATTAAACATAACTTGATTGACTGCCGTAATATAGTACCATATTATGAATATGAACCAAATTCATTTATAGAAAATGAATTTTATAAAATATATTATGATAAAACTATACTAACAGACAGAACAATTAGTCATAATAGACCTGATATAGTTTTACATGACAAAATTAAAAAAACAACTTATATCATTGATGTAGCTATTCCAAATTCCTGTAATATTCAAAAAACTATTTCTGAAAAAATAAGAAAATACACAGATTTAGGAAATGAGATTAAAAGAATTTGGCATTCTCGGACTATAAAAATATTACCATTTGTTATTTCGGCCACTGGCATAATACCTAGGAATCTGATTCAAAATTTAAGCGTATTAGATTTGTCAAAGAATTTGTATATAAAAATGCAAAAATCAGTCATTTTAAATACATGTAGGATTTCAAAGGATTTTTTAAATATGTATATTGAGGGATCGGTAGGATTTATAGGTTCAATTAGAAATGCCACAGAGCCGAACCCTCTGATATGAAAATATCTGGAGTCGGTGAATTATATTCCCATTTGGTCTCTAGTAGGTTGACATGTTGTTCTTGTATTGTTTTGTATTTATAATACTTATATAGTGCAATTGCATAGCGTGGATTCACTAGATGATCATTTGGGGAAGTGTATGAAAGGGTTTAGTTTTTCCTTCTTTTTTTTTTGGGGGGGAAAATTTAACCCGGACATTTAAATCTGGTGCGTTAATAAATAAAATTACAATATAATATCAAATATTTATAATTATTCTGTTTTTGACGTAAATATTTACGCACTCAAAATTCTAGTAACTTTAGGTCGTGCAATAATCAATATTAGTCGGAAATCTTTCCGAAAATGGTCCACTTGGGATTTACGGTTTTTGTTGTAACTCCTAGAATAGTCACCACCTCTGATAAGGCATCGTACCTCTTCAATTTATTTTTGAAATCTGGGCACTGGACGTCCCAAAAGATTGATCTCTCCCTGATTAGGGAAATGAATGCCAAAGTATTAAGATTTTCCTCACCTGCAGTTCAGCTATAAATTTCTTTGGGCAAATCCCCAGATACAGCAGAGATAAGAAAGGTGTGAATGTACCATGGCTTAGTACACTGATATTAGCAATGGAATGTGTAGTAATTTTTTATTTTTTTTTTATTTAAAAAAAAAAACATACGTACACACATTTAAAACAAAACATTTGGTTCTTAAAACTAATTACAATATATAAATTTCTTTTTAATGAAACTACCCAATTCAAAAGAGAAAACATTTCTCATGCTTGAATTTTGGAGTGCCATTGTAAAATGCGAGTACGTACAGAGAGTTTGTCATTACAAGTACTTACATATATTAAAATACATGTATACATGAAGACAAGTTGACATAATGAATATGAAGTAAATAAGAGTTAAAGTTGGAATAGGATGCAATATAAGATAATACAGGCATAGATATATCAGAAATAAAAATAATATTATTGTATTTACTCAATAGGTAGATTGTAAGTAGGTTGTAGGTACATAGCATTGGTTAAGAAACATTGATATTTGAAATGGATGGGTTGACAGTATTGTAAAAGTAGGTACATATAATAAAGTTGTAACTGTTTGGTGCCTGCAAATAATGCGTATGTACTTTGCTTTCAATTTGATATGCTGATGAAATATTTTTAGAGGATATGTTCTAGTTTCTCAATCCTAGGAGTCTATATATTACACCAGTTATGGGGGTAATTATCTCCTTTATGATTTTTGTGGAGTTCCCACGAGAGCTGGGAATCTACGATCAGGCAGAAATATTTTGTGGTATTTTCTTTTCGAGGCAGTTACCACCAACTTTAATATTGAGGCCGAAATTTTTCTTGTTGCCAAAAAGTATATAAAGAGTTTTTTTTACGTTAAGAGTTAATTTGTTTATTCTTAACAAGCTTCTGAGTTTAGAAACATCAGCATTCATTTCCGTTTCAAACTCCGCTAGGTTCAGTTGATTGTAAAAAGTTACTGTATCGTCCGCATAAAGTTGTAGAGTTCCTAACTATCCAAAAGTTTAAATCATAATCATGCTTAATTCTAAAAGCGCCAGTTGCTAAAATTATAAGTGGCGAAAAATATTTAATAACGGATAAACCGATTATGAAACATAATGAAGGTGCTTAGAATATTGAATCGGCTTATTGTTCAGTCCGCTGTATTAAGGAACACTACTCATGACGCCAGTTATGGAAAATTTAAAGTACGAAATTGATCCTTCAGAATAGACCCTAAAAGCATGTTATTTCATTTCTACGTACATTGTGAACAGTAAGCACAATCTCAAATAAAGAAGTTGATTGTTTGCTGTTTACCAGATGCAATAAACCACACTGTGATCACTGATCTACGATGATCTTCATCGGGCTCCTTGGTGAACGAGACTCTCTACAAGAAAGTTTTCTGGGTGTTGAACATGGTAATAATAGTTACAATAAAATTATTTGGTAACTTTATAAAGCGCCGTTTTATTGAAAAATCACCTCAAGAGCGCTGAACAAATGCATATACAAAAAAATTATATAACTGGCTTACAAGTAAGATTTAAAATTATAACTAGTGACTTACAACTAAGACTTATAGCTAGTAACTTATATATACGACGTATAGCTAGTAACTTAAAACTAAGACTTAGAGCTAGTTACTTATGTCTAAAACGTATAAATGCCTAAGTCAAATATGTCCATATTATCCGAATAATTATAAATAATTAATATCCCCTAAACCACACTGCGTAAATTAATTAACCGTTTATGTAATATAGATCGCATAAAATTAAAAAAAAAATTAAATTAGAAAAAAAATAAAATTTCTGACATAATAATATACATACCTATCAATTTATAAATGTTCAAAACATTAACATTCTAAACACATTTTGGTTGATTTTATAAATAATATAGGTAAATAGAAACGATCCGAATTAAAATTTTGCGGAATTTAAAGAAAGTAATACCTAGTATAAAGTGCCTATTCAAAACACACACTAAAAGGAAAAAAGTGCAGACCCAAAATAACCACTAACAAAATGACCAAGAATTAAACTAAAGGTTCATTTAATAAAATAAGAATTAAAAAGAAATACACTACTAGTTTCATTAATTGAGATCATATTATGATGATTACATCTTTAAATTTAAAAAAAATATATAGGTTTAACCCTATCCAGTAGGAGTAAAAAATAGTATATAAACCCGAATTATTGTGATTCAGGATATTCTGACAAGGATTCGGGAATATTGGGATTCAGGATATTCTGACAAGGATTCGGAACATTGTGATTAAGGATATTCTGACAAGGATTCGGGAATATTGGGATTCAGGATATTCTGACAAGGATTCGGAAAAAAATTCACATAAATACTATTTAAAATTAAACAATTATTATTTGTTTTTGGAGTGTTATCCCGTGTTGCGCTACCTCCTTCTTTAACCAACGTTTCGGACATCGCAACAGAAGCCATCATTAGGGTAGATGTGTAATTGTAAGTGGTGAAATGTGTGCTTATGTACTTGGAAGGGATACCGTGTTGCCAGCTCCAATCCACTACGAGGTGATATTACAGTATAATTAGTGGCGTAACTGGTATGGGTGGCACCTGGGGCGGATAACGTGTCGTAACTCCTCATCCCCCCATTAAAGTAGACTTTGATAATTTAAATAAAACCCAATATTTGACTTCACAAAAAATAAAACATAAAGACCTAGTCAATACTTCGTCGGCACAGCTGTTGGTATTTTTTTTTTTTTTATTTATTTATTTAAGGAACATAAACAGTCTTAGTAACATAATGTACATAAGAGGCTGACAAAAAACAGACCAATTGTTAATGTTCACAGATAGGTATTTAGAAACATAAAAGAAAGTAAACTAGAATACTTAAGAAAAGAAAAAAACAGGACAAAGCAGCAATTAAAAAAAAATTATAATACAGGTGTAGATTCAACAAGTGATAAAACTAAATATAAAAACACAACAATAAAATAAATGCAATTGTAACTGTATAGAAAATAGTCTGCGTAATAGGTATTTGGATTGGGACGGGATAAGGACAAGGATAAGGGAAAGTTGCCACGCAGGTAAGATTAGGTACAATTAATTTAATCATCATGAATATGTGTTATGTATTATTCGCACATAGAATGTGGTACAGTGAAATTCTGTAGCGAAAGTAACTAGCAAATATGTAGACTGAATATGTCAGCAAATTTTCCTATACGTGCAAATTTAATGTTATGGTAGTTACATGTCCTTTGCATAAATTCATTTTGGTTGGAATTGGTGTTGCATCTATCAATGTAGAAAAGGGTATTTTGTCTGCTATATCGAGTCGGCACGTGGATATTGATTTTATTTAGCAACTCCGGGCAGTCAATTTTTGAGTTAATAATTTTGTACATGAGCATCTGATCAGCGACAAGCCTTCTGTTGAACAGTTTCGTGATTCAAAAATGGTTCTCGATTTCATCCTAAGAGTTGTATACATTGAATGAGGAATTTGAGAAATCGCTCCTGAACTCTTTCTAACCTGTTAACATAAACAATATAGCGCGGGTTCCAAACCTGTGAACAGTATTCCAGGTGAGGAAGAACATGTGAATTGTAGAGAATCAGATACATAAGTCTTAGTGTTTTTGAAAAAAATGCATGTTCTTAGTACAAAGCCTAGACTCTTTGTTGCTTTGGTGACAATGTTATTAACCTGTTTATCAAAGGTAAGTTTAGAGTCCAAAAGAACCCTGAGGTCACGTATACAATCTTTATTTGTTAACAGCAATCCAGAAATGGTGTAATCATGCAGTATTTTCACATGGTTACGTGTGCACGTGACTTTGCAACATTTAGAAATATTGATAAAAAGCTTATTTCTGAGACAGTAATCCGTCAGTCGTTCAAGATCTTCTTGTAAACGCACAGAACAGTGAGGAATGTATCCGGTAATTGACGGCTATATAAAAGCTAAACGTAGAAAATCAGTTAGAAGTATACTGCAATACCAGCTCGTAGAAAACCATTTTGTTTTACACCTTTATATGGCTAGATTCGCTTTAACTATTGTAGTTCCGTTTCTAATTCTAGAATTTGTAAAAAGAAGTCGCCAATTTCGTCGGCAGCTCGCATGGGGACGTGCCCCAGGCAAATATAAGTACTATGATTTAATGAACTTGCAGTATCCCTCCGGATATGTAAAGTTTGACGGTAATACTCGGTTGTGTCAAACGGTTATATACTGCATACGACGCCATTGAATGTCTCGGTTATTCTGTACCGGTGACTAGAGATCACAAAATGACAGTGGATTCGAGGAACATGCTATTTTTGAACCAGTTCCTATCTCGGTTACTTCGCACCGGTGACAAGCGTAACTTCGTTAAACTAACTTCGACAAAAGGCATAATAGCAGACAAAATACGAAAAAGTTTATTCTGCAACAATAGTTCCCACGTAATTCTTCAAAGCTCTCATTTGAGAAGAGGAATTGCTGCACTAAGATCACTTTTTTTTATCAACAGTGAGTCAGCATGTGGCTCGTCAGATTGCCCTTTTGAGAACATGAATAGTTGCACTCGGAACAAGAAAAAGGGTTTTCTCCACTGTGAGTCAGCATGTGGATCGTTAGACTGCTCTTTCGAGAACATGAATAGTTGCACTCGGAACAGGTTTTTCTCCACTGTGAGTCAGTTTGTGAATCGTTAGAAAGCCCTTTCAAGAACATGAAAAGTTGCACTTAGAAAAAGAAAAAGGGTTTTTCTCCACTGTGAGTCAGCTTGTGCCTCGTGGATTTGTTCTTTTGAGAACATGAATAGTTGCACTCGGAACAAGAAAAAGGTTTTTCTCCATTGTGAGTCAACATGTGGATCGTAAGACTGCTCTTTTGAGAATATGAATAGTTGCACTCAGAACAAGAAAAAGGTTTTTCTCCACTGTGAGTCAGCTTGTACCTCGTGAGTTTGCTATTTATTATTGTTTATTATTTATTTATTTATTTGCAAAAACAGTGTAAAAACCAATACATTGAAAAAGCGGTATATATATTATAATATATAAATTTACATTCAAGATACAAATTAAAACATGGGTAATATTTCGCGATTAAACTCATTGCAGGACATATGGAAAAAATACCACATTTCCTGCAAGGTAATTAATTAACCTAGTAATTCGTCCCAGGGGCATCACCATTGGCAAGTTAGTTCTGCACCTGGGAAGAATCAAAAGCCTGTGTTGGCGGCCTCGCGTGGAATTATCCGGGACATAGAATCCTATTTTTGCCAGTATATCTGGTACCGATATAAAACCATTTAGAAGCTTATAAGCCATCAGTAGTAATGCGACATCTCTACTGGAACCAAGGCTGCAGATACCCAACATTCCCGAGATTAATGCTGTTTGAAACAGCCATGGGTAAAAACCAAACTCTCTCATATAGAGGAATCGTAAAAATTTATTTTGTATTTTCTCGACCATTTGTGCATAGACGATGTCCTCTGGCCCCCATATCTGAGATCCACTCTCGAGAATGCTACGCACCAAGCTAAAGTAAAGCAGTCTTATAACTGTAAGATTGGTTAGTTCCTTCGAATTATGTATGACAAAACCCAACATCTTTGTGGCTGATTTGCGTATCTTTTCAGTATGAGCATGAAATGTTAAACGAGCGTCATACACAATTCCTAGGTCCTTACATGTCGCCATGTGCTTCAATGATGTGTCTTTCATTTTATAATTAAAATATATGGTCTTTTGTGACCTCATAAAGCACATAATCGAGCATTTTTGGAAGTTGAAACCAAGTTTATTATCGATACTCCAGTCAATAATTGAATTTATATCTTCCTGGAGTTTTCTACAGTCTTCTAATGATCGAATTCTCAAGAAGAGTTTAATGTCATCTGCAAATAGTAAAAAACGGACGAATTTGATGTTTTTCCGTATATTGTTAATTAAAATTAAGAACAATAAGGGTCCTAAACTTGATCCCTGCGGCACACCAGAGTTTGAAGGATACGTGTTAGAGTTAAACTCACCATAGGATATAAATTGTTCCCTTTCGCTCAAATAATTACTAAAGAGTTTCAGTAAGTTTTCGGAAAAACCAATTTCTTCAAGCCTACTTAGGAGCACTAAGTGATCCACCTTATCGAAAGCCTTTGCAAAGTCATGGTATGATGTGTTGACCAGCTCATTGTAATCGATTGCTCTCGCCACGTAATGTATAAATACCATTAAATTTGTAGTGGTTGATCGGCCATGTCTAAATCCATGTTATTGTTCGATCAAGAATGGTTCAACTTTAGCATATACATATTTATGGATAATTATTTCTTATAATTTGGCAGGTGCGGAAAGAATGGCTATAGGACGGTAGTTGGTAGCTTGATACTTATCACCATCTTTGTGTAAGGGGGTGACATTCGACAGCTTCCATAATTTAGGAAAAACTCCGTTTTTAATAGTAAGGTTAAATAAATGTAGAAGTGGCTTAGATAGTGGTTCAGAACATCCCTTAATGACAAAGGATGGAATCAAATCAGGACCAAACGATGTTTTTGGCATCAATTTTTTTACTGCTAAACTGAAATCCACGATATTAACGTTTTCAATGGAGATATTTTGAGCATTTGTTGATCCAATCTGTCCTGGCACATATGATTCAAAATCAACTTTTTCCTGATTATAGACAGATTGAAAATACTTTGCGAAAGCTTCCGGTATGTTGATTCTTTTGTGAGTGCAATCATTCAGGATGATATGACTTAACAGACCTCTATTCCAGAATGACTTCGGATCATGTTTCACATTATTTTCTATCTTTAAAATAAAGTTTTTGTGGGCAGTTGAAATATTACGTTTAATTCTAGTACGATAAGATTTGAATAACTCGTGTTCACTTTCCAAACCTGATCGTTTCCACCGCTGATGGTGTATAAGCTTCATCTTTATGTCCCCAATAATCTCGCGCGAAAACCATCTAGGATAGCTTTCATTTTGCGGCGCTTTTTTTCTTAGAAAACCTTTGTCAAAATACGCATACAGGGTATCGTAGAAGTATTTAACTGCCTCGTCTACATCGGAAATCTCTAAGATAGCCTGCCAATTGTGATCACGCAATTGGTTGTATAGCTTCACAAAGTCGCCCTTGGAGAAATTCCAACCGCGGAAGTTATTTTCTAAATGTACAAAACGATTCTTCAACGGTCTGTCAAGTTTAACATTACATTCCGACAAAAGTGTCGGATGGTAATTATCTTCTTGTACGAGAGAGAATTCGGATTTTTTCGTAGACATACTTAAGTTACTTAGTACAAGATCCAAGGTACGATTACATGAGTTCAGCACTGTATTAAACTGCTTCAGTTGAAAAAGTTCCATAACATACGAAAGTTCGGTATTCACTGCGCGTGGATTTTGTGAAGAATTGATATTAAAATCACCAATCACTAAAAATTTTTTATCAACAAGGTAGTTTAAGTAACTAATTAATTTTTTTTTAAATTGTGTAAACATTTGTTTTCGAATTGGGTGGGATGTAGACAGTACAAATAAATAAACATACGTCGTGAATAATTACTTTGACCCATAAATTTTCATCTCCCGTTTCCAGGTGGGAAAGTCGTTCAGCTCACGTGTGTTCATCATTTAGCAGTGCCATCAGTAGTCCACCACCTCGGGTTTGTCCGGTGCTTCTATCTTTTCGGAATACAATGTATCTGCTATCGAATATTTGTGCATTAAAATTGAATTATTAAGCCAAGTCTCAGTGATAACGATGAGCTTGTGTTCTTGGTTAAGAACATTTTCGTAAAATTTGTTCATCTTTGATCTAAGTCCTCGCACGATTTGGTATAGTAATAGTCATTTTGAATGTGGTGGTTTTTTCGTGGTTTCTTGGTCCGAAATGTGTTTTTTGTAGAAACGAAATTGACGAACAACCACTCCTCGGGGCCAAAGATCCTCTTTCAGTAACAGATCGATATGATGTTCATTACTCCCACTTTAAACGTGGAGTATTCCTTCGAAAACGCCATGAATTTCACAGCATTGCAGTTAATATCTGCACTCGTTTTCAAATGGGCAATGACTTCCTCCGTTGTTGTGTCGGGATGTAGACGGGACACAATGATAAATTTTTGTTCCAAAATAGCTTTAATTCCACTCGTATTGTTAGTTCCTGTGAGTAGTGTTTTGTTTTTACGTAAAACTGAGCTAAATGACAGTGGCGGGCGGGCAGGCGGGTCGGTGGCGGTGTGCGGGGTTTGGTGTTCGGCAGTAGAAGTGCTGGCACTTGCTGTGCCGGGCGCGGGGCCGGGGGGAACGGTGGCCGATATCGGCTGACCGCCTGTTTCAAGTGGAGGCGAGACAGCATTACTATCATCACCTGTGTTTTTGTATTTCTTCATTTTAGAACGCGTCCTTTTATCACTTTGTCACTAGGGATGTCGGTACTTCGAAATTGTTCAATCGTAATCGTAATCTCGCGAAATCGTATTGCTTTGCATAGCTATTTCATCCGACAACTGTCGAATCAATTTTTCTTGCTCGACATTTTTAGACTTCATTGACGATATATGGCTGTAGCAATCGTCTATGATCGCGGACATTTGTTTGTTCGTCATAACTGTGTTATTTAAATATGCGCAACGGAATTGCGTGCGTGTTGTCGTAGCGACCCGAATCATCTATTTTCGAATAGAGAACATGAATAGTTGCACTCGGAACAAAAAAAAATATTTTCTCCACTGTGAGCCAGCATGTGGATCGTTAGACTGCCCTTTTGAGAACATGAATAGTTGCACTCGGAACAAGAAAAAGGTTTTCATCAACAGTGAGTCAGCATGTGGCTCGTCAGATTGCCCTTTCGAGTACATGAAAAGTTGCACTCGGAACAAGAAAAAGGTTTTTCTCCACTGTGAGTCAGCATGTGGCGAGTCAGATAGCTCTTTTGAGAACATGAATAGTTGCACTCGGAACAAGAAAAATGTTTTTTTCCATTGTGAGTTAGCATGTGGATCGTTAAACTGTTCTTTCGAGAACATGAATAGTTGCACTCGGAACAAGAAAAAGGTTTTTCTCCACTGTGAGTTAGCATGTGGCGAGTCAGATGGCTCTTTTGAGAACATGAATAGTTGCACTCGGAACAAGAAAAAGGTTTTTCTCCTTTGTGAGTCACCATGTGCTTCGTGAGATTGCCCTTTTGAGTACATGAATAATTGCACTCGGAACAAGAAAAAGGTTTTTCTCCGCTGTGAGTCAGCATGTGCATGGTCAGACTGCCCTTTTGAGAACATGAATAGTTGCACTCGGAACTAGAAAAAGGTTTTTCTCCACTGTGAGTCAGCTTGTGCATGGTCAGACTGCCCTTTAGAGAACATGAATAGTTGCACTCGGAACAAGAAAAAGGTTTTTCTCCACTGTGAGTCAGCTTGTGCCTCGTGAGACTGACCTTTTGATTACATGAATAGTTGCACTCGGAACAGGAAAAAAGTTTTTCTTCACTGTGAGTTAGCATATGGCGAGTCAGATGGCTCTTTTTAGAACATGAATAGTTGCACTCGGAACAAGAAAAAGGTTTTTCTCCACTGTGAGTCAGCATGTGCATGGTCAGACTGCCCTTTTGAGAACATGAATAGTTGCACTCGGAACAAGAAAAAGGTTTTTCTCCACTGTGAGTCAGCATGTGGCGAGTCAGATAGCTCTTTTGAGAACATGAATAGTTGCACTCGGAACAAGAAAAATGTTTTTTTCCATTGTGAGTTAGCATGTGGATCGTTAAACTGTTCTTTCGAGAACATGAATAGTTGCACTCGGAACAAGAAAAAGGTTTTTCTCCACTGTGAGTTAGCATGTGGCGAGTCAGATGGCTCTTTTGAGAACATGAATAGTTGCACTCGGAACAAGAAAAAGGTTTTTCTCCGCTGTGAGTCAGCATGTGCATGGTCAGACTGCCCTTTAGAGAACATGAATAGTTGCACTCGGAACAAGAAAAAGGTTTTTCTCCACTGTGAGTCAGCTTGTGCCTCGTGAGACTGACCTTTTGATTACATGAATAGTTGCACTCGGAACAGGAAAAAAGTTTTTCTCCACTGTGAGTTAGCATGTGGCGAGTCAGATGGCTCTTTTGAGAACATGAATAGTTGCACTCGGAACAAGAAAAAGGTTTTTCTCCTTTGTGAGTCACCATGTGCATCGTGAGATTGCCCTTTTGAGTACATGAATAGTTGCACTCGGAACAAGAAAAAGGTTTTTCTCCGCTGTGAGTCAGCATGTGCATGGTCAGACTGCCCTTTTGAGAACATGAATAGTTGCACTCGGAACAAGAAAAAGGTTTTTCTCCTTTGTGAGTCAGCATGTGCCTCGTGAGATTGCCCTTTCGAGAACATGAATAGTTGCACACGGAACAAGAAAAGGATTTAACTCCAGTATGGGTTAGACGGTGACTTACAAAATCCTTCCTATGATAGCAAAAGTAGTCACATTGAGGACAAAAGAATCGATTATCCACAGGATGCGTCTTCAGATCTGTCGACAAATTTCAAAAAGAATATGAATAAAAAAGGCTCATTAAGATTTATTTTCCGCGATAAGTTAAAAAAAATGGATACCAGATAATGTTCTTACAATGAAAATAGGTTTTACCTGTTGTCTGGTTCATTTCGACGCGTTCTAAGCATTCTTTCTTAACATCCGACAGGTCCATGTCAATTTCCATAAATGGAAAACTTCCTTCATCTTCTTCTCGGGAACCAAGATCCTCCTTGATGGCCAATGTCTCCACATTAGTGCTGCCTGCAAAACCAAAATGACAACACGAACATTATTTATAATTGTAATGTTCTTTGAATGTAGTGACTATATTCACACACTGCAATAATTTATATACAACTAGACTTTATTCAAAAAACCTATATATTTGAAAGATTTTAAA
This sequence comes from Limnephilus marmoratus, assembly GCA_917880885.1. Classification (NCBI taxonomy): domain Eukaryota; kingdom Metazoa; phylum Arthropoda; class Insecta; order Trichoptera; family Limnephilidae; genus Limnephilus; species Limnephilus marmoratus. Next base: position 56,802,432 of record OU862907.1, on the reverse strand, counting down.
CCCAATCATTTAACAGTGTATAGGCGTGGATTTGGATACGAACATTAAGAAAAAAAGAATGACACCAGATGTCCGCATCAGTTGCCAATGCTTCAAAAAGGACCCTGCTCTTGAAGAAGTCAATGAAAAGGTTTTTATTTACATCAATATTTACGTAATTGTAACGTGTAACTGATAACATGTCCCAAATAAAAACAGGTAAATATTTGAGGAATCAGGAACTTATTGCGCGTAATACATTTAAGTTAATAGTTCCAAATTAAATATTTGGCATGTTTTATAAATAATTTAAAAATTAAGCATGCCACATTTTTGAATATATCCAATGTAACTAACTGGCTGTCTGAGTAATCTCCGCATATTGTAAACATTCCTTCTTTACATCTTGGAGATCAAAATCTATATTCATATACAGCATTGCACCTCCGCCTTCTTCCTGGGGCCCTGGTTCCGTCTTGATGGAAACAGTATCAGGATTTAGTAGATCCATGGCCCTGCCGTGGTAGCGTTTGATGATTGGTTCAAGTCAAAAAAATTCCTGAAACAACATTTTTATAAAGGAAATTTATTTCATGTGAGTTTTGAATATTTGGTTTTGCTTGAAATATTTTGCCAAATATTGAAGTCGTAAACATAACTCATATTTTGAATAAGGATATAATAATTATTGTGACAATAGGTATTTTAAGCTCGCATTGGATATTTGAAAAAGGTGGAGTGAATCCCCATCCATAGCAGCGCAACTCGATACAATGTACACAATATCTATCTCTTAAGATAAACCGGTATTACCTTACTTTGGATCCGCCATTGCGCTTTTGACATGATAATGTAATGTAGGTTTTTTGTAATGCATATTAAAAACGGTATGCTGCCAATATTATATTGGGACTTGTTTACAACAACCAGTTCCGCTAATGTTATTTGTGTTATTGAGTGATGGGCTTAAGAAGAAGTACACAACTGATTTACGCAATAAGCTAGGTATACAAGTAACAATGGATATTACTACGAATGACGTCTATTTTGTCAAATTTATGGGATTAGAAGAAGAAAGTACGAGTAGATGCTATCTTATATTAACGGTAGATTGCTGCCGTCTCACCGCAGTACTGCTCATTCCAAAATTAGGAAGACTTATAATTGATGATTCAAATGTTCTTCGAACAAAACGTAACATGAATATCCTTACACATGTAGGGGTAGGTGTTCTGATTGGCATTGGTAGGGAAAGCTAGATCGCGTTAGACACAGCGCATTTGTGCATGTGAGCCTGTCTTAGCTCAAATGAAAGAACAAATGTCGATCAGTTTGGCTGTCAGCCGCTACCAAATGAAAAGCGTGATTAATATTAGCATTGGGAACTAATTAACTAACCATCCCGCAGGGTTAGGCAGAGAGGACGGACCGCCAATCAAAGAAACCAATTCGGTCTTGGCACACACTTTTTGCCTCACTCACATTCATAGATCGTCTCATACATAATCTTCTATTATTCTGATTTTTGACATGACCTGACTCAAATATCTGATTCACTTGATTTTGCCATGTCTTCCTCGGTCGTCACCGACTTCTTCTACCATTCACATTTGCGTCATGTATTCTTCTTACACTACTTTCTTCGTCCATTCGCTCTACATGCCCAAACCATCTGATGATCCCTTTCTTAATCTTACTCATTATGCTCACATCAGCCTTACATTATTTGCGGATATCCTCATTTCTCACACGATCATACATGATTAGTACTTACCAATAACTATTAGAGTATGGGATGATAAATTTAACTGCGCGGATTAAACATTGGAAACAGGAAGAAACGACTGACGAACAAGAAAGCACGTGTCAATATAATATTTAGGTTATACATAGACAGTAATGAAGTCATAGATAATTATTAAGATTTCCTTGCCTGGCCTTTAGGTTTATGTTACTTAGATTCAAATTATGTTTTGTATAATACTATAGTGAATTTATGTCTTGTACATGTATATCAAATATTATAAGGCTAGTAGATTCTTCAGCATGTCGAATGTGGGACTTGGTGACCAATAAAATGACGTATTGAAAAATCATAGATAATTATTTCCAAGCCGTCAGAGAAGCTACATACTTAAAATAAAAATTATTCCAAAGCTGATATTTAGTGCAAGCGATTCTGACTTTGTTGTTTATTAATTTTTTAGTAATGATAATGGATAAAATTAGTTTGTAAAATCCGAGATTTTTTGTAGAAGGACACCGGTTCCGCAAACACGACAATCAATCGTAACTGAAGCTGGTAACGGGGTTAGTATATTTATGCTGGTAACCCTGTACAATTCTTACGTACAGTCTGTCAAATAAGAGTATAAAACATAGGAGAGCGCCACTGTCGGCCAAATGGCAATACTAAAAATATAATCAATGCGCTGTTCAGATTGAGCATATAAATATAAAAGATCATAGCACGCCAAATATCGTTTGTATGAGGTTTTTATCCAGTTAAGAATTTTTCCTCATAAAGCAAAATAATGCAACGTAAACTCAGTCAATTAAATACAACCATCAGAATAGATGGTAATAGTAATAAGGCCAAATGAACCACAGTACTATTCAGCTAGAAACATGAGGGGTATTGTTATTAGCCCTAGCTAGTTAGAGGATTACGAAAGAATCCATAAAATCAAAAAAAGGCAAATATCGTTCTCCATACAATCCCTTCACTTCAGACCGTTTACACTTGAGCACTTTAACCCCTATTGGGCGGCTGGCGATATTTGCGAATGTTCCCCGGAAACGGCGTGATTTTTTAGTTTTGCAACTTATTATTAAAATTCTCATAACTCTGCAATCTAACGATTTAAAATTCTGAAAAAACTTGAATAAAACGAACAATAGTTCAATGTACAGTTAAAAATAATAACAATAAAATGTTGAGTAGAGGTCAACTAACTATTAAATAAATAAATAAACTTGTAATTACCACAAAAAATGTAGCCCTCCCGCAAATAATCAGTCATAGAATAGTAATGGTATAGTTTATCGTAAAACTTAATTAGATATGTCATAAATGTCCTTTTCCACATAATGTTATAACAAAAAAACTTTTTTTTCAACGAATATACGTAAACAAATGATTTTTTCAGTCACTATATTAAATCGCCCTTTTCACTCACACACATTCAAGTTATGCTGCGTCGGCATTGAACACGGTGACCACGCGTTAGTTTGGTGGGGCCGGGCGTGTTTTATCAATTAAAAGTTTTGTAGTGCGTGATATATTTTAAAATACTTTGTAGGGCATAAGGCAACTTCACAGTCACTACACCAATGACGATTCTGAACTCGTTTTTTGGCTCTCGCGCAGTATTTATACAAACATAACATCGCTGGTATGATGTTTGTTGCTTTGAGTTGACTGCAAGCATTTTAAATTTAAACTGTTATCATTTCTGCCGGGGGATTAATTTCTAATAAAACAGAATCAAAAATTGCAGGAAAACCATTTTCGTGTTTTAAGTGTAGTATCAAATGAAAATCAATTAAATTGGGTGTAATGCAAATTAAAGCCGAGGATTCGCATGCAGATTAAGTCTAACCAGTTTCATGTTCCGAATGATCTGTTAAAATTCCAGTAGCGGATTAATCTGCTGACGCATTTCGAAGAAAATCTTTATAATATTTAGAGTTAAATTTTATTTCAAACCATTCTTCAAAATTAGTAATTCGTTGGAAAACCATACGCGTGTTATGAGAGTAATAGTAATTAAAGCTAGGGAGCAACAAGATTCAATCTTGATTTAAAAGCAGTTTTGTGATCAGAATGTAAAATTTCAGTTGCAGATTTATCTGCTGACACATTCTGAAGAAAAACATTCTCTTATTTGACGTGCAGTTATAAAATTCTATTTGCACACATTTATATGCTGCCAGAAGAGAAGATGAGAAGAGAGAAGAGATGCTGCTAAAGAAAAACCAATTTCATCTGCGAGTAGTTTTAATTCGCCGCATACAGGTTTGATTAAAACCAGTTTTGTATTCAGAATATAAAAGTCGAGTGACACATTTCAATGAAAAACATTCTCTTATTCGAAGTACAGCTATAAAATTCTAGTTGCAGACTATGTATGTGAAGCCAGAATCAAAAAGAATTCATTTTCATGTTCTGAGTTTTATTATTATATTTTTTAATTCACAGCACACAGATTTAATTTAAACCAGTTTTGTGTTCAGAATGTAAAATTCCAGTTGTGGATTCATCTGCTGACACATTTCGAAAGAAAATCATTATCTTATTCGAAGCGCAGTTATAAAATTCAAGTTGCAGACTATTCATGTACTGACAGAAACAAAGAAAAACCATTTTCACGTTCTGAGTGTTGTTTTAATACACCGGATACAGATTTAATTTAAACCAGTTTTTTTTGTTCACAAAATAACGATAAATTAAAAAACAAGTTGCCGATTCTTCGTGTACCGAGTTTAGCTTTGCATTTGAGTTGCATGTCATGTGCTGCAAAATTCTGAGAAATTGACTGATCCGTGTGTAATTAATGTTGTACTCGACACATGTGATATAAAAATTTGCATAAAGGCTTGGCATGATGTCGCAATAAAAAAATAGGATTTCTACCCCCCTTCCCCCCCCCGGCACTTGAAATAGTTTTAATGAATGGTTTTATAATGCCTCTCTAAGTTCACATGCATAGATATTGCAACTGACGCACGGCAAATGAGACAAATGCACTTATCCTTCACCATACAAAATAAGAATTTTTCCTAACAATCGTTATTAAAATGATACGTTTTACTTCTATTCACCGCACTCATTTTATATTATTTATTTATAAACTTCGTATCGCCTTCAAGTTACAACTCGGACTGACTGACTCATAAATATACTAAGAGCTCGTTCACATTGAGCATATAAATATAAAAGATCATGGCACGCCGCATATCGCTCTCCATACAATCCCTTCAGACCGTTCACACCTGAGCGCTTTATGCGCACATCAACCATAGACAATGCACATCTTACGCCGTAACCGCTCCTGAGGCGATATGCCAACAGTTAAGCGCCCCCCACTCCGACGAAAACAGGAGAGGGGGTCATTTTAATTACGGAGCTGCCAAGAACGGTGGGTGACAGATGTCAACTCCATAGATTCAGTACAAAAAATGCGCGCTCTGTGGCCGCTCGCTAATTCAACTGACCCCCTTTCCTACCATAGGAAGAAATATTTTATCTGCGCCGTGTGAACGCCACGAAACATAAGCGCTCGCGGTTCAACAGATACCTGCTAGCGGTTATATTAGATGTCTGAACACCCCTTAACCCCTAGATCGATATCTTCGGGCTTTTTCCTCCTAGCGGTTTCGTCACCAACTTAACCAAACCACGCCCATAATCGACCCCCCCCCCTCCTCGCCTTTCCCGTGCCTGCCAGCGCCTATGACAGCACTAATAGACTAAAAATAGAGGAAACTTATTTGTCTACCATAGACAATATAATCGCTCTCGACCTACTTAATTAATTCATTAGCCCAATAAATTATTTAAAAACAAAATTATTGGAATCAGAAAATGTTGCTACATTAGACAAATGAAACACTCTGGGAACATCTTTAAATATGTTTATTTTCAGTAAAGACAATTATTGATAATAAACAACACATAAGACAATTGATAATAACACATAACACAATTGATAATAACACAAAAACTAAGGTATCCTAACCGACCTAACCTCAAATTAATTTACGGACGAATGCTGAATGTTGATGTCCTGGTACTGGTACTGGTTCTGATCCTGGTCATCTTGTAGATACTACACTGACCAGTTCTCTTCACCTTCACCGTCAGACTCCCATTTGATATCGGAAATGTCTCCTTCCAGTGCAATAGTTATTTCTTCATGTGACAAACCTCTAACAGCCATCTATAAAAATGATAACAATAAGTTATATATAGTCTACCGGAAAACATTAAAATAAATTAATACATCTTGAAAGAATCAAATTAAAATACGTAAAACAATACAAAAGGCCAAAACAAGATTTCCATTAAAAACATCCACCAATGCGCCACCACAGGATCATGAACGTTTTTAGCGAAAACAAAATGAAAAAGCAATGTTTTTGAATGGAAATCATATTTATCGATCAGATAAAACATCTAGGTATACACAGTTTAATAATTATTTCCAACAGAAAAATGCTATATCTTACCTTGCAGAAAACCAAGATATCTTTTTACGAATCTACTGCTTGTGGAGGTTAAAAACTACTAAATTCTACCAAAAGAGAACTAGAAAATACTAAAAATCTATTAGGTACATTTTTTCGCTGTTGTGTTATAATGACCGTTCTGTCAAAGACGCCCGAAGGCGCCATTCGAATTGGAAATATTTTGTGTTGCCAGTACGCGATTTGTTATATACCTTATAAAACATATCTTTCACAAGCTATACGCAAAATACGGGGCTGTTTGTTTCATAAAATCAAGAGATTTTAATTTTCATCCATCAAATGACCTGACGACGTCCGTAGTCCAGTGGGTAAGACTCTTGACTCACAATCCGGAGATCGCGGGTTCGAACCTAATAACCCTGATTAATTGGTGTTATTTCACAATTAATTCATTTAAAATAATATATATTACATTTGCGGCATGTTCCAGAGTGGAAGATACTATCAGTATCGCCCTGATGTAAGACCACCATTCAGAATTGAAACGTTGCTTGAAAATGGCTTTAGCCGTGTTTGGTGACCAGATCTGAATAGACAGGTACTTCCCAACCCTCCTCTCCCCCACCTCCTTCCCCTCCTCGCTACCTTCAGCCTCACAACATACCTCATTTGGGGAATGCCATAGTCTCACTGGCTTCAGACGGGAGCAGTTGAGATTCTTGTGCGGTATTCACTGTAAAAAAAAAAATCCTTTTCTTCAAGATCTTGTGATAAGTATGAAACTTTATCTATGAGTTTTCAGCACTCATACGTCACGGACCACGGTTGAAAAATTTGAACGAAGATATACGCCCCGACTGACTCATAAATAAACCGAACCACACACTAGAAACAAGATCGATAACTTCGGGCTTTTGAAGGGGGCAATTTTTGACAATATTTCACCATGAATATGCAATAATTAGACGATTTTTTTTTCTATGTGGACTTGTGACGTCAAATACCATAGATGAGGATAGAGTAAACAAAAAATAAAAATGTGCAAGTATTGACAATATAAGCTACAATAAATAATATACAAAAAGGCATGAAAATGAGCGGTCTTCATCATCATCATCATCATTATTGGCTCTACAACCCCTGGTGGGTCTTGGCCTCCTCAAGAGTCTTCCTCCACTCATCTCGGTTTTGAGCCAGCTCTCTCCAGTTTTGAAGCTCCAAGATAGATATGTCTTTGAGGACGTTGTCGCTCCATCTTAGTCTTGGTCTTCCCATGCTCCTTCGCCCTATTGGTCTTGAGTTCAGCAGGGACTTTGGTGCTTGATGCTCGGTCATTCTCTCCACATGACCCAGCCACCGAAGTCTACCCAATTTTATAAATTTAGCAACGTTTAGCTCCTTAAACAAAGTATAAAGCTCATTATTATAACGTCTGCGCCAAAATCCATTTTCTAGAACCGGTCCGAAGATGCGCCTCAAAATTTTTCTTTCAAAAACGTCCAGTGCTCGCTCGTTCCTCTTAGTTAGTACCCAAGTCTCAGCTGCGTACGTAAGTACTGGTCTGATAAGTGTTTTGTACACTAATATCTTCGTGTTTCTGGACAGCAGTCTGGACTTTAATAGGTTTTGTAAGCGGAAATAACAGCGATTTGCGTTCACTATGCGCTTCTGGATCTCCTCTGTGGTATTATTGTCGTTTGTTATCAGGGAGCCTAGGTATGTGAATCTTGGTACCGTTTCGAAATTTTGGTTTCCACATGAGAGAGTTGGGATTTGTTGGGTGCATCCTACAGCCATGTATTTGGTCTTTTGCTGGTTTACTACGAGACCCATATTTTTGGCAGAGCTTTCAAGATTTATAAAGGCGTTACGTAAAGCATCTGGAGTTTTCGCGATTATGTCGATATCATCAGCGTAAGCCAATAGTTGCACAGAGTTGTCGAATATCGTTGCTCTTATCTCGATGCCTGAGTCACGAATAACTTTTTCTAAGGCTATGTTGAATAAGAGGCAGGCCAATCCATCTCCTTGTCTCACCCCGTGGAGCGCTTCAAAGGGCTCGGACAGATCACTGCCAACCCTGACTCTACACGTTACTGGGGACATTGTTAATTTCACCAGATTGATCAGCTTACGCGGTATTCCGAACTCACTCATTGCATTGTACAATGCATTCCTGTTTATGCTATCGTACGCGGCCTTGAAGTCTACAATGAGCGGTCTTATTGAGGCCTAATTGAGGATCAACTAAAACAAAAACTGTGAATACTATAATCTAACTGTGATCTACATATTTGTATCGGCAAATTTTTCTCGAGATCGACTCAAAAAGCTCTCGCGATCGACCGTTTGAGCACCACTTGTGTTCTAGACGGTTCGATAGGGCTGTACAAAGTCCTGGAAGTAGTGGCGGAGTATGTCAGTGAGTCTAGATGGTTCCGGAAAGTTCTAGAAGGTTCGATAAAGCTGTAGAAAATTCTGGAAGGTGTGGCGGAGTATGTCGGTGAGTCTAGAGTCTAGAAGGTTCCGGAAAGTTCTAGAAGGTTTGATAAAGCTGTATAAACTTCTAGAAGGTTCCATGAGTCTGTAGAAAGTTTTGAAAGGAGTGGAGGAGTGTGTGGGTGTGTCTTGAAGGTTCCGGGAAATTCTATAAGATTCCACAAAGCTGTAAGAAGTTCTAGAAGGTTCGATAAAACTGTAGAAAGTTCGAGAAGGTTCCATAAAGCTGTAATAAGTTCTAGAAGGTTCGATAGGGCTGTACAAAATTCTGGAAGTAGTGGCGGAGTATGTCAGTAAGTCTAGATGGTTCCAGAAAGTTCTAGAAGGTTCGATAAAGCTGTAGAAAGTTCTGGAAGGTGTGGCGGAGTATGGCGGTGAGTCTAGAAGGTTCCGGATATTTCTATAAGATTCGATAATGCTGTAGAAAGTTTTCGCAGGAGTGACGGAGCACGTCGGTAAGTCTAGACCGTTCCGGAGTTCTAGACGGTTCGATAAAGCTGTATAAAATTCTGGAAGGAGTGGCGGAGTATTTCGGTGAGTCTAGAAGGTTCTGAAAAGTTCTATAAGGTTCGATAAAGCTGTAGAAAATTCTGGCAGGAGGGCGGAGTACGTTGGTGAGTCTAGAAGGTTCTGGAATGTTCAATAAGGTTAGATAAAGCTGTTAAAAGGTCTGGAAGGAGCTATGAAGTGTATCGGGGAGTTCAGAAGGCTCTAGATAGTTCTGGAAGGTTCCCTAATGCTCTAGGATGTTATCGAAGGAGAAAGTTTCAGAAGCTTTCAGAAATGAGTGGCGGAGAGAGTGTGAGCCTAGAAGGTTCTGGAAAGTTCTAGAAGTTTAGATAATCTTAATAATCAATATACAATATACCTACATTGTTAAAAAAAGTAAACAATGTGTATGCCGCTAAAACTCAAAGTCCCGGTACGATAACGGGAGTTATATTGTGTGGTAGCTCTCTTCCCCCTATCCACAAAGAAAGTTCCCGTTTTTACCTGAAGGACGTGCTTTTAATGATATAAAGGCTGGAAGTTTATCCCCCTTGAAATTTCTAGAACAGTTCAAAACATTGCAGAGTATTCTTGAGCATTTCACCACATTCCAGATCATCCCGGAATATTCTGGAATGTTGTGGAATTTTCGGGAATAGGATGGACGTTGGAATAATGTTTAGGAAAATACCGGAACATCCCAGATCATTGTGGAACATTTTTAAATTATTTTTATTTTATTTTAGCGACTATATAAAAAAAATTACATACAAAATGTAATGATGAAATTAAGTATAAAATATTGTATTTCTTTGTCCTCCTCACTAGGGGGTCCTGTGCCAAGGCGGACTTAAGTTATTTAAATATAGTTCATTTGTCTTATATGTCGTTTTTAGCGTCTTTGTTAGGGTTTTCTCATTGACCTCTTTAAGCCATATTTTTATTCTTGATTTATATTCAATTGGATATAAAAAATAATATAATTGTATCCAAAATACTCCTGAACATTGTTGAATGATCTGGAACATTTTAAGTCTTTTTTGTACGGGACTACCCATATGGGGTGAAAAAAGCAAGATCCGTCTTGGATTCGAAATTCAATTCAATCTCACATCAACTCCCTAAGCGAAGTCGGATACCTCAGTCAGAGTATTTGAGGGCATTCCACAACGTTCCAGAACATCCTGGATCAATCTGGAAAATTTCGGGAATAGAGAATCGGGAACATAAATGTGAAAAACTCCAGAACACTCTCGAATGTTTTCCTGAGCGAAGCCGGGTAACCCAGCTAGTAGATTGTAGTGTCCGTGATACCCTTTAGCCGGGTGCCGAACGTAGCCGAAGGTTTCCGATCCCGCCCGACTACATGTAGTGGTGGGGGCTGGCCACAGGAGCTCGCAGAGCCCGCCGGCTGCGAGCATTCCGCGTTTTACCTCACTAGAGGAAGCATTGTACTTCTCCATAATTGACTTATAATAAATAATCAACTTCGTATAACGAGACCTTTTCAATAAATAGAGATTTTAATTGTCGCGGACATTACATAGATTTGATTTTACACATCTGCCCTGAAGATGGACACTGTAACGCTGTCCAAAACGTTGGCTAAAGGAGGAGGTAGCGCAACACGGCATGATACCCCAAAAGGAAATAACCATTACATAGATTATTTATTTATTTGTTTACGCCTTGATGGCTTTTACACAGGAGCATTATAACAAGTTTGTAGAAGCATACAAGTATATAGTATATAAAATAATAAACAGAGCATGACAGACATATGTTGGCACAACACAAAGAGTAAAACCAGCATATTCGTATTGGTCTTAGGCTAGAGTAGTTTAAGAAATTATTGTCACAATATTACCCAAAACATTATTACAAACATACTCGAAGCAAACCGGTTGGCAGAAGTGTAAAACATTTTTTTGCGGTTAATAAAAAATCAGTAAATTTCTTGTAATTATTTTTTTTTTTGCTATTATTAAAGTACGTAAGTTTGTTATTAAAGGTTATTATTATGAAAAATAATAAAAGGTACACAGCAATTACTTTATATAAAGAAGGAATTAGGTACTATGAAAGTAGTTAGAGAACAGTGTGAATAAAAATTTTTGCTGTTAACAATTTGAAACATTTAAGATTTTTTTATGTAAGTTTGTTATTATTATGAAAAAATAAAATAAAAAAATAAAAGGTACACAGCAATTACATACATAAATAAATAAGTAGGTATGTACTATGAAAGTAGTTAACAGAGTAGTGGGTATTCAATTTGTTACTGTTAATTATCAGGAACATTTAATGATTTTTGCATCAGCATACATATAGGTACGTTTTTTAAAAGAAGCGATGTTTTTATAAAAAAATATGTCCACAGAACAAGTTTCATTCCCCACACGATGCAATCTCTGAAGACAAGAGTTATACATAAAATTAGTGCGAGAAGCAACTATGTTAAATGGAGCATGGAGTCTAGTATTATGATTGTTGGGGACTTGATAATTTATCATATTCACTAGTTCAGGGCTATCCAAATACCCGTTCATGATTTTAAATAATAATAAAACATCACAGATTTTTCTTCGCTGTGATAATTCAGGTAGTTTAAGCAATTGCATCAAATAATTATAATTTAAATTTTGTATTGGAATGTGCAGTTTATAATTTACATGCCTTAAAAATCTACGTTGTACTCTTTCAATGTTGTGTGAATGTACATTATATAAAGGCGACCAGAGAGAGGAATTATACTCAAGAATGCTTCGGACAAGTGTTATGTAAAGCGTTTTGAGTGTATTTGTATACATTAGATCTTTGGACGATCTTAATACAAAACCGAGATATTTAAGTGCTTTATTGGTGATTGCATCAATGTGGGGGACGAATGTCATCTTGTTATCAAAAACGACACCCAAATCTTTTATTAATGTTACTGTAGAAAGATTCACATTGTTAATGTGATATTGAAAGAATATTGGATTTTTATTTCGAGAAAAACTTATAGATTGACATTTGTTAATGTTTAAAAATAAATCATTTATGTTACACCAATTATATAATCGATCCAAGTTATTTTGCAATACAAGACAGTCCATTAAATTTCTTATAATAGTGTAAATTTTCAAGTCATCAGCAAATAAAAGGAAATGGATACCTTCAAATATTGAAGTAATGTCATTGATAAATAGCAAAAAAAGAATCGGACCTAGATGAGAACCTTGAGACACCCCACTTAAAGCTTCAATTTCGTGAGATATATGGTTTGATAGTTTAACATATAGTTTTCTAGATGTTAAATAGGTCTCAAACCATTTTAGTAGATTTCCTTTTATCCCATATACTTTCAGTTTGTTTAGTAAGATTTTTTGAGAAACTTTATTGAATGCTTTGCTTAAATCTGTGTAAACTGCATCCGTTTGTAATTTTGAATTTAGATTGTCTGTTATATATTTTTCGTATATAATTAAATTTGTAAGTGTGGATCTACTGGATATGAATCCATGTTGGTGAGGGGAAATGATTTTACGAGCCTGTAACATAAATTTTGATAAAAATACGGATTCAAACAATTTAGGTATTGCTGATTGTATGCAAATAGGTCTATAGTTAGAAGCATCCGTTTTATCACCTTTTTTATAAATGGGACTAAGGAAACTGATCTTCCATTTTTGTGGGAAAAGGCCTGATGCTAATGATAGGTTAAATATATTGGTTAGGTGGCCTTTTAAGTTAGATACACAGTTTTTTAAATTAATTGCAGGTATGGTGTCCGGGCCAGCGGATTTCTGAGTATCTAATAGTGTTATTTTACGCTGAACATCGATTTCATCAATAACAAGGTCGTTGAAATCAATAGAAATATTTGATTCAAATTGAGGTATTTGATTATTGGATGAGTTTACATCATATACTTTGCCAAAGCATTCGGCAAATAAGTCAAATTTCTTGAGGTGTATCCGCAATTTTGCCATTGTGGTATAAATGATAGACGGAATACCAGATTCATTACTATTAAGATTATTTGCGAATTTGAATAAATTTTGAGGTTTCTTTTGTAACGATTTCTCTATATTTTCCATGTATTCTTTGTAACAGGAGATCGAAGTGTTTTTCACCCTTTTGCGTAATTTAGAAAAAAGTATGTAGTTATTCGGAGCTCGAGATAATTTGAATGTTTTATGTGCAAGTTTTTTTGGCTGGATAGTACAAATTAGCTCTTTGCTAAACCATTTGGGGTAATTAGATATCCTATGTTTTGTAATAGGGACGTAAATTTCAATTGATTTGTTAATTATGCAGTAAAAAGATTATATTATATCATTAACGTTATTACAATTACTAATGAAGTTCCAGTCTGATTTGGCGAGAAACTCGTTAGTCTTAGAATAATCAGCTATATAAAAATTTATTTTTTCTTTAAAAGACTCTAAATTTAAATTTTGTAGAGATATATGCTTAACAAAAAGTGGTGTTATCAATTGTTGAAACATTGTCATTTGCATGTTGTACACTTATATTGTTGGAATTGCTAAAAATTAAGTCCAATAGATTATTATTGCAGTTATATATAATCTAACTGTGAAGCGCTGACAAACAGCTTTGATTAAATAATGTTTGTAGGTTGTCAGCAGCGGAGGGAGCTGAACGCACATCTCATGGATCGCCCGCACATCAACTCCCTGTATCAAGTTTACAATGCTACTACCGGTCCTTATTTATGCCCAATAAGTATTTTAGTTTAGTCCTGAATAATTCTATGATCTTGTTATTTATGCTTATAAAATAAGTAAACTAATTTAACTGCGTTCTTTCATTTGATAACCCCTGCTCATACAGAGTATTTCACATAGCCGCCTACACAAGTTCCACACCTGAGATACAGATTCTGCAGTATTAATTAACTTGTCTCATGTTCTCTATCAAAAGCACCCCAATCATTATTTTTATAACAAATTGTCGAAAGTGTTAAAGATAAACCATCCGGGCTAGTCACGGAGCTGAGTTAACCAGTAGAAATGTATTTGTGTGTCTGTATTTGATGCGGTTTTGGAAGCACATGAATCAATAATTAAATTATTTAAAATACCTATTTAAAATATTACATAAATTAATTCTTCTAATAAGAAATATTGAGGACTGCCTGCGCCTTCAAGCTGATGTTGATAACATTTCAGAATGGAGTCAACGAAACCAGCTACATACATTTCAATGTCTTGAAATGCCTAGTTTTCACTTTTACCAGAGCATTTAGTCTCACCTACCATAGGTACACTATGACACTATGCTCGGTCATAATCTCAAATGAGTTTCTAATACAAAGGATCTTGGGATTATGTATGAAAGTAATTTGACATTTCGTCCTCATATCGAAGGAGTGTGCCAGTCGGCCATATGTGATACCCGTGCTCTGAAGATGTACTTCTCCCTGGTCCGCAGTAGGCTGGAGAGTGGTTTGCTTATCTTGAATCCTCGTGAGGTAGGGTGCTCCCTCATCTTGGAGAGGGTTCAAAAAAGTTTCTAAGATTTCTCTACATGGGGGAGTATGACCACTATCCATGGCTCTACCCAACGAACTTTCTTCTGGGCATGCTGGGAGTTCACTCGCTGCAGCTCAGAAGACTCCAGATACTAATATTTACAGCCTGTATGTCGGACGAATATCTACAGCTCATATGTTGAACTAATATCTACGAACTTCAGAGTGTTGACTAATATCTACAGAGCGTAGGTTGAACTAATATCTACAGAGCGTAGGTTGGACTAATCAGCTAAATGTGTCCAATAGTCCGATATTAGGGATTTTTACGTACATACTTACATAAATTAAGTTTTTTAAACTGCATACGCAATATTACGTTATTCCAATATGCTATACATAATTGCAAATCCAACCTCTGCCAGTGCTGTAGATATTCGTCAACACTTTGGTTCGCATAGATATTAGTCAACAGTTTGAGCTGTAGATATTCGTCAACACTTTGGTTCCCATAGATATTAGTTCGATTTTTTCAGTTTTTGGAAATCCTGTAGATATTTTAGTAGACGCCTCCGCTCAGAAGAGAGGGGTATGCCGCTACCCACTTATTCAGACTGCTGCGAGGCTATATTGAGAACTCAGCCATTTCGGAGCGCGTGAGTCTCTATTAGTACTGTATTAAAATATAACTAGTCGTTGGAAACAATAGTTATAATGTTTCAACGTCCAACGCTGTTGAAAATAATTAGCGCCAACAGTTGAAATATAATACCTACATGCGAATATTACTCAACGATTCAACTGCCCAAAAAATAAAAACGGTTAAGAGTTTGCACTTCGTGAACAACATTACTCGATATTTCAAATGGTCTTTTGGTAACGTAAGTACCAACTGCACGGTTTTTTATTTATTTTCCCATCCAATACGGCCGATACGCAGCGCCAGGGGACAATCAAATTTATCAACGACAAGCAAAAAATAACCTATTGATAATTATCAACGCCGGTCGCCTAACAGCTACGTTTTGTACCTGTTGTTTTCAACGGTGTTGGCCCGTTAAATCAAAAGGGTCAAGAGATCACACTTCGTGAACGATATTAAACCTAATTTGAAATAGTCTTTTGATAATGTACGTACCTACTGCACGGTTTTTTTTTCCCATCCAATACGGCCGATCCGTTGCGCCAAGCAACAAGCGAATTCATCAGTGACAAGCAAAATATATCTTCAACGTCTTTTAATATTTCAACAGGGTAATATTTCCAACACCGAAACCAACGTCTTCCAACAGTTTCAACTTTCAACGTTATTATAGGATTATTATTACGTGTGTGGGGCGTGGGGCATAGAGATTTTTTTTATTTTTTTTTTATTTATTAAATTACAGAAAAACATTTTGTACAAGAATTTGAGTAGACCACAAAGCTGTCATATGGTAGCTTGTCTGCAGGTTCTAACAATTTAAACATTCATAATATAATATCTAAGAAAATATTTGTAAATACATTTATAGTTTTAAGGAAACATTAGAATAGATCACATAGTAATATTAGATAATTTAACACTAGAAAGACCGGAGCCTTCATTTTGACGGCAGCCCGTAGTAAAGTGACGATAAAATAATGCTTACAAATTATTGTATTGGTGTGATTTTTTTTTAACATTGCATGATTTATGGTTTAACTACTATGGTGAAAAAAACAAGTATGTGTCTCAATTACTTTTTGAGATATATTGACTTATACCTACAAAGACCGCCGCCGTCAATGTGACGGTTTGGGCCATAATGCTGAGTTCGTTTACAACCTTCTTTACCCAAGTTAACAACATACCCATTCCTCCTCGTTTATGATAGTACTATTATGTCTGTTTCTTTCTTTCGGTATCGCGTATTATTCATACTCGATCTGTACGTTGATTGGTCACTGTCACATAATTTATAAAAATACCAAAAAAATATTGCTCTCGCCCAAATTTATTTTATGGCTTGTTGGAGAAGGACAGAGTATACAAATACCTGAGTTAATCCAGCTGCGTTAGCCTCTGAATAACTGACAGAATCATTTATTGGATAACCAACATGTCTGCTATAGTTCATCCCAAGATGTTTGCTATGTTTTGTGACTTAGCAGGGGTGCCCGGGTTCATGGGGTTAGGTTTGTCCGGATCTTGGCGGCGGATGCGTCAGCCAAACAACTGCGTGGCAGGCCAGATCGGCAGGGAACGGTCGAGGGTGATCTTTTGACCTCGGCAGCAGGACTCTCAGAACATTGACTTGCACCGCAGTGGTGGTTACAGATTCATACGTCGGGCACTCTTGAACACACTGAACCCCACATTCCCACCTACCCCTCACCTCATTTCCTTCCCAGAACCTATTATTCTTCCTTTACCTATAGGTACCCTCCACACAGCACCCCAAAAGATGACAAATGCCTTGAGAGGAATTATTTTCCTTAGGGTTTTTTTGTGGAGCTAATATAAACGAAAAAGAAAAGAAAACGGAAAATAAAACTACTGAAAGACGACAGTGCCAAATTAATAAAAACCATAATAAAACCAAATAAATGATAGGTGTGATAATTTTTAGAAACCCGTTTGCGGAGAGTGAATTCGATTTTATAAATAACATAACAATTCGATATTGTATAAACATAACACACGCTTGTACTAAAATTGCAGCATTTTGCACTCACATGTTATTTCCAGGAAGCCCCGATGAAAAAAACCCTCAGGGCCTATATCATCTTTGAGGATGCTGTGTGCATTAGTGTTTTTAGGGAAAGGAAGGAGAGAAAGTTCTCGGAAGAAAAAAAGTGTGAGAGATGAATAGGAAAAATTCGTAAATGTATCCAGGAGTGACGGACGAATGAATCCATCCCTCCCACTGCGGTGCAAGGCGACGGGATGAGAAAGGTCCTGCTGGAGAGGACAAGATAAGTATCTCCCTCAACTAATGTCTCCCGACCCGGTCCGCTACGCAGTAGGTGGGCCAACATATATTCAACACCTAGACCCAAACAAACCTACCCAATGAACCCGGACACCCCTGCTAAGTCACTAAACGTAGCGAACCACTTGGAGTGTCCTATGGCAGAAGTGTTGGTTATCCAATAAATGGTTCCCGGGGTAGCGGTACTCATGTCCGCCTCAAAATTTAAAAATAGTGATCTGCCGTCAAAGTGACGGTCGTGGTCTTTATAGGTATGGAGCAGTACCCGGTCTTTTTAGTGTTAACTTACAACTATAAATATATAAGATGTTTCAATATACCTGCCAAATAACAAGATATGTAGGCAGCTATATTAAGATATTCAAAGATACATGGAGTTTTCGTTCATTAACCATAGTTTTATCATTTTAGGACATAGTCTCTCATTTTTTTAAAATTTTATGTTTTTATTGATTTTATTGAAAATCACTGGTATTAGATATTCAAGAGTACGGCTTCCATATTTATTTAATATTCGAGGAGTTTTTAGGCCCTTTCCTTCTCTAAATCTTGTGGTGTGTTTGTTTACAAGTAGGTGTTTGTAAGGACTTTCCCCCATAATAGTAGTGATCCAGTGGAGACCTTTTATTGTAAGTAGGCTCTCTGAGCCATACAGTAGTTTTAAGTTGTGTCTCTGTTTGTAAATATTTGTTGTGACAATTTTTTTATTATGGCAGTTTGTAAATTTTCAATATATTTAATGTAAGTAGTGCTTGCATGTCCCCAAGTTCGAATACCACATCTAAGGATGGATTCGACCATAGAAAAGTATATGAGTTTAAGAGTACTATGAGGCAAAATAAATTTTAATTTGTAAAAGTTACTAGCTAAGAATCTGAGCTGGTTACAAATTTTAGCCACTTGTTTATCCCACTTAAAATTGTTATCAATAATTATTCCCAGATAAGTATATTCATTTGTAAAATCTATTTTTTCACAGTCACAAACATTAACAATTCCTCTATGTATACAGTCAAAGCTATGAGTGGTTATTTTAGGGACATTCCACATTTTCAAACTTGGTGATTTTATGTACACGCATTTGGTTTTTTTAACATAAATAATAAATCCTACATCATGAGCCCATTTGAGAAGCTCGTTAAAATCTCTTTGTAATTCTTGTATAGCTATTTTAGGATTTTCATTTGATACAACAAGAGCAATATCATCAGCGAAAATGAATCGACGAGCTTTTTTGAAAATCTTACACATAGCAATTACATATATAATATATAATTTTGGACCTAGAATTGACCCTTGTGGTACTCCCGATTTGATGTATCTTGATTTACTAATTATATTTAAAATCTTCACTCATTTTTTTTTTGACAAATAGTTTTTAAAGGATGAGAGGAGTTTACCCCGGATACCTATAAATTCAAGTACTTTTATTATTTGTATATGGCTAAGTGTGTCGAAAGCTTTTGAGAAATCATAATAATAATACATCAATGATTCGGGGAAACACCCGTTAAAAGGGATTTCTTAATGCGATTTTGATATATTTTTTGTTTGTTTTTTTGTTAGCATCGTGTTGATCTCCTATTATAGTTACGTCAACTTCGACGTTATTTTCAACAGTTGAAAATCGCCAACTATAACGACGTTGGCGTTGGATGGAATTATCGTCAACGCCCAGTACTAGTCTCTATGTTCCAGATGACTATCTTAGACAGCGCTAACATAGATTATTCTATCTTCCTGCCTGTAGGACTAACCTGCCAATGGTTCTACCAGTAGGGAGGAGTAGATTGCTCGTGAACCAAATCTCCTCCGAGATGATGTATTTGGCGTCGCGTCGGTGAGGAGAGATTCAAAAGGGAAATTCTTTTGATTCTTGAAAGAGTCTCCATACAGACGAAATCTTCACCACTTCACTTTACCACAGATTTTTATTTTGAAATGTCTATATTTCTTTAAATTTCTTTTATGTATAAATATTTGTAATTTTTTTTTTTGAAATATGTATACATCATTATATCTTGCATGTAATAAATTAAAATTTGTAATTTTGTAAGAAATAAAAAAAAAAATATTTTTGATTATTATAATCTTCTCATAAGGATCTCGTCAAATGCCCCGGTCTGGTTAGTCCGAATCTCGCCAAATGTACCGGCCTTGTAACCATAACCCGCCGTATCTGGCCTGATGTCCGGGCCCCGGCCATGTACTGAACCTGTCTTGACCTATGCCTGGCACTCCGCGTACTTCTAGCACATACATGGGAGACGATGGTGGGAACGCGGCCGCCTGAGTGGACGATCAACGGATGCCGACCGGACGGAAGATCTGCTGGAGAACCAAACTTGATCGCGTTGAGTAAAGTTAGAATAAGCTAGTTATCTTTTAAACCGGTCAGTAAAAGGTGAGTCTTCGTGTGTTCCATCAGATTACCCTTGTGAATAGATGCATAAATTCAGTCAGAACAAGAATAAGGTTTTTCTCCAATGTGAATCAGCATGTGTCTCCTCAAATATACTCTTTGAGAACATGAATAACTGCAGTCGGAACAAGAAAAAGGTTTTTCTCCACTATGAGTAAACATGTGTGTCGTCAAACTACTCTTACGAGAACATGAATAACTGCAGTCGAAACACAAAAAAGGTTTTTCTCCACTGTGAGTCATCATGTGTGCATTCAAATTACCCTTCCGAGTAGATGCATAACTGCAGTTGGGACATGTATAATGTTTTTTTCCACTGTGAGTAAGCAAGTGAGCCCTCAAATATCTCTTTTGAGTACATGAATAACTGCAGTCGGAGCACGAAAAAGGTTTTTCTCCACTGTGAGTAAGCATGTGTCTCGTCAAATGACTCTTTTGAGAACATGAATAACTGCAGTCGGAACACGAAAAAGGTTTTTCTCCACTGTGAGTAAGCATGTGTGCCGTCAAACTACTCTTTTGAGAACATGAATAACTGCAGTGGAAACACGAAAAAGGTTTTTCTCCACTGTGAGTCCTCATGTGTGCCGTCAAATTACCCTTCTGATTAGATGCATAGCTGCAGTCGGGACATGTATAACGTTTTTCTCTACTGTGAGTAAGCATGTGAGCCATCAAATATCTCTTTTGAGAACATGAATAACTGCAGTCGGAACACGAAAAAGGTTTTTCTCCACTGTGAGTAAGCATGTGTCTCGTCAAATGACTCTTTTGACAACATGAATAACTGCAGTCGGAACACGAAATAGGTTTTTCTCCACTGTGAGTAAACATGTGGCTCTTCAAACTAGACTTATTAGAACATGAATAACTGCAATCAGAACACGAAAAAGGTTTTTCTACACTGTGAGTAAGCATGTGTCTCGTCAAACTACTCTTTTGAGAACATGAAAAACTGCAGTCGAAACACGAAAAAGGGTTTTTCTCCACTGTGAATCCTCATGTGTTCCTTCAAATTAACCTTCCGAGTAGATGCATAACTGCAGTCGGGACATGTATAATGTTTTTTTCCACTGTGAGTAAGCAAGTGAGCCATCAAATATCTCTTTTGAGAACCTGAAAAACTGCAGTCGGAACACGAAAAAGGTTTTTCTTCACTGTGAGTCAGCATGTGTTTCGTCAAATATCCCCTTTGGGTAGAGGAATATTTACAGTCGGAACATGAAAAAGTTTTATCTCCACTGTGAGGCAGATCCGCCAATGAGTCTGAAAAATAACACGAATAATATAAAAGTGTAAGCACTGTTAATGTAAAAAAGCACGAATCGTTATTTACCTGTTGTCTGCGTAAATCTTTGAGAGCGTTTTAGGCATTCCTTTTTAACATCCGGCAGCTCTATGTCAATTTCCATATAAGGAATTCCCTCTCTATCTTCATCTCGGGGTCCTGGTTCTACCTTGAAGCTAACAGTCTCCACTTTAATGCTACCTAGAAAAACCAAACAACAACAATATGTACATATATATGCCCAGACAAAGAGCATGTTACATTTGAAATTACAGTCATTCCTCACCGAGAGAGTAGGTACTAAAAAAAACTTTGGCTAAAGTTCGAATTATGGGCGAAATTCCTAAAAAAAATTTTTAAGGAAATTCTTAAAAAATTTTGTATCACAAACCATGTTACACAAACCTAGCGTAGCCGCTAAACTACTTGAAAACTGGGATTTTTTCTTGCCATGACGCGAGTAGGCGCTACGAAGGGGGCACTTTCTTTTCTATCACAAACCGTGGCATTGTTGAGAGCGTCAAAAACGTCAAAATTACCTGTAAACTGTGTATGAATTCAAAATTTTGCATTCGTGTAATTCAGTTTATATTTGCTTGCCCCAACCTAATTCTTTCAGATTCAGATTTCCCGGCCCAAAATTAGTATAAAGATAACTTGTTTTATTTTTTAGGAATTTCGCCCATAATCCGAACGTTTTCCGAAAAAGAAGTTTTTTACAGCCAAGGAAATAATGATTTTATCAATATCATAATATATGTGTTTATTACGCATAATAAGGTTACTTGTTTATATCCTAAATAAGTTTAAATTTTGCTGTAGTTTGGTAGTTTCCGTAAATATACACTTTAAAATAAATAACGGCAACAGAGACATAACAAACAATCAAACAAACATATTGAGTCCTGCCTGAGCAACGATTCAAAATGAACATTGATTCTGAAAATTAAATTTTTACAAGCAATTTTATAATACTGCAATAATGCAACTTACTGGCTTTTTGAGTATTCTCCGCATTCTGTAGACATTCCTTCTTTACATCTGGGAGGTCAAAATCCATATCCGCATACGACATTTCACCTTCAGCTTTTTCTTGGGGCCCTGGTTCTGTCTTGTTGGAAACACTCTCTGGTCTTAGTAGATCCATGGCAAGACCGTCGAAGAGTTATGGACTTTTCGGTTGGACTATTCTTTAAAAACAATTATGTGTACAGGTTATACATATTTGGAAATTAGAATATAGTTATGACAGAAACTTTGAAGGGAAACAATTGAAAATGGTTGAACGAATCGTCATCATTACTTAGATTACAGAAATCTGACGCTATGTTCCTCTATATGCTCTAAATCTCTTTATAACGTGGCATAATCGTACATTTGATCTACAATCCTCTTCAGACAAAATGCACCAGGAAAACCATATTTGTGATTATTTTAATCATCGCCTTTGAAATACACATCCATAAAACGGTTATCAAACCAGATGTCAAATAATGAATTGTCTATTCTTGGTTTATCGATTCGCGTAAGTTAAGCTGGATTACATTATGAGGGTTTCAGACGATGTTTTTTTTTCCTCACACAGTTTGTTTATTCTTAAGGATCCGATATGAAAGAAAGAATGTTTTATTTTATACAGTATTGGTTTAATACTACGGTTTAAGATTTCGGACATTATTGTTTGACATATGTCATCTCTCATTGTTTTAAGGGTAATTGTTCGGAACAAACGTCAACGGTTAATACGCACTTTTTTGATAAAACTTGTAGATTCTTCTTAATTACCATAAAAGACAACTATTTGCATAGGGGGAGTTTGAAAATGTTACATTTTTAATTTTATATACGTAAATTGAAAATTTGCTTTCACACTGTCAAATCACTCTGTTTGCAGTTCGGAACAAACGTCAACGCACTTTTTTTGATAAAACTTTAAACATTAAGATAATATACACAAACCCTGCTTTGCCAGACGAACCATTCAAAAACGTAGGCTGTTTTTTAAAGTAAAGATAACTTACACAATCCCGTTACATAACCGTTGACGTTTATTCCGATTATTTACCGTTTTAAGCAACTATTTTATTTGGAAATGTTGGATGTTTATTTAGTTTTGTATTTAAAATATTAATCGAGTTCTTAAATGTGCATTGTTTACTTATTGTGAACTTGTATTACTTACTGTAAAGAATTTAAAATTGCGAGTACGTTTGATGATTTGACATCCTGTTTTGAGGATTTAATACACTAGAATTTTACAGACGCACGACTATATGTGTGTGTTAACTTCATATGGTAAAATATTTTTATTAATTTGGATAGAAAAAGGGTTGTGTCAGCTAAACCTTTGGCTCAGGTATGGGGTACAAAAAGCTTGCTCAAATTGCAAAAAGTTAAACAAATACTTCGATTAAATAACGACCGAACGTCTATGACGTTATATAAATAGTCTCGCCATAGTCTCACATACTCGCAAAATAATGTGGCAAGTAAGCAACACTCTTTTTTTTCAGCGGTTTTCAGTCATTTCTTAATTCAAAAGTTATTCATGTATTAAAAAGATATTCTACTTCCACACCGAAGCCAAACTTCCAACTCAAACTTCCAACGCAAGAACTACTCTTCTACACAATCGTCCGAAAGTTTGAAGTTGGAAGTTGGCCTCAGTGTGGCCATACCATAAAACAATCAAAGAATGTGTGTTTTTTCTCTAATGACGCACAAAATTGTTGGACGGGGAACATGAAAATTAATTGTATTGCTTATAATAATAAGTAATTTGTGCGTACATATAAAAGAAATGTTATTTCTTCACGTTTACTACAATGTTTGCCGTGTTTAGGAACATTTTCTCGTCACACAGGAGGGCATTTTGGCGCTTTATAAATGCAATTTTCCTACTGGTAAGACACGACCTTATTCGACGAATGACAGTTTAGTACTAAACATAAATAATACCAATCAAACCAATCCCTAGATCGATATTTCTATGAGACAAATTTTGACAACAACTTCACCACGAAAAAACAAACCCGATCTTGATAGAAGGGAGTTTAAGGCCATTTGTCATAGACAATGGCACAAAGCCTGACATAGACAATATACTCGACCTACTTCATTAGCCCAATGAATTATTAAAAAAAAATTGCAAAGCAGAAAAATGTAAGAACTTCCCCCAGGACAACAAGGTTCCATGTGACAAAGATGGTTCTGTGAAAATGAGATTTACATAGTTTTTTACAGCTCATTTTCTCAGAAGGGAGCTTTGTCAGATGGAAACCTGTTATCGCGAGGAGATGAAAAATCAATACATTAGAAAAATGAAAAACTCACAGGTGCATGTTTTAAATATTTTTTTTATTTTCAATAAAAGACAGGATTAACAACACAAAAATGCAGAGTCGATTTCACCGATAGATTGAGCATGAGTCAGAAACTAATATTGATTGGGTCATAATGTATTCACGCCTGTATTACAGCTTATCCTAGAGGTACATTGTACTTGTCATATAATTAACAGTAATAATACGACAAGAACAATGTACCTCGAGGACTTGTCATATTATTACTGTTAATATAATTAACAATATTAATATGACCAGTATTATATAATTGTTCATATATCCAATGGAATATCCATTAATACATTATTTGGCTTAATACGATAACTCTGTAATCTATTATACAAAATGTGCAATAAATGCGAATACACAAAAAATAATAGCACAAATTACAAGCACAAAAACAGTATTAAAAAAAAATAAAAAACACAAAAACAAAAAGTTTTATACAAAAATATGTCAATATTGGAGGTTGCCCACCGCCTTTCCGCAGCGTTATAAGGAAACAGATGGTTTACTCCTTCACCGCACACGTCATGACTCTAATTATTCGTCGCCTCAGTTCTTAATTGTCCAAACGACCATTTTAGTTTTTGTTCAATCTCCACTTTAAAACTAAAAATAAAGTTAATCACTTAACTAAGAATTATTTAGACTAATCAGACCTTTGCCTTTACGGAAATAGCTTATACACCTATCATAATGTTTCATTGAAATAATGAAAGAAAACCTTCACCTCCTGTCAAATTTTCAAATGGTCGTTTGGACAATTGAGAACTAAGGCGACGTATTGTTTATAAAGAATCTACTTTTTATTAAAATTACTCTAGACCTCCAATGACCAGACATACACTGTCAGCAGGCAGTACGTGAATGCGTACATGTTGTTAATTATTTATTTCACTGTATCACGTTTCATCTCCGCCACTTGATGTATCTGAAATAAAAGTTCATTAATATAAAGGAAGGAGAGTTCAGGCAGTCCCGCCGAGGATGAGCGGAGCCATCAGTCCAGTCGCAAGCAAGATTCGGCATCAGCACCCTTAAGCCGGCTTCCCGGTAGGCCCTCGAAGAGAATGTTGGAATTAAGGGGGAAAGAAACCTGAAGACTCTGGGGAAAAAAGTGAGCATTGAGTCGCCAGAGGCAGGGTGTAAGGGCACTGGTCCGCTGCGGTCAGTCTCCAGGCCTGCTCATGGCAACGGAGGAGACTTGGGAGGGTTATGCAGCGGCTGCCTTCGGAGTCATCTCCTCAGTTGATGCACGGTCAAAATATGTAAACACAAAAGGCTTTATACAAAAATATGTAAACAGTGGAGGTTGCCCATCACTTTCCTACAGCGTTCTAAGGAAGGAGGGAAGATGGTTTCCTCCTTCACCGTACACATCAAGACTCTTTTTTTATAAAGAATCTACTTTTTATTAAAATGACTCAAGACCTCCAATGTCCAGGTATATACATATGCTGGACGTATTGCAGCCGACGCTTGGTCTTCAAAATTTCCATACTCCCCTTTTTCTTCCTGGAAGTCTGGGCTGCGATCTGTCCTACATTAGTTAAAATGCTCTTCCTTTTACCTAGAAAGACAATATTTGAGAAAAGTTATTACATTTTTCATAACAAAATATACCAAATCATTCTCTACAAACAAAAAGCTATAAATATGCTTACGCTTAAAATGTTAATTTTGGTGTGTTGCGAGTTGCAACTGCATGACTACTGCCGGGTCTCACAGGAGTGCTTATATCTGAAAAAAAAATATGTATCTTAGTTCTTGAAGGAATGGTAGAAAAAATCTATGCGTTAGATTAACAAAATGTAGAATTACTTTTCCCTTTCTACCAAAATAAAATATATTATATTAAAAATGTGCTTTGTAATACACCAGTTTTTATTATTAATATTAAATTTCGCTTAGCTCAAGCTTCGTCAGGGCGTATTATATTAACCCAGCCAGCCTGGACCGGGGACTACAAGATCCACAAGATCCACCTTTTTTGCGATATCTCGTTAATTAATTATACAATTTCATTCATATTTTTTGTAATCCTTGAGAAAATATTCAATTTTTTGCCATTTTTTGTTTTTCAATATTCAAAGCACGTAACATAGAAAAAAAATGTTTTTAATAAATATTAGTGCAAATCGCGGTGCCCGCTAGCATTTCAATACCATTATTTTTGTCCTTACTTTACAGTCTCGAGTCATGTTTTTTTTTTCAGTCTAACTTACCTGGATGGCCACCCGGGACATCCCGTAATACATATGTGAAGAAGCGAGACAGTTATACTGTTTGTACATTCTGCCAGTCATACCTGCGCTGCAATTATTTTTCAACAGTCTCGGTCAGTTTCGACCTTTTTTAGAAAACACGTGTTTAGTTATAGTTTCTAAGGATGTGGGTGGTTTGGTATATTTATGCAGAGGATGTTAAACGTTTGTTACGTTTCCGATACTATTATTTATGATAACGTTTTTTTGTACATAAAAATATTATCTGTAGGTACGCTCCTTTAAAGCTTTCTTAGTCGTATTACTTAAAATTTGGGATGGGTAAAAAATTTGGCAGGCGGGTATGGGTACCGCAGCCCGGGAACCATTTATTGGATAACCAACACCCCTGCCGTAGGTCACCCCAAGTAGTAAGGTTCTCTACGTTTGGTGGCTTAGCAGGGGTGCCGGGTTCATGGGTGAGGTTTGTTTAGGTCTTATATGTACCTTTTATAGTTTGAATAATAAAATATTTTAACAAAAAACAATGTTAGTGCACTGTAAAAGACAAAACACCTATAAAAAAAACTTCGAGAATAATCCGGAGGGTATAAGAAAAACCTTACTTACCAACAACTGCTAAAAATAAGTATGAAAACAATAGTATTATATAAAAATGTAACAAAACCCATAGTATTCAGTAAACCAAATGCAAAAGTTACCATTCCACAGAAGGAAAGAATCGAAGGAATGATGAAGAAATGTAACAAAGCCGCAACGCCGACAATAAAACTAAATAAATCATAAATATTCAATATTGCAGAGAACCAATGACGCCCTGGCATAATTTAGTTCAAATTATATTCTTACTACCCGAGTACAACATTGCATATTAAAAGGGGACAAGCTTTTTAAAGATAACATGAATTGAAAATTACGCTTCACATATTTTCATCATTATTTTGTTTTAATTTTAATTCATTTTAATCTACTTTTTTATTGGTCGTTTTTTCATGGGAGCACTTTAACGCTCCAAATAGTTGTGTGTCGATTTCGGCTTCCTTCAGAATTTGGGAGGCGGGAATGGGTACCGCCGCCCCGGGAATCTTTATTGGATAACCAACACCTCTGCCACAGGTCACCCCAAGTGGTTCGCTACGTTTGGTGATTTAGCAGGGGTGCCCGGGTCCATGGGGTGAGGTTTGTCTAGGTCTTGGAGGTGGATGAGCTGGACACACTGAACCCCATATTCCTACCCACCCCTTAAACCCTTTTCCTTCCCAGAGCTCTCCTCTCCTTCCTTTCCTTTAAAAAAAACTTCCACACAGCATCCCCAAAGATGAAATAGGCCCTGAGGGAAATTATTTTCCTCTGGGCCTCCTGTGTGGAGCTCATGTAAAAAAAAAAAAGATTGGAGATAGTATAATAGACTTTTGCGTGTTTTTTTTATTGAACATAACAATGTGCATATTATTATACAATGTTTACAATTATATTTACAATTATATTACAATGTTTCTGGTCTAGGAATGTAATTTCTAAGTCTCATAAATATATTTATATATTTTCATTTGACAAGTTCACAAGTATACAGGCAAGCTGAAATCTCTGAATGTGAAATAATTTTTTTAAAGAATATTTGCAAAAGTTACCTATCAATGTAAAGAAATTATCGTTGTTATGTATATCAATTTTATTAACAATACTTTCTTTTTAAATTTATCGAAATACTTGTTAGTTTAAATAAAATATAAACAAAAACATAAAATATTAACATAAATAAAAAAATATAAACATAATATAAATATATATAAACATAAAATAAATATATATAAACATAAAATATAAACATAATAAAATATAAACATAAAATATAACAGTCAAAACTGCAATGTTTACAAATTATTTTTATTTAAAAATATATCCCACTGTTTAGAAACCGCTGGCTAGCTATGGCTTCAGTGTCTATTACAGCTCCGGTCACATTCCTCATCAAGCCAGATGGTTGACATGACGTCACTTAGAACACATAATATTTTGCGATTTGTACAAATACGAGCGGGGGCTTGCGATCCCCCGGTTCGGTGCACACGGAATTTTTGGATGCTTAGTATGGGGAAGGTTAAGAACGTGCGAATCCTGCGTGTTAGTTTCTGCCAAATGGCCCTACATGTTACTTTTTCAAGTCAATATTCAAAAATATTGTGTCAAAATGAAATCAACACTTTAGTATATTTAAATACATTTAGGTACCACAAAGTATCTGTATGAAATTAAAAGGATACTTTCATTGTCTACAATTATCAATGGTATTAAAGTGATTTTTCTTTATTTAACTAAAATAATCGTTTTACAAATACACCCTAAACCACAATGAGTATCAAAATTCGACTGCAGCTTTATAAACATTTGTTAACCTAAAATTGGATTTTTTTTATTTTTTATTTTTTATTAGTTTTTATATACATATACATGTAATATAATCATGAGTAATTACATTTTCAGGTTACAAACGGATTAAACTCAAATAATTAAATACTAACATGCAACATTGATTAGAAACATATATATGTATATAATATATAACCTTTACGAGAGTGTAACTACTCGTGTGTAAAGGGAAGAGAAAAATATATATTTTTTTTTTAAATTAAAAAAATTAAAATTAAAAATTATAACACATACATTATATTTACGTACTTACATAAATCGAATTTGTAAAAAAATAAAATAATATAAAAAAAATAATGATATAAAATAATTTTTTGAATAAGTATTGTTAATTAAAGGTTAATGCGGTTCTAAGTGGCTAAATTATTTAAGATATTGTTGTTTAATTTATTGTAGTCAGGTTCTAATCTCAGCTCTATTGCTAGTTGATTAAACCACACGACTCCATTGTACGTGTAGTAGTGTTGTGCAAAACTGGTATGCATTAATGGCGTACACAAGCGACCCACTGTGTTTTGCCTATTGCTCTCAACGCGGACCATGGCGTGGTGCAATATTTTGATATTTATCAACATGTTTTATATAACGTAGTAAAACAAGATACAAGGGTTTTAATAAGATATATATATATATATCATAAGAATACGTATTAATAATCTTTTAGAATACTTGCATGAATTTTGTTGAGTTTCGCAATTTCCATTCTGACAAAATATGCAATCTGACAGCTGGCTTTGGTTGTCATTTACTGGATTAAAACTTTTCAAAACTAATTGAAATCCACTTGTATGTCTTTGTTTTGAAAAATCTTCTCATTGATAAACTATAGTAGGGACATGGAGGCTAAGGGTAGTTTATGGTCAGGCCGAAAGCCATTCACATTTTTTGTTGGTACTTGCCAATTGATTTGAGATTTATTGTATTACTTATGTTCTCTACTTTATGCAGGTGCTTGCAGGTTTTTTCAGGTGCAATGCCGCCTCATGGAGCCTCACGATTAAATTTTTCTTTTGCCCTGTTTGATTTATCTTTGTCTTACTAACCTTTTTTTGCATTTTGTTTTCCTCCTAAGCACTTGCATACTGCTTACTAACAACGTATGCAAGGACACTGGACGTCTAGTTTCGTTCAAAATAAATAAATATTAAAAAATTAGAATCTTGTGAGAGGCTTGAAGGCGTAACCACCTGTTACTTGTACCAGGGCGTGTAAGAGGTGGATAACCTCCACTGATAAAATATAGTTCAAATGGACAAGTAATTGGGTCGATAATTATAAAAATTCAGATCGAATGAAATTCCAAATATAAATTTTGCTTACGCAAAACATGTAAAAAGGCACGAACTTTGAATTTGAACGAATTGAAAAACATTAAATAGGTGGATAATTGAATTGCGGGAACTGTCGGGAGGCGTCTACTAAGACTCCAGATACTAATATCTACAGCCTGTATGTCTGACAAATATCTACAGCTCATATGTTGAACTAATATCTACGAACTTCAGAGTGTTGATTAATATCTACAGAGCTTAGGTTGAACTTTGAACTAATATCTACAGAGCATAGGTTGGACTAATCAGCTAAATTTGTCCAATAGTCCGATATTAGGGATTTTTACATACATACTTACGTAAATTAAGTTTTTTAAACTGCATACGCAATATTACGTTATTCCAATATGCTATACACAATTGCAAATCCAACCTCTGCCGCTCTGCCAGTGCTGTAGATATTCGTCAACACTTAGGTTCTCATAGATATTAATCAACAGTTTGAGCTGTAGATATTCGTCAACAATTTGATTCTCATAGATATTAGTTCGATTTTTTCAGTTTTTGGAATTCCTGTAGATATTAGTAGACGCCTCCTCTACTCATTTTAGGTTTCTCTAAACCTATTTACACGATCGTTATTTTCATTTCAAAACAGATAGTTGCCATTAGAGATGAAATAATATTTTAAGAAACTATAATATACTACCTATTAAGTGTTCGAAAAATGGCAACACCTTAAACATAACCATAGATGACAATCATGAAAACGTCTTGCTGTCATTTGCAAGTTTCAGATGTTCGGTCGTTATAGCCCATTCACACCATTCATTTATCGTTCATTTCGTGATTTCATTCCGCCTCTTTCCCTCGAAATGAACCGTGTGAACACCGAAGTGAATAGAGACAGTTCCGAATGAAGCATACCAACAATGTTGGAATGCTTCCTTCGGCACTGTTCCCTCGCAACCGGAATTTAACATCACGTGACGCGAATGATGTGTGTGAACACTCAAGTGAACAGTCTTTCACTCGCAAATCAGTCGGCCGAAATGTTCTGTCGTGAGGACGAGTAGCCGGAGCGGCTTAAACGTCAAAATGCTCCGTTTGGTTCGCTTTTCGAAATAACTCCTACACGTCTCATAGAAATCGTTGTTTCTCCCTTACTATCATAGTGAAAAATATGATCTAAACGGTATTGGAAAGAGAAAATAATGTTCTATATATCCAATATAACAATTAACCACAAAAATAATACGAATGTACACTTCTATGGAACCAAAGTTTCTGATCGAATTTGAAAAAGAAATTATGAAACATTGTGAATTTTTTATGAATTATTTTTATATGAAACGTCAAAAAAGTGAGGTGACAGAAATGTTTATAATTTATTTGTCTAACAAAATAAGTGTGTGTTTTTATATTTCTTTTGTTAACCAGTAATTTTAGTTAGAATAAAAGCAAGTAGAGCCATTTTTTAAACTTTTTAAAGTTTACATTAAAAATTATTCTATTTAAAAAATTACGTGGTTATTTCTAATAATAAATTTTGAAAGCATCTTTCATCACCTTTCAAAAACAGTTTTTAGTTTTGGGATACGGTAATAAATATTCCATTTATATGGATTTTATTGCAAGCCGAGGCCTATTTTGGAATAAAAATATTTTCATCGTGCTAAAATAGTGGTAGATATCAGTTTTCAGGTTATTATTTAACCATATGTTCATTTTATGGTGCTGAAATTTATTTACTGTTTACAAGAATCGCCAATTTCTCGTAATTTAGTTCGACGTTATCGGAAATGTCAATTGAAATCTTAAATATTCCCGAACATAGCCGTCAGCGCCAGACGAATTCCAATGCGGCCGCGACTTCTCTCGACGACTTCGCAGCGAGAATGTCGAGTGAACTCTTCCTTCGAAGGAACCGTGTGAACACGCGGCGGAACGAGAATGGAACATTTCATCGAGTAAACCTTCACCCGAGTGAATGGTGTGACTTCAGCATTACGTAATCGAAGTTTTCGTTTAACTTTTTGCTATTCTGAGAAAGTTTTTGAATCCTATGCCCGATTCACGACAGCTCAAACTACGGTAAAGAACCCATAAGCCGCTACACTTTTAATAGACATAGATTTTGAAAAGTATATGACTTAATTACCACAAGAAACGTCGGTTTCAGGCGGGATGGAGGAAAACATATGCATTTAAATTTATACTTCTTAAAAGCTTTTTGTACGCAATTTTTAGTGTAAGGCTGATATTCCTTCACACTTCAATCATTGAACATTTTCCGGGGTACCAATCGTTAAATATTAAAAAACATTGCCATACCGCAAACATCATTATCTAAGCTAGTTTTTTTAACCCACTTGCACCGTGATTGTTTTGCAGCATACACATTGAAAGTCTGATTTATCAATTAAGTTTCAGTCATAATTAAGGCGGCCAACCGTCCCGCATTCGGCGGGACCGTCCCGCATTGGCGGTTGTAGTCCCGCATTAAAATATTTGTTAAAATAGTCCCGCAAATCGTCTAAAGCGTCCCGCATGTCCCGCATTCCTACATTTTTATAATATTGACTATGGTAGACAAATAAACTTCCCTCTATCTTTATTCTATTTTAACCATTTCCGTTCATCTGTGGTTAAGTTGAGAACAATATTTGTCCCTAGAAAAGGCCGAAGATATCGATCTAGGGATTGGTTTATTGTTATGTTAAGTATATTGGTTTGTAAAGCAAGAGTCAAAGAGGGCCAGCGTAGTATTCAATAAGAGCAAGCCGTGACACGTGATTGATAACCCGTATTTATCATTCAAATCAAATCAAACAATTTGTTGACCATGCCGCCGACCGCGAAAAAGCGAAGTTGTAAGTTCACTGAATTTCAAAAAGAATTTCCTTTCTTGCATAAATGTTTATCTTCATATACTAACTATAGGCTAAATGCGCCGCATACAAATATTTTTAATTATAAATAACCAGTTTTGTGTTCAGAATGTAAAATTCCAGCTGGATTCATCTGATGAAATATTTCGACGGAAAAAATCCCTTATTCGAAGTGCAGTTACAAAATTCTAGTTTCAGACCAGTGACGTAGCGTGGGGGGACAGGGGGGGGGGGGCGGCCCACCTTGGCGGCACTCTTAAGGGGTAGGCAAATTAAAAAAAAAAAAACAATATTATCTTGAAACAGTTTTAACCATTACAAATCATTATTTGAAAATATTCTACGATACTTTCGTTTACGAATCCAACTATTTTTTTAAATTATTTATTAAAAATATCAATAATTATATATTTTTAAGCTGCAAATTTCGCCATTCGCAGAAAAACCGTACACATATTATGAGAGTAATACTAATTAAAACTGTTAACTCGCAAGCAGACTCACTCTTAATTAAAACCAGAATTGTGTACAGAATGTATTAACGAGTGAATTTCAGTTGTGTTTTCATCTGCTGATACACTTCGAAAGAGACCATTATTTTATTCGAAGGGCAGTTATAAAATTCTAGTTGCATACTATGTATGTGCTGCCAGAATCAAAGAGAAACCATTTTCATATTCTGAGTGTAGTTTTAATTCGCCAAATACAGATTTAATTTAACCTGTCTGATCACAAGAGACGCAAATTTTTCCACACATTTAATTTTAAAATACAATTGTGAAATTATATCCCACACATTTAATTTTAAAATAAATTTGTGATTGCGATAAAAAGTTAAGATCCAGTTTTATTATTTTTATTTTTTTATCAGTTTTATTAAAATTTTAAGTTTATTCTGTTTTAGGTACTTTAATTCGAATATTCGCAGACGTGCATTTTTGAGCCAATCCACATTTCCAATATCAAAAATTTAATATTTAGTAACAATAATGTTCTAATAAGCACGGCGGAAAAATTACTATATCTAGATTTTAGAACAATTTTGTTTTTTGCAAAAGGATAAAAAAAACAATAAAAAGGAACATTTAAAATGCAAGGGAAGAACCGGAAATTTTGTGCGCAAACATTGACAGGCAAAAGTTTATAGATGTTTTTTCTTATTATTCGAAGGCTTAAACCAGTTTTCAAAATGTAAAATTCCATTTGAGGATTCCTCTGCTGACACAATTCAAAGTAAAACATTATCTTATTCGAAGTTCAGTTATAAAATTCTATTTGAAGACTCTGTATCCTATCTGCTGCCAGAATCAAAGAAAAACCATAACTATGTTCTGAGTGTAGTTTTAATGCGCCGCATACAGATTTAATTAAAACCAGTTTTGTGTTCAGAATGTAAAATTTTAACTGGATTCATCGGATGAAATATTTCGAAGGAAAACATTCTCTTATTCGAAGTGCAGTTATAAAATTCTAGTTGCAGACTATGTATGTTCTGCCAGAATCAAAGAGAAACTATTTTCATATTCTGAGTAGTTTTATTTCGCCGCATACAGATTTTAAATCAGTTTTGTGTTCAGAATGAAAACTTTCTGTTGTGGATTCATTTGCTGACACATTTTGAAGGAAAAAATTCTCTCCTATTGTGCAGTCATAAAATTCTAGTTGCAGACTATGTATGTGCTGCCATAATCAAAGAGAAACCGCGTTCAGTGTTCATGCTGTGATTGTAGTCTAAATGAGCCGAATTCTTGATTTCCGAAAGAGTTATAAATTTGTGACGTACCCCCCCCCCCCTCCCCGACACCGCACAGCACTATGTCCCGCATTGATATTTTGTAAAGTTGGCCGCCTTAGTCATAATTATATCTTTATTTCCCGTACATATCATTGTTTTTAAAGAATAGTCCAACCGAACAGTCCATAAACCTTCCACGGTCTTGCCATGGATCTACTAAGCCCAGAGAGTGTTTCCATCAAGACGGAACCAGGGCCCCAGGAAGAAGGTGAAGGTGAAATGTCGTATGCGGATATGGATTTTGACCTCCCAGATGTAAAGAAGGAATGTCTGCAGTATGCGGATAGTATACAAAAAGCCAGTAAGTTGCATTATTGCAGTATTGCATGTGTTAAAAATACGGAATGTAAAATTTTGACTTTCGGAAACCTTTGTTGTCCGTTTTGAATTTTTGCCCAGGCAGAAGATAATATGTTTGTCCACAAAGTCCTGTCTTGCCGTACTTCGGTATTTATCTTGAAAAAATATTTACGGGAATCTACCAAACTTTTGCAAAGTTTTATCCAAGTAATCTGATTTGGGATGTAATAAGTGACATTAATATTCGTTAAAAACACACAATATTAATAAATATCTAATTTCTCTGGCTATACATCTGCAAGAGTGAAAAAAATTTCTTCCTTTTGTTTTTCGCCGTGTACAAAAACTATCAAAATCGTATGAGGGGCACTCACCTCACGTACGGCGCGCATGCTAGGCGCGTGAGGCTCGAGTAGCTCGTAAGTAGCGTCATGTACGGAGGCACTAAGGCTTCTTAACCAAATTTTCTCTTTTACACGTTTAATCAACGGTATATTTATTCGTATATTTTTTTGAATCAAAACAAATTATTTGTTGTACTCTCGCGGTGAGGAATGACTGTGATTTCAAATTTAACACGCCCTTCGTTGGGCATATCTATATGTACAAATTGTTGTTTGGTTTTTCTAGGTAGCCTTAAAGTGGAGACTGTTAGCTTCAAGGTAGAACCAGGACCCCGAGATGAAGATGGTGAGGGAATTCCTTGTATGGATATTGACATAGAGCTACCGGGTGTTAAACAGGAATGCCTAAAACGCTTTCAAAGATTTACCCAGACAACAGGTAAATAACGAATCGTGTTTTATTTTTTTAATAAACATTGCTAATACTTAAATATTTATGCGTGTTATTTTTCAGACTCATTGACGAATCTGCCTCACAGTGGAGAAAATGCCTTTTCATGTTCCGTTTGTAGTTACTCAAGTGCTTATAAGAGTACTTTGACGAAGCACATGCTTACTCACATTGAAGAAAAACCTTTTTCGTGTTCCAATTGCAGTTATTCATGTTCTGATAGGAGAAATTTAAGGAGACACAATCAAACTCACAGTGGTGAAAAACCTTTTTCGTGTTCCGATTGCAGTTATTCGTGCTCTTATGAGAGCATTTTGACGAGACACATCGACACATGCTTACTCACAGTAGAGAAAAACCTTTTTCATGTTCCAATTGCAGTTATTCATGTTCTCAGAGGGGAAGTTTGAGGACACACATGCTGACTCACAGTGGAGAAAAACCTTTTTCCTGTTCTAATTGCAGTTATTCATGTTCTCGTAAGTGTAAATTGACGAGTCACATGCTTACTCACAGTGGAGAAAAACCTTTTTCGTGTTCCATTTGTAGTTTTTCATGTTCTCGTAAGAGTGGGTTGACAGGACACATGCTTACTCACAGTGGAGAAAAACCTTTTACGTGTTCCGATTGCAGTTATTCATTTTCAGATAGGGGAAATTTGAGGAGGCACATGCTGACTCACAGTGGAGAAAAAGCTTTTTCGTGTTCCAATTGCAGTTATTCATGTTCTCGTAAGTGTAAATTGACGAGTCACATGCTTACTCACAGTGGAGAAAAACATTTTTCGTGTTCCATTTGTAGTTTTTCATGTTCTCGTAAGAGTGGGTTGACAGGACACATGCTTACTCACAGTGGAGAAAAACCTTTTACGTGTTCCGATTGCAGTTATTCATTTTCAGATAGGGGAAATTTGAGGAGGCACATGCTGACTCACAGTGGAGAAACACCTTTTTCGTGTTCCAATTGCAGTTATTCATGTTCTGATCGGAGAAATTTGAGGAGACACATTCTAACGCACATTGGAGATAAACCATTTTCTTGTTTCGATTGCAGTTATTCGTGTGCTTATAAGAGTTATTTGATGAAGCACATGCTTACTCATAGAGGAGAGAAACCTTTTTCGTGTTCCGATTGCAGTAATTCATATTATTGTAAGAGTAGTTTGACAAAGCACATGCTGACTCACAGTGGAGAAAAACCTTTTTCGTGTTCCGATTGCAGTAATTCATATTATTATAAGAGTAGTTTGACAAAGCACATGCTGACTCACAGTGGATAAAAACCTTTTTCTTGTTCCGATTGGAGTTATTCATGTGCTTATTAGAGTAGTTTGACGAAGCACATGCTGACTCACAGTGGAAAAAAAACCTTTTGCGTGTTCCGATTGCAGTTATTCATGTTCTGATCGGAGAAATTTCAGGAGACATATTCTAACACACATTGGAGGAAAACCATTTTCGTGTTTCGATTGCAGTTATTCTTGTGCTGATAAGAGTTAGTTGATGAAGCACATGTTTACTCATGGAAGAGAAAAACCTTTTTCGTGTTCCGATTGCAGTAATTCATATTATTATAAGAGTAGTTTGACAAAACACTTGCTGACTCACAGTGGAGAAATACCTTTTTTGTGTTCCGATTGCAGTTATTCATGTGCTTGTAAGAGTTGTTTGACGAAGCACATGCTGACTCACAGTGGAAAAAACCTTTTGCGTGTTCCGATTGCAGGTACTCATGTTTTCAGAGGGGAAATTTGAGGATACACATTCGGACTCACAATGGAGAAAAACCTTTTTCCTGTTCCAATTGCAGTTATTCAAATTCTCGTAAGAGTAGTTTAACGAAACACATGCTTGCTCACAGTAGAGAAAAACCTTTTTCGTGTTCCGACTGCAATTATTAATTTTCTCAAAAGCGTTATTTGGCGAAACACGTGCTTACTCACGGCTGATAAAATCTGACTGCAGTTCTTCCTGTTTTCAGAAGAGTAGTTTGACGAGATACTTGTTTACTCATAGCGTGGAAAATCCCCTTTTCTGCTCCGTATGTGAGTATTTAACTGCACTTAAGCCTACTCTAATAAGACACATTCGGATCCATTCATTGAACATGATTGCTCAAAACTAGCGATTATGAACTT
The DNA here is from genome assembly GCA_917880885.1 of Limnephilus marmoratus. Classification (NCBI taxonomy): domain Eukaryota; kingdom Metazoa; phylum Arthropoda; class Insecta; order Trichoptera; family Limnephilidae; genus Limnephilus; species Limnephilus marmoratus. The sequence continues at coordinate 56,763,939 of OU862907.1, read as the reverse complement.
AAGCTCGGACGTTACACCAGGTGGTCTCCAGTATTCAATAAATATCTTTGAATGAATGGTTACAAAGTTTTTATTTTTATTTTCTGTTTTGAGTATATTCAGTGAGTAAGTATTTTAATTCCCAACTAACAATCTTGTGATTTCAAAAAAAAAATTATTTCAATTAAAAATGATAGTTAATTATTAACATGCATTGTTAGACGCGATGTTTACTGTTTATGGAACTACTAGTTATATTAATTGGAAATTATTTTATTTCATTAGTTTGTTTATAAATGGCCTGAGTTACCAATTTAAATAAAATCCACAATGTGAAAAATTTAAATCAGATTTCAATTATCCCTTTCAAAAAACAAAATATGCTTGCTTATATATATAGTATGAGTTGTCTACGCGTTGCTCAACCATTAATTCAATTGCGATGAAACTTTGATAATTCAATGTGCGCATGCGCGCGATGGTTTCTATATACAAATCCACTCTTGCTAAAAAACACGAATCTTACCTCGCACCTTACATATATAACATTTGCTTAAAAGAAACACAACACATAACTCAAACCAATATAAAACGTACATATAAAAACTTTAATACGTGGTGATTGAACAAAAAAAGGAATTGCATTAACAAGTTACTTGCAAACTGAAGGTGTTAATTTTTTACACGTTGTATATTTTTATTTAAACATGTATTAAAATTAAAAAAATTGCATTAACAAGTTACTTGCAAACTGAACGTGTTCATTTTTATACGTTGTATATTGTTATATAATCATATATTAAAATTAAAAAAAAGTCAGCTTCGCTGACGAAACATGTCGGTTTTTTAAATAATTAAGTGGTTAAAACAAAGTATAATATCTAAATCTGAATAAAAAAAAGAACTTTCATACTGAAAATGTTCAATTACTTTATAAATGTTTGTAATTTTTTTATATTTAGATTATTATATGTAGGTTATCTGTTGTATTTTTATTTACGTTTTTCTTTTGTACTTTGTATTATTATTATTTAAGTTTTTCTTCTGTACTTTGTATTTTTATTTATTATTATTATTATTATTTTTTTAATGTTTTTGCTTTAATCTTTATGATATATGTAATTATAGATACTGCTACCCGGCTCAGAACAGATATTGTCTAGTGAGTCGGGTAGCGCACATATATGTAAATAACTATTGATGATAATAAACGCCCGGGTTACCGGCACCTTTAAAAAATAAAAAAAAGTAAGCTCTGGTATCATGAAATTAAGCTTTGCCAACCATTCATCCAATTACGATGAAACCTTGGAGATTTGATTCGCGCATGCCCGCGATGATTTCTATATATAAGAGTGAGGTCTGGCGTCACGAAATTATGCATTGCTAACCATTTATCCGATTGCTTTGAAAATTTGGGGATATGATGTGTGTATGCCCGCGATGGTTTTGTATATATTATAGTGAGTTCTGGCATTTTAAATTTTATTAAAAAAAATTGCAAAAGGTGGTATACAAGCTGTTTGAAATCTGAGTATACCCGGACCGAGAAAGCGGAAACTGGGAGGGGGAAGGGAACTCGTGAGAGGAGTTCGCGGGACAGTGGAAGCGGGAGAGGGAAGGCGGGGATGGTAGAGTGGGAACGCGTGTGGGGAAGGGAACGTGGCAGAGGAAGGGGTTGCTGATGGGGAAAGGGAAGAATGAGAAAGGACACGCACGGAGATACAATTTCTTTATAAAGTTGCATAGCAATGCCGGGAAATCGCTAGTTTATTGTGAAAACACTTAACATCTTACGTTTCAAAGTATTCAAAGGAAGAAGTTTTTTCAGTTAACACGTGTTTGGAAAAAATAAAAACTTTTCTCAACAACTAACGATACAATAGGTGTAGGTACATGTTCTTACGGTATTTAAGTTTGAAAATAGTTTTGGTTTCTAAATCAAGCACATCCAGGTTACTTTCAAAATCGCCAACAAAAGTCTTACATTTAAAACAAAAACAAACTTGTATCATTTTTTATCACTGAGTTAAATTTGTTTAGAACAGGGGTGGGGAACCTTTTTAACGTCGCGGGCCATTTGGATGTTTATACTTTAACCCGCGGCCGCACTCAGATGTCCGTCTCGGGGGTGGGGGAGCCACATTCAAATCAAAGAACTAGTTTAACTTATTAAAAAAAAAATTGTTACGTAACTGCCAACACCCTTTCATTATAGCTACACTCAGGACATGCAAATGGTTTTCCTAAAAAAATCTGGCTGCACATAGTCTACAATCAGAATTTTATAACTGCACTTTGAACACGAGAATGGTTTCCGTCAAAATGAACCAGAAGATGAAACCACAACTGAAATTTTTCTTTGCAATCTGAACTAGGGCTAAAGTTCAGTGTTTGGGCGAAGAATTAGGCGGCGGCAAGCAATATTAACTGAATTAAACGACTTTAAAATTTTCTATACACACACACATGAAAATAATCGTTTCGGAAGTATTTTGACACACGAAGTACAAAGATCATAGAAAAACAAGATAACATAGATGTTTTTACCACACAAAATTAAGTGTTGCCATTAAGCAGTAATATTAATAACGTAAAATAACATGTTTATATTTTAAGTACTTATTTTTTATAAATTTTACTCACTTTTGTATCACAAACCATGTTACATAAACCCAGCGTAGCTGCTAAACTACTTGAAAACAGGGATGTTTTTTTGCCGTGACGCGAGCAGGCGGTATAAAGGGGCACAAACCATGTTACACAAACCTAGCGTAGCCGTTAAACTACTTGAAAACAGGGATGTTTTTTTGCCGTGACGCGAGCAGGCGGTATAAAGGGGCACAAACCATGTTACACAAACCTAGCGTAGCCGCTAAACTACTCGAAAACAGGGATGTTTTTTTGCCGTGACGCGAGCAGGCGGTATAAAGTGGCACAAACCATGTTACACAAACCTAGCGTTAGGTTAGGTTAGGGACGCGAGCAGGCGGTATAAAGGGGCACAAACCATGTTACACAAACCTAGCGTTAGGTTAGGTTACGCATTTTTAAGACTACAAATTTTCATACTTTTGGTTTAAGAATACGGCCGTTGAGATATTCGTAATTCATCAGGTTAATGTGTTATGTGAGGAATTATCGTGTCGGAAATTATTGATATAGGGATAAATATTTTTGAGAGCTGGTAACACTGCCGGCACATGTTTTTGTACATTTCTTGTTTTTCTATGATCTTTGTACTTCGTGTGTCAAAATACTTCCGAAATGATTATTTTCATGTGTGTGTGTATAGAAAATTTTAAAGACGTGTAATTCAGTTAATATTGCTTGCCGCCGCCCAATTCTTCGGATTCCCCGACCCCAAATTAGTATAAAAATAACTAGTTTTATTTTTTAGGAATTTTGCCCAAACACCGATTTTTTTCCTGAACTAGTTTCAATTACCATTATTTGTTTTTGGGGTGTTATGCCGTGTTGCGCTACCTCCTTCTTTAGCCAACGTTTCGGACATCGTTGTCCGAAACGTTGTCTAAAACGTTGTCTAAACGTTGTCGGTAGATGTCCCATCCCATCTACCGGATCTGCCGGATCTGCCCTGATGATGGACACTGCAACGATGTCCGAAACGTTGGCTAAAGAAGGAGGTAGCGCAACACGGCATAACACCCCAAAAACAAATAACGAAAATGCTTTTGGCCGTGAAAATCTTAAAACTTATCTAGTTTCAATTAGATTAAATTTGCGTGCGGGGATTTTTTTTTTTTTTTTACATTTTTTTTTTTTTTATTCCAGTTAAAAGAAAATTACATTTTCACTCATTTAACTAGAAATAATTATACACTTTAAGATAAAATAAATATTTCAATACAGCACTATTCTATTTCATTATTTTGTTTATCAAGAATAAATTTAAATAATTGTTTTTTAAATTTTCCCAGCTTCTTTTCGTTTTTCATGTCATTTGGGAGGCAATTATATAAGTTGCCCCCCTCGTAGCCAATGGATTGTTTACCATAGTTAGTGTGGATGGTATTTAAATGGATGTTATCGCGTTGTCGTGTTAAGTGTTTATGTACTTGGGACGTTTTAATGAATTCTGTGTTTGTGTGTACAAGATTATTTTGTATTTTGTATATAAGGAGACATGTATTGTATTCATATAGTTTTCTTAATTTTAATAGTTTTGTTTCCGTATATAATTTTTGTGGATGTTCTGGGCTTGTAATTAAATAGTTTTTTGATGACCTTGTTTTGTATTACCTGTAATTCATTTATGTGTGTTTCACATGCGTTTCCCCAGATTTCAATCAAATAATTTAAGTGTGAGTGTACTAGACTATAATATAAACCTACTTTTAATTTATTTGGCAACAGATATGATAGCCGGCTAAATACGCTAATTAAGGGGATGGTGTTATCTTTAATACCTTGTATGTGTTGTTTAAATGTCAAATGCTGATCAATGCACAACCCAAGATATTTTTCATGGATTAGGTTTTGCAAGTCGTTGTTTTCAATTTTTAAGGGTACATGAGGAGGAATTATTTTACGGGTTGAGCTTAAGATCATGTATCCTGTTTTTTTTAACATTCATTGTTAAAACATTTGATTGGAGCCAACTGTTGATTTTTTCTAGATCTGTTGGTGCATTTTCTAGTAAGATATCTAAATCTTTACCCCAATAGAAAATTGCTGTATCATCTGCATATAAAAAGATTTCACCATTTAAAATTAATTGCGAAATATCATTGATATAAATTTGGAAGTATTATTTTCGCAATCTGCTCTTTTGTAAATTTATTATTAGGCTCTATTATCATATTGGTCAGCAAGTTGACTGCGTCCTTTGCTAAAGAAATATACGCCTGAGCATCCATATTGATTAAAAAGTTGAAAAAAATTACTTGCAGTTGATGTGGCTGGTGGGACTGCCTTGTTTCCGCTGCGCTTGTAGTAACCGCTGTGAATGTTAGCGAGTAGGTACTCGTACCTCTGGCCAATACACTGGGCACTGTTTTTGCGGAGAGCGAGTGGTACCCACACCGTAGCGTATAACAATGTCACAAAATTTGCTTATAGCACTTGACGTTTTTGATTATTCGTTTTGGATTATTATGTGATTGTTAATCTTGAACTAAACAATGCGCTATGCTGACTTTAATATTTTAATTTCTCAAGGAACGGAATTTACACTATAACTTTCGGTAAAACTCTTTAAATTTTGTTTTTTTGCAAGACAGAATATTATGCGTTTGATCAGTACTGTAACAGTTAACACGTATTATTAAAAAAAACATTAACTCCACACAGGAGGCCCTGAGGAAAATAATTTCATCATCTGAGATGCTGTGTGCCTCCACATCTCTTATTGTAATACCGGTAGAACAAGGATAGCATTCCCACCCGACGCCTGTGCTCTAAAGATTGCAATCCGTCTGTTAAGATGGGAGAATCTATCAAACGGACCTCCCGTTTCTGCACAGAGTCGAGGGTATTTTTCAGGTATTTTGGAGCTCCAGACCAGAGGTGGTTGCCAAATTCAACCGTGGGGCGCACTTGCGATTTGTACAGGGTTAGCAGTTGTGTACTATTAAAGTATCTGCGGGCCCTGTACAGTACGCCCAGGTTTTGGGATGCTAACCTAACTCTGGTTTTGATGGAGCCCCCGTACCTGAGCTGGCCACTTAGAGTTACACAAAATATCGATGGAGGTCCTGTTCGGAAGATTGCTTCCGTTGAAAGAGACTAGATTTTCATTTCGATGCTTTTTAGACGTAATCAGACAAGATTGGGTCTTTGAATTAAAACTACACTCAGAACATGAAAATGGCTTTACTCTTATTCTAGCAGCATAAACGACGAAACTACAATTTTATAAATGCACTTCCAACATAAGAAATGCGTTAGTAAATAAAATCACACCTGATGCGTTTTCGTTGCATTCATAACACAGAACTGGTTTTATTTATATTACATCAATTAATGAACAAACAAATATAATTCGCTCGCCACTTTAAGATATGTTCAAACCTAGTCCAAATACCTAACAGTACTATGAATTAAATACATGAGTCATCGTGGGTTTCTTCAAGAGCGTAATGACGACCATTTCAAACTTCAAATATTAATTGTATTATAAGGTAAATCCGGGTTAATCATCACGGGCTTATTTTATAGAATAATTAACGACCTTCAGTCAAATTTAAACAATCCAGTAATTGGGAAACTTAACCATAAATATTTCAGTCATTTTACTTAGAAGTTTAGGGGCACAGGTAATAAAAATAAAAAGATATTCATTTTTTCATCATAAGTAGCTGTCTATAAATGACAAATACATCGTGTGTAGGTGGTAACAACCACAGTTTGATAAAGCCTGCAGAGGCCGAAACAACTGTAACGCATAATAATAATTACGAAGCAGAAATTGTTTATAATAAATTGTTTTTATACATTGAATAATAAAATTATTAAATTTAAACAATAAATTAAAAATTAAAATGGAGTTCTACCAAAAAAACTTAATAACAATAAATAAATGCGTTAGGGTTAAAATTAAGGAATCCGCAACAGGAATTTGCATTGTGAACACAAGATTGGTTTTACCTTTAGAAGGAATCTGCATAGGAGTCCACTAGTCAACCAGCTTAATAAATTAAATTGTACTCTGATCACTTGAATGTTTTTTCTACATTTTGTAGCATATTTATTGTCCGCAATATAATTTTATATATATTAAAATAATTACAATTAATTGGTGTAATGATTTTTATTATGCCAGAAGTGTGGCAATCATTATGGCATTAATGTTTGTATTATATACAAAATGTTAAGAGACGTGCTTGACTTAATATTACCAGTTATTCCTGACTTTATTTGGGGAGATTGTTATCTCTAGCTTTTAGTTCATCATCGCTTTGATTCTGTGTATTTAATAATTGTAATTGTAATTCTGTAATAATTTCGTGCTGCAGATTATCGGGCACATTCGGTGGTTCGACGTTAAACGGTGAAGCAAATATGTTCAAATCCGTTTGCTCTCTTTCCACGTCCTTAAATCGTTCACGCCTCACTTAATTTCGCGCACTCAACCAGTAGCAAACGCAAACGATGTTGAAGGATTTTGTACTTGGAGTGTTACTTTCCACAGCCTTAATTTAGTTTCAAGTGATTTCACGTTTCACGCCGCTTCAATTATTCTTTTCTTCGTAGTTGTAATTAATAGGATTTTATTGGTTTACTATCCACTTTACTTCCGCAATGATGACTAGAAAATAATGTTCATGACCATAGATGTAAATAATATAACTGGATGGATGAGTCGCGTAAATTGGCCGGTCTTCCGGTTTCGACGGCCGCCATATGCAATATGGGCAAGAGATACGAGAACTCAGGGAACTTCTTAAAGGAACTCGAAAATTCCAAGTTTTTCGTTACTAAAAAATGTTATTAAACATTTTTCCTTTCTGTTTTTTTGTGTTGCATAACGAATTGTAATAAAGTAAAACTGCGACTTTGTATATTTCGCATAAATAAATGTATTACGCACCAAAATATCTAATGATATTATTGTAAGCAAATAAATAGAAAAAAATGAGAGATTTCTTACAATAAAACTGATTGATCAGTTTTGTATGATTTAAGTAAAATAAAATATTCTAAAATTAAAAACTGAATAAAAAAAAAAATAATCTTCCATTCGAAGTAAACTTCAATAATGAAACTTAATTCAGGGCATCACAAGTCTACAGTTGTACTTTGTTTTATAACTACATATTGTGATAATCTTACCATTGTCTTAGATCAGTAAGGGGGCATCCATTAATTACGTGAGCAGGTTTTCTACCAATCTAGACGCCCCCTCCCCCTCGGCGAGATAAATTTGGATTAAATTACAATATTTACTATGGGAACATCATGTGCCATTATCTTATAAGCAGTAAATGTATCGACAAACAAAAGGAAAAAAATAACAGTCGTACATAATATAGGGTAGAAATATTTAAAAAAAAAAATTAACATTTATACAACAAAATTTGCACAACTTAATTTATACAACAAACATACATCAAAAATTAACAGACAAAAAATGTATACAACTTATATACATACAAAAAATGTATACAACTTATATACAGTCAAAAATTTTGAACAACTTATATACAGAGAAAGAATTTATACAACTTACATACAAACAAAAATTTTATACAACTTATACACAGACAATTTTTTTATACATTATTAAGGGGTAATTTACCAAAACCGAAATAATATTTCGGGGTGGGGAAGTATGAAGTATGTTCGAACGGGGAACCGCTACGCGCTTACCGACGAAGTCAGAGCAGCGAAGAATCTAGACTAGATGGTACCCTTTCTTGAGTAAGATTTGAACATGAAACGTTTAATAAATATTGGGCATCTTTCAAATTATGTTTATTAAGTTGAATGTGTATGTTTTAGGTAAATTTAGATAGAAACATTACCTATTGCAGAAGGAGCGCATGATTTTATGACTCTTATCAGATTTTGATCAAACTTGTTTGATAAATTATTCGATACAATCAACTACACTGCTAGACGGTAGGCATGTGCCTAGCATGGTGGTCGAAAAGTCCCCTATGTGTGTAATGAAAAATTTAATGAATAAAGAAAACTTAAAAAAAAAAAAAATTAGGTTATGACTCGTAACCGACATGTTCTTCATTGACAGATGTCAAAACAATACGGTATTCAATTACGCATTATTTTCATAATATGTGATCGTAATTATATCTGAATATATTGGCAAGATAAATAAAATATCGGTAATTTTCAATTTTTATTATTATTGTTTACAAAAATTTACATATAAATTGTTTTGATAGTAGATAAATACTTATAATCACATATCACCGAACTTACAACTTATTGTTTTTTACATTCACATTGTAATTTAAGAACTTAAATATAGCATTAAAAAATGTACACTACTCTTCCAGACACAAGCTAACGCTTCCATGGAAGAGTGGTATTAACATATTTGAATATGAACATGTAAGCAAATTAATACATCATCTAAATTTACATTATATTTTATATGCTAAAAAATAATAAATAAAAAAAAAAAAAAAAAAAAAAAAAACTCTTGGTTAACAACGGCGTGTTTTAGCGATGTTAAAATTTGTATTATATGTATGTTTGACAAGATGCATATTTATTGGAGTCGTATTTGGCGCCAATTTTGATTAAAATCAACGAATAAATCAAAAATGGTTGGGTTTAACGCTTAAAACATCATTTGTACATTAGAATTAATTTATGTGTATCAATTATGTTACGTAAAAGATCAGAAAATTTTTAAAATGCAATCTATCTACTAAAAGTTTAGTAAAAGCAATAAATACTTGGGCAATACCTCTACTAACGTACTCATTTGACAGAAAAAAGTAATAAAGAAAATTATTTTTTTCGTATATATTGTGATAAATATAATATTAAATAGTGAGTGAATTCCAAAAATTCAAAAAAACTACACACTCTTCTACTTCTTACACACTAAATGTCAATAGTCGAAAAAAATGGTGAATATATCTCTGCACCCTTCCAAAGGAAAAATACAATAATTATAATAAATCTCTGAAATGAAACGATTTTTACGAATTATCTGAAAATGACATTAAAGGGACTTGGTCCATCATAAATGAAATTATCGATAAAAAATCTGGATTTAATGAATTGTGTTTTTTTTTTGTTTTGTTCTTATATTTTTTGTTACTAAGTTTCCTGTGCTTATTTGCTTCAAAACATTTCGCGGGCTGCTATCAAAAACAGTTATATGAAAAACATAGTGTGGCCGTTTTGTATTAAACGCAACAACATATGCTGCGCACCTCCCTGTATAAGACTGTTTTGTTGAAAAATTAATTATTTTCCCACCTACCATTTTGGCGACAACGCTGTTATATGATTCTGCAATATTGCTATCAACATTATATATTAAGCTACAGGAATTTGAAGCCAAACGCAAACAGAGTTGGGAGACTTTAGAAAATAAGTTGCACAATTTTAATTCTTGAATGTAGTTTTTCTCATCCACATGCGTACAGTAACAGTCGTCACAGATAGCGTGGTCGCCAAACACATGTTTAATGCTATTTAGAATATCTTTATTTAAATTCCCGATTTTGGTATCCATCAAACAATTGTCTGAAATCCTGTATTTAATAGCAGATGTGATTGATATACGCAAGCGGAGTAATCTTTCACCAATAATTTTGCGTAAGCGTATAGGGTACTGGGTATCTAATGAAAGTACATTAATTTTATTTATATAATTACGTAGAACTTGATTCCGACATTCAATTTTCTCTACGGTTTTATTGGAATAGGGTCGAGCTTCTAATATTATAAGTGCTACAATCGCCATCTGCTATTAACTTGGAATATATTAATCCATATGTAGCTATTGAACTTTTAAATCCTTCAACAATTATTTCAGATTCCATGCCGCTTGAAGAGCCTTCGTAATTCTTATAGTATTTATGTTCGGGTGGGGTTACGCTTTTATTTGAGGCCCGAGTGCAAGTTATACAAAAATTATTCTTGACACCCATATACAAAACTTTCTTTGTCCTATATTCAATAATTACAGCTGCGCCAGACAAAGCAGCATATTTTGTTTTATAAGATCTTTTGGATCAGCACCCATCTGCCACAACTGTAATTATTGGAACCCCATCTCTGTCAACATCACCGGCAATTTTGGCTGACGTAGCCTCCTCTTGCACGGCTTCTGCCATGGTCTTAACCTTAGTACGGTCCCACCATTCACAAGCCTTTTCATGTGATTTGCTGTACTGTCTGCTACTCCTACAAGGGATCCCTGCTACGGCCGTTAGTTCTTTTTAGGTTAGAATAGCCAGATCCAATACTTATAATTCCAGAAACGATTGAATCAGTAATCTACCATCTTTCACATATTCGCAGGTAAAAATACTAAATTGGTTCATGCACATATTACAAATAAACGTCATCATCCTAATTGCTTCTCTTCAACTATCTCCAAGTTAGATAATTTACAATTGTAAAGAGAGTCGTGCTGCAATATTTTACTTAATTGATTTAAAAAATATATATATGTCCACTATTCTTCTTCCTTCCAGAATAACGGGTTTCTTCTTTTTCTGTGTAAAAAAAAAAACTTTATTTACGCCAATTGAAAACAATATATATGGGAAATATGTATTTGAAAATCGTTTTACGACTTCAATACGTTCATAAAAAAATATATGTTTAAATCAGAATTTTTCTCAGGCGACATCGGTCCTTCCGACATCGGTCCTTCTCAATTATTATCTGTTGTTTACTAACAAATACTAATAATGTCTTTATTTTTACCTAGTTTATGTAAAAGCCCAGTAGGACGTAAATAAATAAAACTAGGAATACGATTAAGAGTAAAGGGGCACTCTAAAACATTCTATGCCGCTGGTTGTAGACAGGAGGCCGCGGATTGGAAGTTCTAGTAAAAAAGTCAACTTGGTACTGAAATAATACACTATAACATAACGACTAACCTTTAGTGTGACCACTTTTCTCATGTGCCAACACATTTACGTATTTATTTTTTGTAAAATTTGACGTGCTTTCGCTTTGAAATCATCTCGCATACTGACTGGAAATAACTCGTGTCTTGGTTTATATAATGACCTGAGACAAAATAACAATATCGCGACATTGAAAAACGGTTTTTATTTATTTAAGCATTGTTATAATGTTTTATAAAATAATTTTATTATCCAGTCGTTTAGACAACATTGATGTGGTGATAATGTATATTTTTATAATACTCCTGTATTTAGAATTAAAGAATATAATTGAACTTTAAGCTATTTTTAGAGGTTTTGTAAATATTTTTTTACGCAATTGTTTTAAACATTTTAACACGTTTTGTTATTGCACCATTTAGAAGAATAGTTTATTTGTTCAAAACATAATATTATTTTCTAATAAACAATATAGAAACTTTCTAAAAACTGCATCAAAAACCCCTAAATATGCTGCGCTTGCGGTAATATACCCTTAAATAAAAAATGTAATTTCTGCCTATCGCTTGCCTCATTATTATTTACATTTTCTAGAGAAAATCTTCTTGCATATGTCTTTAACCTAGCGCAAATTTCTCTGAATTTTTTCTAATTATCTGCGTTTCATGGAGGTCTTCACCCCCGTAAAATTCAACTTTCAGATCGTGCGACAATTGTGGGAACATGTACCTCTTATCCGAAAAGTGACCCACCACACAATGTGAGATTTTTTTCAAAATGTTAGATTGCATCTTATCACCATTAACAACCAAGAATTTGAAACATTTTTCAGTGAATTCTGTAATCCTGTAGACGATTTCAGAAGTTTCAATTATTTTTCCCCGACTTACAAACTTCGTAAACATTGTATGGTCAGGGAAAAAAATTGCTCAAAAATTCAAACTCATACTTAAAACTGCTTCAAACTAGACGGCTGCTGGTATAGAAATGGCCTACAGGGCACTTGTTATGTACCATTCCGAGATGGCGGACGTCGATTTCCGGTGGACCGCTCAAAATTCGCTGAGGCAAAGAGAGTCATCCATCCAGTTTTATTATATACATCTATGTTCATGACAGACTGCCTAAGATTCCCCTCCGAATAGAGTTGCCATCAATCTTGAAATATCGGGACTGTCCCGTACAAGAAAATTAAAAGTTCCGATGGAATTTCACTCTCGTTTCACAATAGCAAATTAAAATAAAAGTAAAATCGGGTGTCTTATCACGTTTTTATTTGTATCTAAATTACTTGGTAGTAACAATTTTGTAATAATGTTTTAAAAATGCATCTGAAACACCCTAAAAAACCATCCCGTTCTGTGTAATTTTTGTGGTTTTTTTCAGCAGGCCGCACCAAAAGTGCCCGCGGGCCGCACTAAAAGGCCTCGCGGACCGCATGCGGCCCGCGGGCCGCAGGTTCCCCACCCCTGGTTTAGAACAACCGATCCGATTACTTAAAAATTTTACATTCCGAATCAAACCGATTTATCCGAGCAGTCTCTAAAATAATAGTTTAGGTTCTTTTCAAACTTGTATTGTAGATACGACAAAATCGTTTGTTTTTACGACATACTAGTGATTTTGTACTAGGCCCTCCGGGCGGCTTTTACTTCGGATTCGTCCAGTCATTCATTAATTTCTTGGCATCCATTGCCTTCCCTCCCCCCCCCCCCTTCCCCCGCTTCCTCCGTCCCGCGAACCACCCTTCCGAGTTCCCTTCCCCCCTCCCGGGTTCTCATCTCCCTTTTCTGGTTCCCCTCCCCTCTCCAGCAAATTCATCAAATCCCCAAAGTTTCATCATAATCGGATGAACGGTTAGCAATGCATCATTTCATAATTCCAAACTCACTTTTGTATACAGAAACCATCGCGGGCATGCACTCATCAATTCCCCAAAGTTTCATCGCAATCGGATGAATGGTTTAGCAACGCATAGCATATATACTTATATATCTATGTATTTATGAACAAACCCAGAAACAAACACTTTTAAATTCGTCATAATTATTGCCGAGCTATTTTCCCCAACAAGTTAACCCTGACGCATCCATAATATAACGATAGTCTTCGTTGCTTTTAAAATCTCCCACATCTCCTGAAATACGTTTCATATTGTAAAAAGTTAGGACTTGAGAAAGAAGTAAGTAAGACACCTACAAGAACTAGTGCTTTCGTTGACCCAAATGTATTAACTTGTTTTTAAAGAATAACCAATTTATAAAATTCATAATTGGTTTGAGACTTAGCTCCAGAAAATCCATCAAATTTTAAACACATATTTAAGGTATTACTAAAACAAATTCTAGGGTAGGCTGAAAACTAATGCACACATGCTTTGTAAAACACGAACAAAAACAAATAGCAAGATCGGGAAAAAGTACATTGAAGCACGGTTCTTAAGCTTCAGTATAATTTATTTATTTTTCAATATAGTCACCATTAAGTATAACGCATTTCTCCCAAAGTGTTACAAGTTTTTTAATTACGTAACTAAAAAATTCATCCGACATTTTTCGAATACAGGATTCGACAGCTGCCTTCACCTCGTAGTCTGAGGTTTAATGACCCTTGAGGTGTCTCTTGGGTATGGGAAAAAATAAAAATCGCAAGGCGAATGATCGGGGGAGTAAGAAGGGTGTGGAATCGGTTCAAACTTCAGGTTTTGCAGGACCTCTTATCGACGCCGTTTGTTCTCGTCTGTGAAACGGCGTGGTACCCATAGTCCAGATTTTACGGTGTCCTAATTGTTCAACAATGCAGTCGACACGTACCTTGGATAATCCAATGGTTTGTGATACGCTTTTTACTGATTCACCGGTCATTTTGAGTCAAGTTGTGGTCAATTGTTTATCGCATGTATCAATGATCGGACGTCCGCTGCAATCATAGCTTTTCCAGGCACACAATCATAAAATTTTATGACCCATCGATTTACAGTAGATCAATTAAAATCGCCGTCACCATAAACATCTTTTAAGCGACGATGAATCTCAGTAGGATTCATCTTTTCAGCAGTTAAAAATTCGACATCAACGCGCCATTTACCTAACGTACCACTAACATTTACATTTACCTAACACTAAAACACGTCCTCACACTTCCGCTTCTCAAAATGCACTGGATGAATTCAACGACATAAACTTGCGCGTACGTATAGAGGAGGAATGACACTTCCATATTCCACCTGTTGCGCGTCTGATGGTCATTTTGTTCACACTGTACAAGCATGTGTACATTACTTTTTATTTAGCCTATCCTCGTACTTTGAATTCACATTTTTTTTTAAATTGCACTGGTTCTGTATAAAATTTATATAAATAAATATCAACACATTTCAAAGTCAGATTCAACCTAAATTTCGACTTTCTTTGGGATAAAAAGGGAAAAAATTCACATCATTTAAAATTCGTTAACCTATGTTCAACATGACATTTCATTTTAGTCAGGGAGAGTTGTAACATAAAACATTAGAATTTCATTATTGTCTTTGCAGCCTACTTTACTTGCCAAAAATGCTTAAGTTCACGTGTGTTTGATCTATTCTCTTTCTAATGCATTTACTTGATGTTTCTAAAACAGAGACATCAATATTCTTTGGCTCACTGCAAAAAAACATAAGCTGCCCTACCTTATAAGCTATTATATTCATTTGTCTGTAAGTATCATTTTAATAACTTATGTACATTTTAAGAATTATTGGTATTTCTAACATAAAAGGGGGTGTTTAAAAAGCGAAGGTTACTGACATCTAGCGTAGAATTTTTGTAGCTTGCCTTTTTAATTACAGATTACAGGCTTGTCACAAAGAGTTTCACTGATGAATGATAGTCGATAAAGCAGATTTCTGTATATCTGTATCGTATGATAGACTAACATTAGTTGCTTGATGTTTTGTTTGTGTGGGAAATCTAGGTTATAATAATAATATGCTTTTTAGGTAAAAAGCCTCTCTTAACTCTCTGATCTCCTGTAAAACAGCTAGAATTAACTAGCAAGAGGTCGAGTGACCGAAATCAGTGCTTGTCGGGCCGAGGAACATTATTGTAACATGTGCTAAGTGAATAAACGAGTTGAAATTCGCCATTGAAGGAAGATGTTTTCATTTGAGTTCTTCAGCCAAAAAAAAAATCTTTAGCAGGGGGTATAATTGAATTACAAACATGAGAAAATTATTTAAACCTTTACTTCATTTGGTAGAAACAAACTCTCAGCCTCCTAAATATAATGTAAGTTCTTGAACTCTAATTTTAATAACAAAATTAAACTTTTTCATGTATTTATTAAAAAAAAAATACTATCAAATCTAATAAACGAGAGTTACAAGAATAATACAATATTATAAAAATAAGAAATAATCTTCAATTTTAGGATATTTGGATAATAACTGTTACTTACCTAAAACACCAACGACCGTAGGTAAATAATTGTTACGCGTCTACTTCGTCGCACCAATGCGAGCGCCGCACTGAACAATGCTTAAAAACAAATTAAGAAGCTACCAAAAACCTCACAGTCCCATTGTTGTTAGTTTTTGAGAAAACAACGAATTATTGGTTTATCGATCTGAGAGACCAATGCGCGAGTACAGGAAGGTGAAACATAAAAGTAATCACTGATAAGCCTTCAAAACATCTGCTTTCCTTTATTGACAGTCAGTGGGCCACCAAAATTCACCACTACATTGTGGAAAGGAAGACTTTCACAAAATGTAATTTGGGGCAAATCTCCCTTCATGGGCTCTACAATAACAGGATAAACATGTTATTATGCGTTTACGGGTTTTTTAAATGATCTTATTTGAACTAAAATTAAAATTCCATAAATGAGCTTTCCTAGATAACTTTTTGATTTATTTTTCAGGATAATTAATGCTAGAGAGTTGCCAAGCTATGGAAGCGACAGCGTTATTTGGCTTGGTGTATTTTGGCATATCGATATACTTATTGAAATATGCCACATCGCTAGTTAGGAGCAGTTACGGTATTCACATTTGATTATGTAAATGTCTAGATATAGCGCTCGAGTGACGAAGCGCCAAAAAAAATATCTACCAAAGGTTGGCAGATAAGCTCGGCCTGTCCGCTCAATGGCGACACTATCGTTGTACGGTAAACACGTGTTGAGTTGAGTAACATTTGAAAATGACGATTTGCGCTATATCAGTGCGCAGGAATTACATAGGACGATTGAAAATAACTAAAAATATTACCTATCATCGGTAATTTACCTTAAAATGACCATTTAGTTAAAGAAACAATTCAGTTTTAATAGTGTAATTTGGTGTTAGGACAACATTGTTACTCTGAGGTTTTAACGCCATGTTTACAAGGGTTGCCTGTTCTTCAAATTAAATTTTCCCGATAATTATTTCGAAGTAAGAACCGATCATATTTACGGTCTTCTGCATCAAGTTAATTTTAAAAGATTGGTCGTGGAAAAATATTTGGCCTTGAGATATCACTATAAGACAAAATTGGATAATATTAACCGGGATGTAAAATCTATACGAAACCTGTATAAAAAACAAATTTAAAGGGAAGGTTATCTTATATATAAAAATGAATCGCTAAATGTGTAGCTAAGCGCAAATCTCGAGAGCAGCTGAACCGATTTCGCTAATTCTTTTTTTAGAATATTTCTTGAAGTACGAGGATGGTTCTTAAGGAGAGAAAAATTAAGAAAATTGCGCAGAAAATTGGATAATTTCAGAAAACCTAACGACTATCGCACGTTTGACAGTTCGCGTGTTTGAGAATGACATTTTAAATCAGGATTCTATTTTTGAAAATCTTTAAGTTGATAAATTTATTTAAAGTAGGTACTCCTCTAATAGTTTGAATTGAATCAAGAATTTTAGATATTTTAAATAGGTACCTATGTTAGGTACCAAATTTAATATACATGAAAAATGGAAATTGAATAAAAATTGTAAAAGGTGGCACGAGGGCTGTTTAAAAACTGAATGTACTGGGATTGAAAATATGGTGGTGTGGGGGGGGAAGAGGGAGGGGTAGGGGGGGGTGGTGAGAGGGGGGAGGGGGGGGGGGGGGGCGGTGAGAGGGGGGAGGAGGTGGAGTGGGAACCCCCCTTACACCATGCGAGCGAAGCCCCGGGATAAAGCTAGTTAAGAATAAATAATAACTCGATAACTTTAGTTTTAAAAAGTTGCATTGTCTTTTTTTAGTGTGACATGTTTAGTGTGACATGTTAGTGTGACCCGGTGATGTATTGTGTACTGATTGGTGGACAACAGTTCTTCATCGAATACAGAGGTTTGCAACCATGTTTCAGTTAGAGTTAGAGCAATAACTTCAGTATTTTGTGAAATAACATTCGTTCGAAAATTCACCTCTTTGCGTATTTAAACCACGAACATTTTGGTTGTTAAAAGATGGTTTTGCCATTTTTAGGTAGGAATAGATTTACCTGGGTGTGGGCCACCTACTTTATTTGATGATGATAAAAAATTAAATTTAGACACAGCGATACCTGCCGGCCAGTTGGCAGCGTCTAGGAATGTATCTTACTTATTTCTTATTTATGTATTTTGTTAAAAATAATCAAATAAAAATAAATCTCTTTTAACGATGATTTTCTTTTCATTTATATCATTATATGTTTCATTCAAAATGAAACGAATTATAGGTCCCGCAAAATCGAAACATATTTTTTACCCACTTTTAAGGGAAATACTCGGGAGCTGGTATCACTCAACACGCCTGCGTGTCACGCACACAAGTGTTTCAAATCGGGCCTGTTCTGTTTGTCGGAATTACAGCGCAACACTCTATCTAGACATTTATATAATCTAAGGTATTCACATAAAAAATTATAATAAAAATGCCACTCCAAATTTATTTTGTATTATATTAATAAATAATATTTGTACTTGAAATTTTGTGAGTTGTGACTTTAGATACGTTCAAAAAGTAAGTATGTATCTTTACTATCGATGGAGCCCGTGGTACATTTTGGATTGGCCAGGACCTATTTCATACAAGATCGTTTTTTTTTTTTTTTTTAATTATTTATTTGGCTTTCACCCATTAAGGGTGATCTTGGCCATTTATTAAAGTAAGTTACATATTTTTAAAATTATTTACATATCCAGTTTTTTTAAATACTTAGTTACATTATCAATTTTTTTTAAATTATTTACATTTTCAGTAATTTTTAAATTAGTTACATTATCAGTTTTTTAAATTAGTTACATTTTCAGAATTTTTATAATTAGTTACATTTTCAGTTTTTTACATGGAATAGATAAATTATGTTAGCAAATATAGACAATGGGCCAATATGAATAATGAGACAATGATTATACTAGTTGTACTAACATACAGAGTTGGTAATAATAGGAATTACATTGTAGAGTAGGAAGATGTACAGGTTCCCAAAAATAGGAAAGTGTACAACTGTACATACAGAGTTAACACACAGAGTTGGTATTAGTAGAAATTACAAAATTAAAGAGTAGGAAGATGTACAGGTTCCCAAAAATAGGAACCTGTAGATCTTCCATACTTCCATCTTCAAACAGAGTAACATACAGAGTAACACACAGAGTTGGTATTAATAGTCATTACAAAAATGTAGAGTAGGAAGATGTGCAGGTTCCCAAAAAAAGGAACCTGTACAACTGTACATAATAACACTGCAAGAAACAATTGTATACATATGGAAGAGAAAGAAATGTGATTGATGCTTAAATGTTGAGGCCATTTTTGTAAATAAATTTTGCTAACAAACAGTGAATTTCAGGAGAGTTGAGACTAAGAAGGCAGGGTACACTTGTAGGGAATTCAATTTTAAGTTTTAACAATTCAGGTATAAAGTTTGGAAATTGGTCATTGATAGGACACTCAAAAAAATTATGGTCTAAAGTATCCTCAGAACCACAATCACAATAAGGCGAATTGACTATGTGGAATCTGGCGAGATGGCTAAGACAACAAGTATGACCTAAACGCATTCGAATAATAGAAGAGATGTATTTTTTAGGCATGGAAGTGTATTTGTGAAACCAGGGCTTGACAGGAATAGAAGGTTGAATTAAAGAGTACTGGTGACCTTTTAACAGAGAGGATGCTTTCCATTCAGTGGACCATTGGCGTTGTAACTTATTTTTTAAAATAGGAAAATAGTCTCTAACGGGAATAGGAATATTACTTAATGGACCATGAACAATGGATTCCTTAGCAATAGAATCAGCCCTTTCATTTCCAACAATACAATACACTGACACGTGAGCCAGCGATAAGGAATGCAGGAGGTCTCTGATAGAGCAGGTAAGAGAGTCGCTGTTAGAATTGAGAGGGGATGCGCTTATTTTTTGTAATGAGCTAAGTGAGTCTGAAAGAATGAGGGCATTTCTAATGTTGAGAGATTTGACGAGACGTAAAGCTTCTATGATTGCTATGCATTCAGCAGAGAAAATGGAACACTCTTTGGGAAGTCTGTGTGGGAAACACAATTTCCTGTGAGGTGCATAGACACTGGCCCCACAATGGGAGTCCGAACTGAGTTTGGAACCATCTGTGAAAATTTTTATATAATTTGGCCAGTTATTTTCAATAATTCTGTTGAATTCTGCATTATTGGATTGAACTGAGTTTTTAATATTTTTTTTACATATTCCTATAAATTGGTGCACCTTTGGATAGAAAGTAAGACTTTCATAGGGATAAGAGTATAAGGGGAGAGATTCATTGCGATAGGAGTTTATGGAAACATCCAGGAAAGTGTTGAAGCAATCATAGAGAAGGGGAGGAGAATGTTTTTTCCAAAATGGATTCAAATTAACCTCATACTTTAATGATTGAAGTTTAGGAATCAAGGGATGAGAAGTTATAGAGCATGTTTTGAAAATATATTTTTCTGCTAGGCATCGCCTTCTTATATTTAAGGGAGGTTCGCAGCATTCAACTTGCATTGCGTTGATTGGGGAAGATTTCATGGCTCCTAAGATAAGGCGAAGAGATTTTGACTGAATTTTATCTAATTTATGCGAATTTGAAGTGGACATTGGATCAAAAAGACAAGATCCGTAATCAAGATGGCTTCGGATGAGAGCATTGTACAGAAGTTTTAAAGATGATGGGTGAGATCCCCACCACACTCCGGACAGAAATCTAAGGGGATTGATGTTGCTTTCGCATTTCATGATGACATGATTTATGTGAGAATTCCAAGTAAGCTTTGAGTCTAAAAACATTCCCAGGAACTTAACTTCTTTAGAGATAGGGATGATTTCATCGCCAAATTTCACCAGAATTTCTGGGAGCTTTCGACGACGAGTGAAGATGACTACTTTGCTTTTGGAGGGGGAAAGTTCTAGGCCGTTAATATTTAACCACGCCAAGAGTTTTCTAAGAGCATTGTTGATTGCTGATGCTGCGATAAAAATATTACGGGATATTTTGTAGAAAGTCAAGTCATCGGCATATTGGAGTATGTTGCACAAGAATTGAATAGATTTTTCTAAATCATATGTATAAATATTGTACAGGAGAGGGCTTAAGACTGACCCTTGCGGGAGACCTTTGAATATGTGTCTAATGTGGGGAGGCGATTCAGACCCATCTACAAAAATAGATCTCTGGGAGAGCAAATTGACAATGAATTTTACCAATTTGGGCGGAATACCTATTGCCAGTAACTTTTCTTTCAGGATGGGGATATGAACATTGTCATATGCTCCACAGATGTCTAAAAACACTGCAATGCAATATTCATTTTTAGATAATGCTAATTTGATATCTGTAACAAGAGAGGAAAGGTTGTCAAGGGTACTTTTACCCTTTCTAAATCCAAACTGGGAAGGGGAAAGAATTTGATTTTTTTCCACGAACCAGTCCAATCTATTCTTAATCATTCTTTCAGATACTTTGCAAAGAGTAGAAGAGAGGGCGATAGGTCTGTAGCTCGAACCTATACTGGGATCTTTGCCACTTTTGCAAATGGGAATTATATTTTGAATTTTCCAGTCTGGGGGGATAATACCAGAATCCAAAAAGACATTGATGAGAGAGAGAAAGTAGGAAAGAGAATTGTCATCAGAATGACGGATGAACATATTCAGGATTTCATCCTTGCCCGGAGCTGAGTCATTGAGGTTTTCGGTGGCTCTTTTTAACTCATCAAAGGAAAACGGAGCATCTAACCATGAAGAAGATTTTAAAGTGAAAGCCAAAGAAGGAAGTTCATCAAAATTAGGGACATAAGGGGGAGCTATTTTATTAATAAAGTCATCAATCCAAATAGCAGAATTACGAGATGGCTTTGGCAGGGAAAAGGAAGATCTAAACCTGCGAATCATGGACCAAACCTCCCCCGCTGGAGTAGCAGGGGATATATTGGAGCAGAAATTACGCCAGCTGTTTTTTTTTTTGAAACGGAATGTGCGTTTAGCAACAGCTTGGGCATTCTTGGCTGAGATGTAATTATCCATAGTCATCTGTTGGCAGTATGTCTTATTGGCTGCTTTCCTCTCCTTCAGCACTCTAAGGCATTCCTCATCCCACCAAGGGGGAGGGCGAGCCTTCGAGCCTACAGGGGAAGATTTGGGGATAGACTTGTCAGCCGATTTTAGAATGGAATCAGTCCAAGATTTATAAGAGGAGGTGCAATTATCAGAAGAAGGGGAAGGCAGGGAGAGGGAAAGATCCTGGATAGAGTCTCTGAAATGGGACCAATCGGCTTTTTTTGTGATAAATTTGGGCTTACTTTTAAAGTGATCCAACCGTTGAGCCAAATTCAAAATAATGGGAAAGTGGTCACTGCCGCAGGGGTCTGAAGTAATTCGCCAGGAGATTAGTGGATAGATACTCGGGGAACAGAGGGATATGTCCACCGCACTAGGATTCTGTCCAGGGAGACTAAACCTTGTTGAGGATCCGTCATTTAGGAGACAGATATTCAAGGAGTCCAAAAGGTCAATTAATTTGATACCTGAGGGATCCGAGGAAGAAGAACCCCAGAGTGGGGAGTGGGCATTAAAATCACCCAAAATGACCAAGGGAGAAGAAATTTTGCTAAGCATGTGAACCCACAGTGGAAGGTCAAATGGGGTAGAAGGAGGAATATAGAGAGATACAAATGTAATATTAGAGACAGTGGCTGCCACTAATTGGAAGGATGAATTTGGGGGTTTAATGGAAATAGGGGAGAAGGGGAGAGAGTTTTTGATGAAAAGGGCTGCACCACCCTTCCCATCAATGCGGTCGTCCCGCAGACATTGATAGCCACTCACCTTGAAAAGTTGAGATGGCTTGAACCAAGTCTCAGAGACGGCAGCAATCGATATGGAGTGTAAATGTAGAAGTCGGATGAGGTCATCCTTATTGGAGGTGGCGCTTCTACAATTCCACTGCAGAATTGCTGCTGTTGGGGAAGCCATTGGGAAGAAGAGAATACAAAGAGGAGAGTAACGAGGCAGCGTTGGACGGTAGAGAATTATTATTGTTAATAACTGAGATAAGTAGCATGAGAAGAGTTTGAATGAAAGAAGAATTGTCATTGGAAGTATTGTTGTTTATGGAATTTGCATTTAGATCAGGATTGAAAGCACTGCTGTTAGTTGAATTGGAGTTAGAAAAGACGGAGTTTTGAGGAAATAGAGAGCTGTTGTTACCATTTGGGAACAAGAGCTGGGAGTTATGACCAAATTGATCATATCCAGGAATTTTAATTGGACGAGAAGCTTGTTTTGTCATTACAGTCTTCTTGTAAGACAAGTTTGAAGGAGCACTAATTTGGGGTTGAGAGGCAACTTCAGCAAAAGATTTTTTAGAAGGAGCTATTAATTTGGAGGCATAGAAGTAAGAAACGCTATTGGAGGCCATATAACTTTTTATGTTTTTTTGGCGAGAAAGTTCGGGGCAGGATGGATGAGTGGCTGTGTGCGAGCCTGAACAATTGACGCAAGTGGGGGAATTGGAAGGGGAGGAGAATTGGTCTGCTACATGATTTTCTGCGCATTTAAAGCAGCGGGGAGAGGAGCGACACGATTGTTTTGAATGGCCAAACCGACAACAATTGAAACATTGGATTGTCGGGTATGAATAAATTTCCACCGGGAGAGAGTTGTGGAATAAATAAACGTGAGAGGGAAGGGACTGTCCTTCAAATGTCAGAACTACAGTTTGAGAGGGTTTCCAAACTACAGACTCAGACGATCTATCCTTGAAATTAAGACGCCTAGTCTTAATAACTTTTCCTGAAGATGCTGGAATAATGAGTTCCGAGATAAGCTCTTCTTCAGATAGGTCTACAGGAATACCTCTAACGAGACCCAAGCGAGAGATATTGAAAGAAGGGATATAGGCTTTAAATTTTTTTGCAGAGAGGGAGTCGATGGAATTTATGAATTTATTGGCATTCAACGCGGATGTGAACTCAACACAAATGCGAAATCTGCCCTCTGATCGGATACCGCCTGGGGAAATGCCAAGTGGTTTTTTTCCAATGAATTTACCAAATTCAAGGGGATGTAAAGAGTGGCCAGGAGAGTTGTTTTGAACATAAACTACGAAGGGAGCTTTTGCTGAAGTCGGATACAAAGAGAGAGGAGAAGCTACAGGAACTGAGACCTGAGACGAATCAGTTTTTGGAAGGTCGCAAACTTTCCTCTTTTTTGGAGTAGAAGATGGAACTTGAAGATCTGCTATCTCTACCTCACTACCAATGTCAAAAGTTGAAGGATCAGGGGGGGCGGGATCAGGGGGTTTCTTCCCCATGGCAAAGGCCATTGGGGCAAAAGGATATACTTAAAACAAAAATAAAATAACACTTACTGGACTTGGTCAGCAATAAACGAACTCAAAGAGGACAAAAAAACTAAAAATATAGCTGACTAAATGCCAAAAATTCGATTTTTCGTATTAAAACGAAAAAAACGCAACAGTGTTTTTCAACTGTCAAAATTCGAATCATACAAGATCGTTATTTTCATTTCAAAACAGATAGTTGCCATTAGAGAAGAAATAATATTTTAGGAAACTAAATACTACCTATTAAATATTCGAAAAATGGCAACACCTTAAACTTAACCATAGATCACAACCATGAAAGCGTCAGTCGCTGTCATTTGCGAGATTCAGATCAGGGGGGTATAACTCCGGCCAAATCCTTCAACCGACAAGATGGCGTCACTCTGTGACGTCATCCCGCCTTATTTTGACTTTGACAGCTGGCGGTAAAAACTAACAAAATGGACGTTCTCGACATTGTATGTACGCACGCGACGCAAATCGCTTAAACAAGTAAATATCACCGCAGTGTGTAATCAGCGGACTTGAAGACATTGAATACCCAATTTAGGGAACTCGTGCGTATATTTGTGGCTAATGCTATAAAGGTAAGCTTCTTTCTTATGGTTATTTTCTAGCGAATCATTTCAGTGTCAAAGTTTTCATTTGCAGTCCTGGTTTTCACGCATTTATATTATACACTACCAGCTACGATTAGACAAATTGAATCAGTGACCAAATTCAAACAAGATATGTAAATGGAATGGATTATAAGTATTGGACGTCACACTACTGCAAACATCTGTAAAACACATTACATATAGACAGAAATATCAATTTACACACATCCCTAGTCCTTACCCATATATAAGGCTGCCAACCGTCCCGCATTCTGCGGGACCGTCCCGCAATGACAGTTGTAGTCCCGCATTACAAAATTTACAAAAATAGTCCCGCAAATCGTCTAAAACGTCCCGCATGTCCCGCATTCCCATTTTGTTATTGTCTTTTGTAGTCAAATAAACTTCCTCTATCTTTAGTCTATTTTAGCCATTTGGTTTGTTCAAGACAAAATTTGTCCCTAGAAAAGGCCCGAAGATATCGATCTAGCGATTGATTTATTTATGTTACACTCAAGAGTCAAAGAGCGCCAGTGTAGTAGTATATTGATTGAGTTGTTTTGTTTACGAATTAGGGCATGCCCATATATATCGTTCAAATCAAATCAAATAATTTGTTGACCATGCCGCCGACCGTGAAAAAGCGATGTTATAAGTTTAGTGAAGACTTGCAAAAAGAATTTCCTTTTTGGAAAAAGTGTTAACCTTCATTTCTGAATGTAGTTTTAATTCGCCGAATGCAGATTTAATTAAAACCAGTTTTGTGTTCAGAATGTAAACTTCCAGTTGGATTCGTCTGCTGACATATATTTCGAAGGAAAATATCCTATTATTCGAATTATTATTGCATTGGAGGGGACCCCACCACTTTCCTGTAACGAAAATATTCCCTTTTTCGAAGTGCATTTATAAAATTTTAGTTGTAGACTATGTGTGTGCTGCCAAAATTAAAGAGAAACCATTTTTTGTTCTTAATGTAGTTGTAATTGGCCGTATACAGATTTAATTTCAACCACTTTTGTATTCAGAATGTAAAATTTCGTCTACTGACATATTTCGAAGAAAATTATTCTCTTATTCGAAGTGCAGTTATAAAATTCTAGTTGCAGACTATGTATGTGCTGCCAGAATCAAAGAGAAACCATTTTTATGTTCTGAGTATAGTTTTCATTCGTTGCATACAGATTAAATTTAAACCAGTTTTGTGTTCCGAATGTAAAATTCCAGTTGGATTTGTCTGCTGACATATTTCCAAGTAAACTATTCTCTTGTTCGAAGTGCAGTTATAAAATTATAGTTGCAGACTATGTATGTGCTGCCAGAATCGAAGAGAAACTATTTTTACGTTCTGCGTGTAGTTGTAATTCGCCGCATACAGATTTTATTTAAACCACTTTTGTGTTCAGAATGTAAAATATCTGCTGTGGATTCATTTGCAGATACGTTACGAAGGAAAACATTCTCTTATTTGAAGTGCAGTTATGAAATTCTAGTGAAGACTATGTATGTGTGGTCAGAATCAAAGAAAAACCATTTTCATGTTCTGAGTGTAGTTTTACTTCGCCGCATAAAGATTTAAACCAGTTTCGTGTTCAGAATACAAAAAAGAACAAAATGAAATAACAAATTGCATATTCATCCTATCACACGGATGCCATTCTCGATTTCCGAGATAGCAGTTATAAATCTGTGGTAGAATTTATAAACATGTTTTTTTATTGGAAGAATACGCTTTGTCTCAATTATTTGGTTATAAAAATCAAAATAAAGTGAGGTCGTCATAAAAAATAAAAACGATTTCCACCCCCCCCCCCCCCCCCCACCCCCCCCGCCACTGTGTCCCGCATTGATATTTTAAAAAGTTGGCCGCCTTACCCATATAAAACAAATTAAAATAATAGAATCCTGTATAATCTAACTCCATAAATAGAGTTGGCAGGATTTACTACTTTACTTCATCTCTTCATACGTAAAAGATAACTCTTTATGGGATTTACCCACACTTTCAATCATCTTTCTGTTTTAATTGTATTCAAATTAAAATGTATTTAACCTTAAATTCTTTTAACTTTGATATTCAATTATGTACCTCTACCCCTGTCTCGACACAGGTATATCCTCGTGAGACAGTCATAAAAAAACTTAATGTAAACATCTTTATATAGATAAATAAATAATGTTATGTTTTGACAGTATTGATTTTTGATTATTGATTTGTCTGTATTGATTTATCTCCTTATTTATTTTTGTTAATATTTTCAGCTCGAAACAACAAATTGTGACGGTACTTTCTTCCCCCTACAGCTGACATGCTGGTGGAGACTACTAGTGCTGGAATTCACTCATTACCACATACTCACGTCCCACGAGCGATGGCCCCCGCCAACAGGACTCTTGGTTTGTATGCTTTATTATTATAAATTATTACCTAGGCAAAGGTATTTATATTGCGAAGATTAGATTGATGGTGAAGTTTATCCACCGGGTGCAGTGTGACGATAATACTAATGTTTTAACGTGTTTGTTGTAGGTATGTAGGTGTCATGTCAGGAGATGGGGGGCTGACGTGTCCCATCACTTTGTGCTGCAGCTGTCCTTGAGAAAAGAAGGAAGAGTGCTCCATGGACTGGATCAGGACGCAACAGGAACTATATTTTCTTAAAATGCCTTTTGTATTCTGTGCTATTTTTATCAGTAAAGAGAAGACGAAAACAGTGTGCAATATAGTTGTGAATGATGAATACTTGGAGCAGGTGATCAAGTGGATGAGTTTGTGTATTTGGAAAGTATGTTTACGAGATATGGGAAGGTTGATAAAGATATTGAAAGAAGGGTAAATGCAGGTAAAGCTAACAAAAGAACTGTCTAAAGAAGCGAAGCTAGCAATCACAAAGGAGTGCTACAAAGATGTACGGCAGTGAGGAACTGGCAGAGGAAAAATGAAAGTAGACTGAATGCTGTAGAAATGAGATTCCTGAGACGTATGTGGAGTATATGGTACAACCATATATGGTCATTCATACTTTCTGCCTGTACAGAGTATAAAAAGAGCAATATATTTATATTTTTACGCAGCAAAACGTTTATTGGTCAAATCTTATGTATAGTTTCATATCAGTGATCGATGAACCGGTGGATGCAATTTTTAACCATAAGTTATTATAATGGTTTGTCTTTGTAGTTGGAAGTAACATTGTAGAAATATATTATAAGTTTGTGCAGAGTGCCTTTGAGGTGATTTTTTTACAAAAACAGCGCTAAACAAACACTGCATCCAAATATTATTATTATTTATGATTGTGTGAGAAATGTGGAAATCCGCAAAGAATACGAGGCTGATCGTAATGAGTATTGTTAGTATAAGATTAAGAAAGAGACTCTCAGTTGGTTTGGGCATGTAGAACGAATGAAGGAAGCATGTAAGTAGAATATATGCCGTAGAGGTGAGTGGTACATGAAATCAAGGACGCCAGAGGAAGACCTGACACGATCAAGTGAATTAGATATTGCATCGGGCCATGTTAACAATCAGAATAGTATGTATGAGTCGATTTGTGAATGTGGCAAAGAGGGTGTGCCAAGACTGAATTGTTTGACGGTCCACCCTATCTGTCTACCCCTGCGGTGAAATGGTGGTTAGTAGGTTATTCTTGTATTTCCTGTTTTTACCTGTTTATAATAAAACGTTATAACGTGTAATTGAGTTTTCATTTCTCTTTGTATTTTTAAAATAATATTTTAGGCTACCTTATTGGGTAGGTACGGAAAGAGAATTATATTGTCTATGGTTGATCCTTTTTTATTGTTTCCTCTATCCTTGTCGATGGTATGTGTGACGTAATTTGGTGTTGCTAAAAAAAAAAAGTGGTAAAATATTGGCGTGTTTATGGTCAAATAGCGTTGACACTTCGTCAGTACAAAAGGCATCAAGTTATCAATCTAATGATTGGTTTATTTATGATTCAGATGTTCAGTTGTTATTTAATCGAAGTATTTGTTTAACTTTTTGCAATTTAAGCAAAGTTTTTGTACCCTTTGCCTGATCTAAAGGTTTAACTGACACAACCCTTTCTCTATCCAAATTATAAAAAATATATTACCGTATTAAGTTAACACACACAGATATTCTTTATTCTATGAGTTAATAGAGCGTCCGTAAAGTTCTGGTGTATTAGTTCCTCAAAACAGAAAGTCAAATCATCAAACATACTCGCAAAATTGATTAAATTCCTCAAAGTAAGTATTTCATGTTCACAATAAGTACCTAATCAATATATATTTAAATATTTAATTGATATTTTACATACAAAATTAAATAAACATGCAACATTTCCAAATAACATAGTTGCCTTAAACAATGAGAGTCGACAGATGTTAAATAATAATTTCCGAAATCTTGGACCATGGATATACCAAAACTGTATAAAATCCTTATGAATAAGCAAACTGTATGAAAAAAAACATGGTCTAAAACCCTAGTAATGCGATTTTGCTTAACTTACGCCAATTGGTACGCCTAAGTTAGAGAATCCATTATTTGACGTCTGGTTTGAGAACCATTTTAAGGATGTGTGTTTCCAAGGCATTGATTAAAATATTCACAAATTTCAGAAATATGGTTTACCTGGGTTTACTGATATTTTGTCTAATGCGGAGTGACGGATAAATTATACGATTAAGTCACTTTAAAGAGATATTCTTTGGGGATATAGAGGAAGACAGCGGCAGGTTACTGTAATCTAACAACTATTGATAACGATTCCATCAACCGTTTTCTTTCGTCCTATCTCAAAGTTTCAGTCATAATTACATCCTTATTTCCAAATATTTACTGTACACATCATTGTTATTAAAGAATAGTCACACCGAACAGTCCATAACCCTTCCACGGTCTTGCCATGGATTTACTAATCCCAGAGAGTGTTTCCATCAAGACGGAACCAGGGCCC
The DNA here is from genome assembly GCA_917880885.1 of Limnephilus marmoratus. Lineage (NCBI taxonomy): Eukaryota > Metazoa > Arthropoda > Insecta > Trichoptera > Limnephilidae > Limnephilus > Limnephilus marmoratus. The sequence goes on along the minus strand of OU862907.1, from coordinate 56,734,072 downwards.
CAGGAAGAAGGTGAAGGTGAAATGTCGTATGCGGATATGGATTTTGACCTCCCAGATGTAAAGAAGGAATGTCTACAGTATGCGGAGAGTGCTCAAAAAACCAGTAAGTTGCATTATTGCAGTATTGCATGTGTTAAAAATGTGGAATGTAACATTTTGGGTAATTATTTCCCTATTGAGTTCACGATCAATACACACTTATTTTTTTTTTACTAGATTGATAGTAATAAGTAATTCAGTAACTGGAATTGAAAATTTTGCGTTTTAATGAATGTTTTGTTAACTTTAAAATATGAAATATTTTTTTAAGGGTCTCCATGTTATTAATTACAACAACTTTTAAAAGGAAAAATCACTTTCTGTCAATAATAATAATAATCTGTAATAAGTACGAATAGCAATTCGTATTCAATATCTTTAGGTTGGTAGTGTTTATTTGCGATTTTTCACATTGGCACAATGTTTCACAAGGGTCAATTTAATACGACATGCATAATGAGTAATCATTTTTCGTGTTTATGAAACGGAGGCGTCTACTAATATCTACAGGAATTCCAAAAACTGAAAAAATCGAACTAATATCTATGAGAATCAAAGTGTTGACGAATATCTACAGCTCAAACTGTTGATTAATATCTATGAGAACCAAAGTGTTGACGAATATCTACAGCACTGGCAGAGGTTGGTTTTGCAATTGTGTATAGCATATTGGAATAACGTAATATTGCGTATGCAGTTTAAAAAACTTAATTTATGTAAGAATGTATGTAAAAATCCCTAATATCGGACTATTAGACACATTTAGCTGATTAGTCCAACCTATGCTCTGTAGATATTAGTTCAACCTAAGCTCTGTAGATATTAATCAACACTCTGAAGTTCGTAGATATTAGTTCAACATATGAGCTGTAGATATTCGTCAGACATACAGGCTGTAGATATTAGTATCTAGAGTTTATGAAACCGAACAAAATATTAATTAACCCGCATTATTTATCATTTACGAAGGTTGAAATATATACTTCTTATTATTATCTAACTGAATCAAAGTGATTTTTTTCTATTATACTATTTACTTTCTACTATAATCTATCTAGTAAATTTTTTTAAAGTGTGTACCTATAGAACGTAGCCTCAATAGGGAGATAATATGTTTGTTCATAATGTCCTCTCTTGCCGCACTTTGGTATTTATCATAAAATGTATACTTACGGAAAACTACCAAACTGCGGCAAATTTTTAACTTATCTTATTTGGGATGTAAATAAGTGACATTTTGTTTTATTTTTTATTTATCTTATTTTTTATTTTTTATATTAAGAACATTATTATGATCACCTGGAGCAACAGCCGAATTTGAAACTTGTTTCTCGGATTGCTCGAACTTTTTTGGTGAATATTTTCCGCCCACCTTAAAAAATCATACCTCCGAATTTCTATATGGAAACATTAACTGATTATAGTTCTTTATAACCAACAAATTTACCTATCTTTTGCCGATTATTACATATTTGTAGGTTTTATAAAAACAATAAAATTATAAAATCGTTAACATTTGAAACAGAAATATTCTCAGGAATTTCTACCTATAAGCTCTTTAAGAAGTTTCTTTTAAATGTTCTAATTGATTATTACAATCTATAAATATATAAAATAAAACTGAATTTTAATAAGTTGTGAAGTATTTAATATTCCCTTTGAATAAACTTAGAAATTGTGGTCGGGATGGCGACATTTTATAATGGACGAAAATGGAATTTATAAGGTACTTACCAAAATTAACTGCAAAAACTCAAACAGATACATGAATTATCCTAAATCCACAATACTTATTAACTCGATAATTGGTTTATTTATTGATATTACCGCAATGGGGAATGTGCAAAAAAATACGCTAACATAACCACAAAAATTTTGTTTTGCAAATACACACTGAATTTTAAAGTCTAAAACACGTTAAAATACGTGGAATGCATTACTAATCCAATCATTATTACACTGGTATACAAATCTGTAAGAAAAATCCACTAAAACAGTACAAAAAGCTGCATTTTACACTGAGGCATTTTGACATTTTTAAACAAATCTACATGATACGATTTTGAAAAATGAGATAATTCGTAAATTATTAGAGTACACTGCCATCTGTTTAATATGAATATAATAAGTATCTTTCATCGTCGAAAAATGTCAAAATCGAACCTCGGACGTGTTTGAAAATATTACAAAAAAATGTTTAATATATCTTCGGAAAATTTGCTCAAATTGGCAGCTAGCCAACCGTGAAATTTTAAATAGCGCCATATTGTAGCGAAAAGCGTTCCAGTGGTTATGCGTTAAAAACACATATAATATTTTCGTTATTTGTTTTTGGGGTGTTATGCCGTGTTGCGCTACCTCCTTCTTTAGCAATATAATAATGATGTAAACATAATTTCCCTGGCATTTTTTTTTAAATTAGCCCCACACAGGAGGCCCTGAGGAAAATAATTCCCCTCAGGGCTTATGTCACCTTTGGAGATGCTGTGTGGAGCTTCCTTTAAGGGAAAGAAAATAGTGTTCTTGGAAGGAAAAAAAAGGTATGAGAGGTGGGTAGGAATCTGGGGATCAGTGTGTCCGGGAGTGACAGACGTATGTATCTATCCCTCCCACTGCGGTGCAAGCCAATGTCCCGAGAGAGTCCTGCAGGAGTGGTCAAAAGATCTCCCTCAACAAGTTTCTCCCGATCCGGCCTGCCACGCAGTTAGTGGGCAGACGCATCCGCTACCGAAATCCGGACAAACCTAACCTCATGAATCCGGGCACCCCTGCTAAGTCACCAAACGTAGCGAACCACTTGGGGTGACCTATGGCAGAGGTATTTATTGTCCAGAAAATGGTTCCCGGGGCGACGGTACCCATACTCGCCTCCCAAAATGTTATACAAAACTTCTAAATATACACATATATATAAATATACAAAACGTCGTACAGAATGTGTTCAAGAGTACATTTTTTTCCCCTTCTTTGAGCATCGTTCCTGAAGGGGACATCTGAGGTCCTTTATGTTTCTTGAATTAAGCTTTAAAGCCCGTTAACCATTTTTTCTTTTACATAGTTAATCAACGGTATCTTTAACAAGTTTTTTGTAATACTCTCTCGGTGAGGAACGACTGTAATTTCAAATGTAACACGCTCTTCGTCTGGGCATATCTTTGTACGTATTGTTTTTTGGTTTTTCTAGGTAGCCTTAAAGTGGAGACTGTCAGCTTCAAGGTAGAACCAGGACTCCGAGATGAAGATGGAGAGGTAATTCCTGATATGGAAATTGACATAGAGCTGCCGGATGTTAAGAAGGATTCTTTAAAACGCTTTCAAGGATTTACCCATACAACAGGTAAATAACGATTCGTGCTTTCTATTTTTTACTTTTTTTAATCATTTTTTAATACTTTAAATTTTTTTTTTTGCTTACACGTACATCTTTATTCGCATTATTTTTCAGACTCATATACGGATCTGACTCACAGTGAAAAAAAGCGTTATTTATGTCCAGACTGCAGTTATGCATCTACTTGCGAGGGTCATTTGACGACACACATGCTCACTCACGGTCGAGGAAAACCTTTGTCATGTTCCGACTGCAGTTATTCATGTTCTTATAAGAGTACTTTGATGAGACACATGCTTTCTCACAGTGGAGAAAAACCTTATTCGTGTTCCGACTGCAGTTATTCATGTTCTGATAAGAGTAGTTTGACGAGTCACATGCGTACTCACAGTGGAGAAAAACCATTTGCGTGTTCCGACTGCCGTTTTTCTTGTTCTCATAATAGTAGTTTGATGATTCACATGCGTACTCACAGTGGTGAAAAACCTTTTTCGTGTACCGATTGCAGTTATTCATTTTCTCAAATGGGACATTTGAGGTCACACATGCTAACTCACAGTGGAGAAAAACCTTTTTCATGTTCCAATTGCAGTTACTCATGTTCTCGGAGGGGAAATTTGAGGACACACATGCTGACTCACAGTGGAGAAAAACCTTATTCGTGTTCCGACTGCAGTTATTCTTGTATTTATAAGAAAAATTTGATGGTACACATGTTTACTCACAGTGGAGAAAAACCTTATTCGTGTTCCGACTGCAGTTATTCTTGTATTTATAAGAAAAGTTTGATGGGACACATGTTTACTCACAGTGGTGAAAAACCTTTTTCCTGTTCCCATTGCAGTTATTCATGTTCCTATAAAAGTAGTTTAACGAGGCACATGCTCACTCACAGTAGAGAAAAGCCTGTTTCGTGTAAGTTAGAATAAAATGATATTAAATATTAGAGATAGGATGATATATCCATGGGTATATTTAATTGCGAGAATGCACAGAATAATTAAACATGTGCAATCTTTCCCAGCTTACTTACCAATTAAATATGGCGGTTAACCCAAAAAAGTCTTAAAATTTGTTTATGGACCAGACAGGATGACCATAATAAACTACGAGCTCGAAATTCAGTTTTACGAACACAGCGAAAGGGGCTCATAAAATTTGGAAAGTCGGCAAGGGACAAACATGCATATGAAACAAGCTAATAAATAAAAATCAAGCCCAGACTTTTGCGAAGCAGAAGAAAGCAATAAACATTTTGCTTGAACCCCGGGCCGCCGCGACCGTAGAAATATTCCAGGGCCAAGCAGCGAGACATGAGGGAGAAGTCTCACCACTGCCGACGACAGTCGTGATCTGCCTTTCCCCGCAAGAAATAGCCGAGGCTCTTGCGCGAACTCCCGAACAGGTGGTTCCAGGCAATCACCCGTCGCAGGGCTCTGCAAACGCTCTCCGAACCACCCGCAAACTTTCGCCAGGAAGTGCCACAGTAGGGACAGCAATTTTCCGCCCAGGAATTTGCGTAATTTTAAAATTGCACAAATATTCAACAACCGATATAATTTTCGATTCGTGAAATTAATGCTATTGCCGAATAACTAAAGTGAAAAAAGATGCAATAGTGCAAGTGGTCCAATTAGGACGATCAATTGAACACGGAGACTCACGGTCCTCACTCGCTGTCCTCAAACACGGGAAGTGACTGTTTAGTAAATTAACCGTCGAAGTGATCAGACTCTGTACTATTAAAGATTTTTACGTAGAACTAAACACACATACATTACAATTTTAAGAACGAGTTAATTATGATTATAAGACTAACGCTTGATTAATAATTAACATCTTACTTTTTGTATTAATGAAATAAATGTTTCAGTTTCTTAAAGCAGTGGGTCTTTTAATTGTTTCCTCCTTAATTTTTATTTAATAGTTTTATTTTGAACCCGCCGTTATGTTACTCAGATGAGAGTGTGTCCAATGTTAAGTGTAATTGTGGGAATAGTTTCGGGTTAAATTTGAGATTGAAAGGTATGTGGGATTTCATTTGTATTGATTGTATCTGCTAGCTTTATTTAAGGGCGCCACTGGTTGTTAAACCAGGCTAACAGACGGTAAAGCATAATTCTCTGTCAGGGCCTTGGGGATTAAATACTTTATGATCAATTAAGACTTTTAATAATGAAAAGAAAGACAGTATTCATATAACAGAGTTGATATTATATTTAAAATATAACAAATAAAATCCAGTTAACCAAGAACAATTAAAAATTATAATAATGTAACACTTACCCAAGGATCAACCAAAAATCTATTCTAGCTAAATTTATACTTAAGTCCGATAGCAACAAGGATTGTTGAATGAAGCTATCTGCTTTGCTGCTGTACATCATTCGTCTTTAAAGATTGAGCCTGTACCAGATCAAGACCAATGCCATGGTCAAATTAGCTGCTTTCCATGCATATAATTGATGGATCTTCAAGGTTATTTTAATTTTTCTCCAAATATGTCCGATAGACGGTTACAACGAAGAACTTTCCGAGTTTGTAAAATATTATTTTTATTTAAATTCCTTCCACTGCAGGAAAATACTGTTGAATCCCGGTTAGTTAAATTCTTTATAGAATGTTTTGGTTTCACGCCATTTAAGTTTGTAGGTAGCGGAACACACACATTTTACATTCCGTAAGTTTTTCAACAAATATCAATATGTTTTAATGAAACTGCATTATAAATAAACTCGGAAAATATACAGTGACCCTTTCAAAAAGGAGTCCACCTCTCTAGACTGCTTCCCAAATAAAGTGCGCAGCTCTAAAGAAAAAGTGACTTTATAACCTCTGATTTCAAAAATAATTGAATGGCCCAAAGTTCTATATTTAAAGAAAAATCAACTGGCGTTTTAAACCAAACAAATATTGAAAAAATAAGGGGTAAGTGACTAGACTTAATTGTGATGAAATGTAATTAAACATTTCATAACAGTTATGCCGGGGCATATCAACGACAACACTACACACGACACCGACTGCAATTATTCATGTTCTATGAAGAGTAATTTGACGAGACGCGTGCGATCTCACTGCGGATAAAAACCTTTTTCATGTTCCGATTGCAGTTTTTCAAGTTCTAGTAGTTTGGCTAGACACAAGCTTACTCACAGTGGGGAAAAACCTTTTCCTACTCCGAGTGTAAGTTTTTAACTGCACTTAAGCCTATCTTAATAAGACACATTCGGATCCATTTACAGAACATGCTTGCTTGAAACTAGGGATAATGAGTCTTAGATCTGACGTTACACCAGGGGATCTCCAGTTCTCAAAATTAGTATCGTTATATAAATGGTAATAAAAGTTTTGGTTCCTTTTTTATATTGTAAAATTAGTTCTGTTTTGATGTGTATTCGATTTTGAGTTTTTCCATTTTTATATCCATCTGTATTTATTTTTCTAATAAAACTTGTTGACCTGGTATAATTCTTGACGCGATGTTAATAAAAAGTTTCGTAAAATATGAATGGTTCTTTATTAAGAAGGTAAGTATTTTAATACCTAACTTTCAATCAATTTAAAATGATAGTAAATTATAAACATGCATTGTTGGTCGATATGTCTACTGTTTACAGAACTACTTGTTATATTAATAGGGAATAATAATATTAGCTTGTTTATTGATTAATGACCTGGATTCGCCTGAACTTACTAATTTTTTCCTGGCAACCTAGCTGGAAGTTTGCGATTGGTGACAGATACGACGTGAACGGGATCTGTGAGGGAAATGCCATTGGAGACGCCTTGTCGGGGCTCAGGAAGACCATTATCACTACTACGACTACAATGGCTTCGTGTTTTACGCCTTGCTAAACGTGATATCTTTCTCTCTCTCTCTCTACATTTTTTTGAGCTTACAAAGGTATTTATGTAGATTGTGTTTTTACTTGTCAAAAATAACAAGTACATTTTGTTTAATGTGAGTTCTTTTATTTACGTCAGATAGAAGCTTTCTTTTTATCCCACGCAGGACCCTGAAATGATGATGAGAGCTCAACGGAGCAAAGGTACGTGTCAAGGCTAAATATATGCATCAAGCGCACCACCCACCCAACAATGCCGCTGAAGATTGTACCAAAACCGCTACCGCGATAAGCTATTCACAGGCACTTCAGACTGATTAGTTTCAGGAACCGATGTAAGAGGAGCCCCTAACAAATAATGTCTTGGCGTCAATGCTTCAAGTTCGAATGGGTGAGATGATTATTGAGACAATATACGAGAACTTAAGATGAGTAAGTCTAGAAGTCTTCTACCCACTGGAGCGACAGCGCGATTTTTAACTTTTGCCTCGGATTGCTCGTGATATTTTCGTGTCCATTTTAAATATTTTCTGCCGACATTGAAAAAATCATACCTCCGAATTTGAATGCTGAGACATACAAACTGATTACAGTTCTATATAGCCAATGAATTCACATATCTTTTGTCGATTTACTCATATTCGTAGGAATTATAAAATCGTCATCTTTAAGAACGTGCGAATCCTGCGTGTTAGTGTGTTACTTCCTACATGTTACCTTTTCAACTCAACATTGGATGTATTAGATTTCTACACGTTGTCTATGGCCTACTTGATAACCACAGAAGCAAACATATTTTTTAAATCTCAATTTTAACTGCAAACAGCTGATCAGATAATTTGCTCGAAAAATAATTTATAGATTTTTGAGATCGCGGGGTATCAAAATCAAATCAAATTTTTAGTATATTTAGATACATTTACCAGTGTTACCGAAGCTCCCGATTTCGCGGGAGATCTCCCGATTTTTCACTTCATCTCCCGATCTACCGGAATGGCATCAAAATCTCCCGATTTTTCAAAGTTCCCAGCGATTTGTCGTTTCTCGTCAATTCTTTGTTTATGGTCCGCTCAAAAGGCAAATTATTGTCTGTGGTTAAAAAAAAAATATTCCCCGGATTCGGGTATTGACCAGAATAATTACAAAATTCTGCAATCTAAGCATATCTCTATTATAGACCCATACAAACCGATCATCGAACATTTATGAATTATGAGCTGGAAATTATAATTAATTACGTAACGGAGGGGTGTCAAAGTGGATTTTTAAGGGCGATTTATAAGATTTTTCGTGTGTAAGCGGGCCAGTCTCAAAATTAAAACCCATGCTCAATTGTTTATTTATTAGATATGTAAGTACCTAGTTATTATAAATTTTCATTCAAGTTAAAAAGGAGGGTAAAATGGTAAATTATCTTGAGCCAGACACCTGACTTCTCTTATTTTTTAAGTCGGGTGTCATATTCATGGTAAGAAGTTATTTTAAGAATCGATTGGAGATGCTCATCCGTAAACCTTGAGCGATGTTTGTTCTTATTTATTTTCAAAACGGAAAACATCCGCTCGCTTAAATAGGTACTACAGAACACTCACAGAATAAGTGCTGGATGCTTACTTATATTTGGATATAACAATTTGGGAGGCGGGAATGGGTACCGACGCCCCGGGAACCTTTATTGGATAACCAACACCTCTGCCATAGGTCACCCCAAGTGGTTCGCTACGTTTGGTGATTTAGCAGGAGTGCCCGGGTTCATGGGATGAGGTTTGTCTAGGCCTGATGACCAGGACACACTAAACCCCAGATCCCTACCCACCCCTTACACCCTTTTCCTTCCCAGAACTCTCCTCTCCTTCCTTTCCCTACAAAAAACCCTCCACACAGCATCCCCAAAGATGACATAGGTCCTCAGGGAAATTATTTTCCTCAGGGCCTCCTGTGTGGACTTCATGTAAAAAAAAAAAATATTAACATCATATTTAAAGCAATTTTTTTAGGTTAACATTTTGGCAAGGATTAAACTTCAAACATTCATTAAAAAAGTTTTTTTCCCCTGTGAGACGGCTTGCGGACTTTTAAATGTTCCGTTTGAGAACATGAATCGTTGCAGTCGGAATATGAAAAAGGTTATTTTCACTGTGAGACGGCTTGTGGACTTCTAAATGTTCCTTTTGAGAAGATGAATAGTTGCAGTCGGAACATAAGAAAGGTTTTTCTCCACAGTGAGTCAGCATGTGGATTTTAATTTGTCACTTTCGAAAACATGAATAGTTGCAGACGGAACATGTAAAAGGTGTTCTCCACTGTGAGACGGCTTGTGGACTTTTAAATATTCCTTTTGAGAACGTGAATAGTTGCAGTCGGAACATGAAAATGGTTTTTCTCCACTATGAGTTCACTTGTGAGTTTTTAAAGTCTCCTTTTTAGCACATAAATAATTGCAATCGGAACATAAAAAAGGTTTTTCTCTACATTGAATTGTGAATATTAAATTGTGACTTTCAAGAACATGAATAGTTGCAGTCAGAACACGAAAAGGGTTTTTCTCCACTATGACACGGCTTGTGGACTTTTAAATGTTCCTTTTAAGAAAAAGAATAGTTGCAGTCGGAACATCAAAATGTTTAATGGTTAAATTTTAATCTAATATAACTCCTAAGTATTTCATAACAGTAATAATTTCAATAACAATTTTAATATGATCCATGCACTTTCTTTTTGTTTTTGATGATTAGACTGAGATATTAGTAGGTATTTCGATAAAGGATTACTAAACAGTGTATCGTTATCAAGTATCTGTCGCCAGGTGAGAGGTGTTTTGAAAAAGCCCATGAGGTGGTTTATTGGTTCCTTAATAAAATAAAAATTATTACTTATTGATTAAAAGATTGTTACTTATATGAATGTCGTTCACTTTTAAAAGAAAGTAGGTATTAAATGAATTTGGCGTATCGTTAAGTGACGGGTGACAGTTTACAAAATTTCGTGCTGAGTTGCCAGACGTGAAATAAGTCCCCGTTGAACGATAGGGAAAATTGCGTTATTCCACAGGCATCATCTACAGTAATCGGATTGACGGCGCTGCTTATGGGTTTTTCGTTTGTTGTTAAGGTTCTGCTTCGCAATAATAAAAGGGATTCGAATTATTGACAAGGGAGAAGTTTTACTAAAATAATTCTAGTCATCTCCCGATTTCTTCAAATTTTTTCCGTTTTCTCCCGATTTCTCCCGATTTTTAGGCGAAAATTCTCCCGATTTTGAAGTTTTGGTTTCGGTAACACTGACATTTACCACAAAGTAACTGTATAAAATTAAAAGGATACTTTCATTGTCTACAATTATCAATGGTATTAACGTGATTTTTCTTTATTTAACTAATCGTTTTACAAATACACCCTAAATCACAATAAGTATCAAAATCAGACTGCAGCTTTATAAACATTTGTGACCTAAAATTGGATATTTATCACCACGTTTTTATATAACGTAGTAAAACAAGATACAAGGGTTTTAATAAGATATGTATCATAAGAATACGTATTACTAACCTTTTAGAATACTTGCATGAATTTTGTTGAGTTTCGCTATTTCCATTCTGACAAAATATGCAATCTGACAGCTGGCTTTGGTTGTCATTTACTGGATTAAAACTTTTCAAAACTACTTGTATATCTTTGTTACTTTGTTTTGAAATCTTCTAATTGATAAACTATAGTAGGGACACGGAAGCTAAGGATAGTTTATGGTCAGACCGAAAGCCATTGACATTTTTTGGTACTTGCCAATTGATTTGAGATTTATTGTATTACTTATGTTCTCTATTTTATGCAGGTGCTTGCAGGTTTTTTCAGGTGCAACGCCGCCTCATGGAGCCTGACGATTAATTTTTTCTTTTGCCCTGTTAAATTTATCTTTGTCTTACTAATTTTTTTTTGCATTTTGTTTTTCCCGTTAAGCACTTGCATACTGCTTACTAACAACGTATGTACGGACACTGGACGTCTAGATTCGTTCAAAATAAATAAATATAGTTTCGTTTAACAAAAAAATAGAATCTTGCGAGAGCCTTGAAGGAGTAACCATCTATTACTTGTACCAGGGCGTGTAAGAGGTGGATAACCTCCACTGATAAAATATAGTTCAAATGGACAAGTAATTAGGTCGATAATTGTAAAAATAAAGATCGAATGAAATTCGAAATATAAATTTTGCTTACGTAAAACATTTTAAAAGGTACGAATTTTTAATATGAACGAATTGAAAACACATTAAATAGATGAATAATTGAATTGCGGGAACTGTCGCACATAAACACGAAAAAAAAATAAAAACCATATCTTTCACCTCATTCTAAGCAAACACAAGGCCGTAGTTTAAACGAGATTTTTTGTCAACAACGCGAAATACGTATGCTTTTTAATATTTTGTAGTTAATCGTTGACGCGAAAGAATAGACATTTAACGGATTTTATCAACTGCATTATTATGCGAATAACAGATCGCGGGAGTTTATCAAAATATTCTTTTAAAAAATTATTGCATCTATGGAAAATTTGCTGAAATTCAGCAACTAAGCAAACCCAGGTTTTGCAGGTGGTGCTGAAATTCAATAAAAAGCGCTCCAGTGATTAAACTACAATTAAAATTCATAAAAGTATTTTTCCAAGAAAACCTATTGATTTATTTTTCTGTATAATTAATGCTATAGACAAACTAAGCTATAAAAGCGCCAGCGTTATTTGGCTTGGAGTATTTCGGCATATCGAAATACTGAAATAGGCCGCATCGCTACTAGTATTCATATTAAAAAAATAATAATAATTTAATGCATCGTTATTGTCGATGGTGCCGTGGTGCATTTTGGATTTCTCCAAACCTATTTACACGATCGTTATTTTCATTTCAAAACAGATATTTTTAGTAGACGCCTCCCTAAAAGACACGGACCACGGTTGAAAAATTTTAACGAAGATATACGCCCCTGCGCCGCGCTAGAGCGTAGCGTACTGGTACGCGCTCCTTCTGTAGTTCAGTACAACACAACGCGGCTTAATCTTTGTTTGAAATTATTAAGCAGGTAATGCTAATTAGCAAACTGTTTCAGGGCTGTCAGTTAAATATTTAATAATAGTTTTGGTTTAAAAAAAAAAAAATCATTTTTAATAAAAATAATACATTTAAAATCTCTCTTCAGTCTGATAGTAAACATATCTGAAGTAAGTGTCTAGTTGAGAATCTATAGCAAAATATTTATTTATTATGAATAGTTCTTACCTTAAATACGGGTACCTACCTATATCTAATTATATCCACATCAGAACAATAGTATCAATAGCCGGACCTGAGATGCGTATTACAATACATATAAATTATTATTATTTTAAACTCTATGATGCACCCACTTGCATTGTGTTAAGCCGGGTCCATTGCGCCTTGCGGATCATTTGACTTGACAGTCCCAAAATAAGTCAATGAATTTATCAAGTTTGTCAATTTTTGTTGTGTTTCGAGTTTAGTTGTGCGTCCCATGTTCGACGGAAAACATTACCTAAACACTCCATCCCGGGTGAAGCGGGAAGGCAGGCGGGGGGGGGGGATTCATTTTTTGACAGATGCCGCGCAATGCGGTCGTGTGTGAAGAATTAACAGAACGGCCTTTTGTGGTTATGTGCAATGAGCGGGCATAATCACGAGTTTAAAATATTATTATACCTAAATATAATATAACAATAAAAATATTTGGTAATAAAATTACAATATAATATCAAATATTTATAATTATTCTGTTTTTGACGTAAATATTTACGCACTCAAAATTCTAGTAACTTTAGGTCGTGCAATAATCAATATTAGTCGGAAATCTTTCCGAAAATGGTCCACTTGGGATTTACGGTTTTGGTTGTAACTCCTAGAATAGTCGCCACCTCTGATAAGGCATCGTACCTCTTCAATTTATTTTTGAAATCTGGGCACTGGACGTCCCAAATGATTGGTCTCTCCCTGATTAGGGAAATGAATGCCAAAGTATTAAGATTTTCCTCACCTGCAGTTCAGCTATCAATTTCTTTGAGGCAAATCCCCAGATACAGCAGAGATAAGAAAGGTGTGAATGTACCATGGCTTAGTACACTGATATTAGCAATGGAATGGGTAGTATTTTTTTTCATTTATTTTTTATTTAAAAAAATACATACGTACACAGATTTATAATAAAACATTTGGTTCTTAAAACTAATTACAATATATAAATTTCTTTTTAATGGAACTACCCAATTCAAAAGAGAAAACATTTCTCGTGCTTGAATTTTGGAGTGCCATTGTAAAATGCGAGTACGTACAGAGAGAATGTCATTACAAGTACTTATATTAAAAAATTGTATATACATGAAGACAAGTTAACATAATGAATTTGAAGTAAATAAGAGTTAAAGTTGGAATAGGATGCAATATAAGATAATACAGGCATCAGAAATAAAAAATATATTATTGTATTTACTCAATAGGAAGATTGTAAGTAGGTAGTAGGTACATAGCATTGGTGAAGAAACATTGATATTTGAAATGGATGGGTTGACAGTATTGTAAAAGTAGGTACATATAATAAAGTTGTAACAGTTTGGTGCCTGCAAATAACGCGTATGTACTTTGCTTTCAATTTGATATGCTGATGAAATATTTTTAGAGGATATGTTCTAGTTTCTTAATCCTAGAAGTCTATATATTACACCAGTTATGGGGGTGATTATCTCATTTATGATTTATGTGGAGTTCCCACGATAGCTGGAAATCTACGATCAGGCCGAAATATTCTGTGGTATTTTCTTTTCGAGGCAGTTATCACCAACTTTAATATTGAGGCTGAAATTTTTCTTGTTGCCAAAAAGTATATAATGAGTTTTTTTTTCGTTAAGAGTTAATTTGTTTATTCTTAAGAAGCTTCTGATTTTAGAAACATCAGCATTCATTTCATTCAGCAGAAGTTTAAATCATAATCATGCTTAATTCTAAGAGCGCCAGTTGCTACAATTATAATTGGCGAAAAATATTTAATAACGGATAAACCGATTATGAAACATAATGAAGCTACTTAGAATGTTGAATCGGCTTATTGTTCATTTCGCAGTATAAAGGAATACTACTCATGACGCCAGTTATGGAAAATTTAAAGTACGAGATAGATCCTTCAGAATAGACCCTAAAACATGTTATTTCATTTCTTCGTACATTGTGAACAGTAAGCGCATTCTCAAATAAAGATGTTGATTGTTTGCTGTTTACCAGATGCAATAAACCACACTGTGATCATTGATCTACGATGATCCTCTTTGGGCTCCTTGATGAACGAGACACTCTCCAATAAAGTTTTCTGGGTTCTGCACATGATAATAATAGTTACAATAAAATAATTTGGTTAATTTATAAAGCGCCGTTTTAACGAAAAATCACCTCAAGAGCGCTGAACAAATATGTATCTATAAGAATTAATATAAATGGCTTACAAGTAAGATTTACAATTATAAGTAGTGATTTACAACTAAGACTTGTAGCTAGTAACTTATAAATACGACTTAAGCTAATAACTTATGTCAAAAACGTGTAAATGCCTTAGTCAAAAGATGTCCATATTATCCGAATAATTATAAATAATTAATATCCCCTAAACCACACTGCATAAATTAATTAACCGTTTATGTAATATAGATCGCATAAAATGAAAAAATAAATAAATTAGAAATAGAATAAAATTTCTGACATAATAATATACATATATATTTAATTATAAATGTTAAAAACATAAACATTCTAAACTCATTTTGGTTGATTTTATAAATAATATAGGTAAATAGAAACGATCCGAATTAAAACTTTGCGGAATTTATAGAAAGTAATATCTAGTATAAAGTGCCTATTCAAAACACACACTAAAATTAAAAAAAACATGCAGACTCAAAATAGCCACCAACAAAATGACCCAAAATTAAATTAAAGGTTCATTAACATATACATAATAAAATAAGAAACAATTGTTGAACTTACTGAAGACTTGGCTTACGGAAAGAATTAATTTATATTAGCTTACAATAACATATTACTTATTCTAAAGACTTTAAAATTGTTATTCCTGTTTTTCATAATTTTTCTTGTATCTAAGTATATTTCTAATAAAAAATTTAATTTTATTTTATAACTATAAAATGGTAAAAATGTATCTTAGTTTATTTCCGTAAAAAAATTTAATTTAATTTTATATCTTAAATTGTAAAAATGTAACTATTAAATCACTATAATCAGATCTTTAATGTAAAGAACCCGTTAGACAAACTACTAAAAAGTAGTTTATCGGGACTTTTTGTCTTATATTTGTAAAATGTATAAAATATAATAAAAAAATAATAAAAATTAAAAAGAAATACACTACTAGTTTCATTAATTGAGATCATATTATGATTATATCTTTAAATTTAAAAAATATATAGGATTAACCCTACCAAGTAGGAGTAAAAAATAGTATACTAACTCGAATTATCGTGATTCAGGATATTCTGACAAGGATTCGGGGTTATTTGGTATTCAGGGTATTCTGACAAGGATTCGGAAAAAAAATCACTTAAATACTATTTAAAATTAAACAACCACATTCTGTGGATACGTTCTTAGATTTTCACGACCAAAATAATTTTTGTTATTTGATTTTGGAGTGTTATCCCGTGTTGCGTTCCCTCCTTCTTTAACCAACGTTTCGGACATCGCTACAGTAGCCATCATTAGGTGTAGTAAGTGGTGAAATGTGTGCTTATGTACTTGGAAGTGAAACCGTGTTGTCAGCTCCAATCCACTACGAGGTGATATTATAATTAGTGGCGTAACTGGTATGGGTTGCACCCGGAGCGGATAACGTGTCGTATCTCCTCATCCCCCCATTAAAATTGACTTTGATATTCGACTTCATAAAAAAATAAAAATATCACGACCTAGTCAATACTTCGTCGGCAAAGCTCTTGGTATTTTTATTTATATATTTATCTAAGGAACATAAACACTCTAAGTAACATAATATACATAAGAGGACGACAGCAGACCAATTATTAATGTTCACAGATAGGTATTTAGAAACATAAAAGAAAGTAAACTAGAATATTTAGGAAAAGAAAAAAAAAAAGGACAAAGCAGCAATTAAAAAAAATTATAATACAGGTGTAGATTCAACAAGTGATAAAACTAAATATAAATACACAACAATAAAATAAATGCAATTATAACTGTAGAGAAAATAGTCTGCGTAATAGGTATTTGGATTGGGACGGGATAAGGGCAAGGATAAAGGAAAGTTGCCACGCAGGTAATAAACAATATTAGGAACAATTAATTTAATCATCATAAATATGTGTTATGTATTATTCGCACCTAGAATGTGATACAATGAAATTCTGTAGCGAAATTAACTAGCAAATACGTAGACTGAATATGTCAGCAAATTTTTCAATACGTGCAAATTTAATGTTATAGTAGTTACATGTCCTTTGCATAAATTCATTTTGGTTGGAATTGATGTTGCATCTATCAATGTAGAAAAGGGTATTTTGTCTGCTGTATCGAGTCTATCGAGAATATTTATTTTATTTAGCAACTCCGGGCAGTCAACATTTGAGTTAATAATTTTGTACAGGAGCATCTGATCAGCGACAAGCTTCCTGTTGAGAAGTTTCGTGATTCAAAAATGGTTCACGATTTCATCGTAATAGTTGTATACATTGAATGATTTAAAAAGGAGGAATGTGAGAAATCGCTCCTAAACTCTTTCTAACCTGTTAACACTAGAAAGACCGGGTACTGCTCCATACCTATAAAGACCACGACCGTCATTTTGACGGCTGATCACCTTTTTCAAATTGGGAGGTGGATATGGGTACCGCTGTCCCGGGAACCATTTATTGGATAACCAGCACCTCTGCCGTAGGACACTCCAAGTGTTTCGCTACGTTTAGTGACTTAGCAGGGGTGTCTGGGTTCATTGGGTGAGGTTTGTCTGGTTCTAGGTGGTGAATACGTTTGCCCACCTACTGCGTAGCCGACCGAGTCGGGAGACACTTGTTGAGGGAGACCTTATCTTGTCCTCTCCAGCAGGACCTTTCTCGTCCCGTCGCCTTGCACCGCAGTGGGAGGGATGGATTCATTCGTCCTTACTTACTTTTACTTATTTTACTTACGTTACTCCTGGATAGATTTACATTATTATTCTGATTTACCTCTCACACTTTTTTCCTTCCCAGAACTTCCTCTCCTTCCTTTCCATAAAAACACCTATGCACACATAAATACATACAGCACCCCTAAGATGACATAAGTCCTGAGGGTTTTTTTCCTCAGGGCTTCCCGGAAAAAAACATGTGAGTTCAAAATGCTGTAATTTTAGCACAAGCATGTGTTACGTTTGTACAATATCGAATTGTTACGTTTTTTAAAAAAACCAGTGCTCTTTTTACAAACGGGTTTCTTACAATTATCACACATTTGGTTTTTATTATATTTTTTATTAATTTGGCACTGTTGTCTTTCAAAATTTTTACTTTCCGGTTTCTTTTCTTTTTCGTTTACATTAGCTCCACAAAGGAAAATAATTAATAACCTCGCCCTAAGGAAAATAATTACCCTCAAGGCATTTGTCATCTTTTGGGATGCTGTGTGGAGGGTACCTACAGGGAAAGGATGAAGAATAGGTCCTGGGAAGGAAATGAGGTATGAGGGGTGGGTAGGAAACTGGGGTTCAGTGTGTTCAAGAGTGCTCGACGTTTGAATCTGTCCCCACTACTGCGGTGCAAGACAGTGTTCTAAGAGTCCTGCTGCCGATGTCAAAAGACCACCCTCAACCGTTCTCTGCCGATCTGGCCTGCCACGCAGTTTTTGACAGAGACACATCCGCCGCCAAGATCCGGATAAAACTAACCCCATGAACCCGGGCACCCCTGCTAAGTCACTAAACATAGCAAACCTCTTGGGGTGACCTATGGCAGACGTATTGGTTATCCAATAAATGATTCTGTCAGATCTTCAGAAGCTAACGCAGCCGGATCAACTCTGGTATTTGTATACTCTGTCCTTCTCCAACCAGCCATAAAATAAATTTGGGCGAGAGCAACATTTTTTGGTATTTTTATAAATTATGTGACAGTGACAAATCAACGTACAGGCCGAGTTTGAATAATACGCGATACCGAAAGAAAGAAACAGACATAATAGTACTATTATAAACGAGGAGGAATGCGTATGTTGTTAACTTTGGTAAAAAAGGTTGTAAACGAACTCAGCATTATGGCCCAAACCGTCACATTGATGGCGGCGGTCTTTGTAGGTATAAGTCAATATATCTCAAAAAGTAATTTAGACACATACCTGTTTTTTTCACCATAGTTGTTAAACCATAAATCATGAAATGTAAAAAAAAATCACACCAATACAATAATTATTAAGCATTATATCGTCACTTTACTTCGGGCTGCCGTCAAAATGAAGGCCCCGGTCTTTCTAGTGTTAACATAAACAATATAGCGCGGGTTCCAAACCTGTGAACAGTATTCCAGGTGAGGAAGAACATGTGAATTGTAGAGAATCAGATACATAAGTCTTAGTGTTTTTGAAAAAATTGCATGTTCTTTGTACAAAGCCTTGACTCTTTGTTGCTTTGGTGACAATGTTATTAACGTGTTTATCAAAGGTAAGTTTAGAGTCCAAAAGAACCCCGAGGTCACGTATATAATCTTTATTTGTTAACAGCAATCAAGAAATGGTGTAATCATGCAGTATTTTCACACGGTTACGTGTGAATGTGACTTTGCAACATTTAGAAATATTGATAAAAGCTTATTTCTGAGACAGTAATCCGTCAGTCGGTCAAGATCTTTTTGTAAACGCACAGAACAGTGAGGAAAGTATCCGGTAGTTGACGGCTATATCAAAGCTAGACGCAGAAAACCTGTAAGAAAAATACTGCAATACCAACTGGTAGAAAACCACTTTGTTTTACACCTGTATATGGCTACATTCGCTTTAACCCATTGGCCACAGAATTAATGAGTAAAAAAATTGGCCCTCAACACTGAATTAATTTTGTAACAAAAATTGAAAACCTGCATTGGTGTACTAAATCTATTGTAACTTTTAAACCATGTATTCAAATAAATTAATTTCTTTAAATTTATTTAAATAAATTTATTTATTCAATTAAGGTAAAGAAAAACATTAAAATAATTTTTTTTTAAATATTAAAATATGTGTAAATAAGGATACAAATATAACCTTCCCTTTTTTCGTAAGTTTTTTCCACATTTTTTTTCAAAAAGTTACAAAAAAACATAATATTCATAAATCGAACAATAATAATTTTTGTTTTTTACATACATGTATACTAATAACTAATAAAATAATTTAGTATGGTAGTCCTCAAAGCAATCAGGGACGTTCAGGGTAACTACCAAAAGCGTAGAACCACTCGCAATTTTGAAGAAATTAAATGGCGGCTGGCAGCATACATAACTTGGAACACAAATATCAGGGAAAAAACATACGAAAATTTTATTGCCAATTCTACGAAATGAATAATTAATTACCTACAGAATGTTCGGCATTTAAAATTTTATTAAAAAATGTCATTGTTGAGCTCGTTTTCCGTTTTTTGGCGGACCTACTCTAGCCCGTCAGCTTGCCGGTGTTTGTGGTTAAGTACCTGAGTTGCACACCCGTCAGGCTGCCGGGGTTTGTGGCCAATGGGTTAACTATTGTAGTTCCGTTTCTAATTCTAGAATTTGTAAAAAGAAGTCGCCGATTCCGTCGGCAGCTCGCATGGGGACGTGACCCAGGCAAATATAAGTACTATGATTTAATGAACTTGCAATATCCCTCCGGATATGTAAAGTTTGACGGTAAAACTCGGTTGTATCAAACTGTTATATACTGCATACGACGCCATTGCATGTCTCGGTTATTCTGTACTGGTGACTAGAGATCACTAGATGACAGTGGATTCGAGGAACATGCTATTTTCGAACCAGTTCCAATCTCCGTTGCTTCGTACCGGTGACTAGCGTAACTTCGTTAAAGTAACTTCGACAAAAGGCATAACAGCCAGGCGCGGATCCACCGTTGTGGGCACGGTGGGCATGCCCACAACCCTAATAGACAAATGACTTATAACGTCACACTTTCACGGTTTATTGAGATCGATAGGCTGATGATAATAAACGCCATGCCTTATAAAAAAAAATTAAAAAAGCATGAATCGTGCGTAATTCGGAACGCAGCAAAGAGCCATAGACAATATTCTGACACGTTATGTCCCATTTTTGACAACATATCGTCTGTTTCTCTTTGGCACATGAATAGATACTTGTTTTGGAAAGAAGAGATGACTATCTATGATCGACTATGGCCGGGTCGCCGAGTGCATAGATCGTTTGTGCTGTCAAACTTAGGTAACCTGACCTATCTAAAAAAGTTTACTTTTTAAATTGCTCTGATTGTTTTTCCGACATAATATGTATTGTTGCATCATGGTAAGTTATTTTAGTGAAATTATTTCTATTTTACCGCTCTAATGCAAAGCCCTACGCTATGTATCATCATTTCTAACTAACTAACTAATCTTAAACCATCACCCATCACGCCGTTTCGCCGAAGGGGTAAGCAGAGAGGACGGACCTCCTTGCATCATTTGTAACTTTGTTTAATAATAAAACAAAAAGTTACATATGATCATATGATGTAACAAAACATTTATTGAAGAGATTATAAGATTCTTTTTTGGTCAAAAGTTGTGTTTGTATTGTGGATATGTGTTGCCCCTGAGATATGATGTTTCTATTATTAATATATGTGTTAGTTGTTATTCCTCGTGTTGTTATTTATGAATGCAAAGGAGCTTGTTTCTGATGGTTTTGAAAAAAAAATATATTTTTTAATATTATTATTTAAATAACTAACGCGATCATTGAAATTCAATTTTTGACCAATTTATACAACAATAAACGTTATATGGTCAACGGTTTCCAATAAGAGAGAAATAATACGAGGACAAATAATTATCTAATAAGGGACAAATGTTCAGAAACAAAAACTTCAAAAACAGAAATTCAAAATAGTTCATTGGGGCTTGCTGACAATAGTGTTGCTGGCTGACAATAGTGTTGCTAAAATATGTTATACCTACTTATGGCCAGTTCTTTATGAAAAGTCTAGGTTTAGTTTATATATTGTATACCTATCTACGTGTAATATTATTACATTTTACCAGTAAACTTAGGGGCCGTTCAAGTAACGTACTTGGGGGGGGTGAGGGGGGTCTTGTGAAACGTTACGGTGCATTCTATTGTGTGCATTCTAATGTGTGTGCATTCTAACACACACCGATTGCAAAATCTATTCCGACCAAACTCCTCTACAAAGGCAATACCTAAATGATCTTAGACAAACTCTGGCAAACCGTACCCTGGAAGGCGAAGTCGGACTTACCATAAAATTTATAAATAATAAGCCAACAATAGTAAATGTCTCAAAAAACCAAAATCCACCACTGGATATGGCCTAACTAACCGAAAATGCCGGACCAAATGCCCTGATGAAATCAAAATCTATTACCAAAATACACGAGGACTTCGTACAAAACTAAATGACCTTAAAGTAACGGTGCCTTTACACGGACACGATATATTTATCCTTACCGAAACATGGCTCGTTCCAGAAATAAAATCTCCAGAACTTGGTTTTACAAACCACAAGGTATTTCGGCGTGACAGAAATCCAAAATCTAGTACCAAATCCAGAGGAGGCGGAGTATTGATTGCAATTAAGGAAAATATATCAGCGAAAAAACTAACCACGCAAAATACCTCATTGGAGCAATTATTTGTACAAATTGTTACTCCTATGGAAAAAATCATCATTGGAACTGTATACATACCGCCAAACTCCGATATCCAAACTTACAAGAAACACTGCGAAGACATTGAATTTCTTCTGTCAAAACACCCTACATCGAAAATAATTATCGTCGGTGATTATAATCTTCCCAATTTAAACTGGACATCTAGTGAAAATGGTTATATTACTAACGAGAGTTCTAACGACCCAGCACGTGAAGTGATAGATATGATTAACTATTTAAATTTGCATCAACACAATTTTGTAACCAATATATGTAATCGTCTACTAGATCTCGCTCTTTCAAACTGTTCTAAACTATGTGTTGAAATGTCAAACGATCAGCTTGTGCAGGTGGATAATTATCATCCCCCCTTACACATTGTCGTAAATATGTACACAAACAAACCCCCACTGAAACAAACAACGCTCAACTTCAAAAATGCCGATTACGACTCTATTAACTACCAACTTAATAATACAGATTGGACTTTCTTGACCAAAAATAGTGATATCGAACAAAATCTAGAAAAACTTTATGAAACATTTTCCGAAAACATAAAATCTCATGTCCCCTTATATATACCTAAACACAGAACATATCCAATTTGGTTTTCCACAGACCTTATACTCTTACTGAAACAAAAAAAACAATTACACAAAATTTTTAAACTCACTCACCAAATCAACGACTACTCAAACTTCTCAGAAACAAGAAAGAAATGTAAAACACTATCTAAACTATGCTATAAAGCACACATCACCTCCATTGAGAAAACTGCGCTAGGAACAAAAAATCTTTGGAATTTTTAAAAAAAATTAAACAATGAAAGTACAGACTACCCCCCTACAATGCATTATGATGGAAAAATAGCCAACAGCACCCATGATATTGTTAATTTGTTTGCGGATCATTTCCAAAGTGTATATGAAAGCGAAATATCTGACAACAACGTACCGTCATACATATACCCAAGCACAATACATTTACAGAACTACCTCATTACACGGGAATCATGCTTAAATAAAATAATTTCCCTTGACCCCACGGACATATGAATATATCTGGACCTGCCCTAAGTGATAAAAACGTATTATTTCCCCCTCGCCATGGAACCGGCTGGAGCTCCTCCTTGGCGCCAGTTCGCCCCATGTGGAGGGGATAGAGAATCGCTTGAATCTAAAATGTGTGACGTCATCATTCTTGCCGTGGGCAGCGCGAAGCTAACATCTATACATTTAACGAAAAAATAACACGCCAAAACAGTAGCTTGTGCTATACAACATACCTACATATCAGTGTGCACATAAATGTGGGCGGTTCCTTAGTGTGCTCGTCGCTGGTTACAGGGGTAAGTAAATTATGAAACATTTGTAAAAGTGTCTTAACTAAACACGGCAAAAAAATATTGCTATGTGAAAACGGGCGAATCTTTTTGGGGTGTACATTTGGCCTACGCAAATATTTTATTATCGTGGCAAGCAATTCGCGCTCCCATGTAAAAAGGTCTATTCATTCAAAGCAGATTTTGCTTTTAAGAACTAAATGATGATATTATAATGCGAGATGCCTATATACTGTCAGATTAATTTTTCAACCAATGACAGTCATCTTCCCCTCTTCGTACCGCCATAGTTGATTTTTCCCCTCACCTGTTATTTCTGGTCTATTGAATTTGGATGTCTATGCTTGACCCCAACAAATCTGCAGGCCCAGATAACATCCCACCAATATTTCTCAAACAATGCGCATCTGCAATATCCGGTCCACTCACCACACTATTTAACCACTTACTTTCTTCAGGACATTTTCCAACCCGTTGGAAATCTAGTTATATTACTCCGATTTTCAAAAAAGGTGATGACACAGACATTAAAAACTACCGTCCAATCTGCATACAATCAGCGCTCCCGAAAATCTTTGAATCCCTTGTTCTCGATTTAATTTATCCGTCAATATTAAAAGTTATAGATAAAAACCAACACGGATTCGTTTCTGGTAGGTCAACTGCTACTAACCTGTTACTTTACCATAACTATATTACAGAATCTTTTACAAAAAAAAAACAAGTTGACAGTATTTACACAGATTTTTCCAAAGCTTTCGACAAAGTATCACATAAATTATTACTTAGAAAACTTTGTGCAATAGGGCTGAGAGGCAAGTTGTTGGATTGGTTCTCAAGTTACTTGTCTAACAGAATCTTATTTGTCAAAATTAAACACTCCAAATCTAAGTTATTTTATGCAACTAGTGGTCTACCGCAAGGGAGTCATCTCGGACCCATCCTTTTCCTTATATTCATAAATGATATAATAAGTTGTTTCGACGATGTAGAAGTTCTGCTTTTTGCCGATGACATCAAATTATATAAACAAATATCTAATATAAGAGACTGCCTTATCCTACAGTCAAACATGGACAAATTACACAATTGGTGTGTTGCAAACAACTTATTCCTCAATATCGATAAATGTAAGACACTAACATTTTGTAGAACAAAGACCCCGTTATCTTTTGAATACACAATAAATAACAAAATCTTAGAAAAAGTCAAAGAAATCAGGGATCTTGGAGTTTTATTTGACACCCAATTAAATTTTATAAACCACATACAAGAAATAACCAACAAAGGCATGAAGACACTAGGATTTATAATCAGAACCATCAAAGACTTTGATTCACTAGAAGCTATAAAAATTGTATATTTGTCACTAGTACGCAGCTTGCTGGAATACAATTCCATCGTTTGGTCCCCATATTACCAAATTCATATAAAAAATATTGAACGAGTGCAGCACAAATTTTTACGATTTATTAACTTCAAGTTACATATACCTATTCAACACATTAACTATACATTCCTACTAAATACACTTAAATTGCATTCCCTAGAAAACAGAAGAAAAATAATTGACCTAACTTTTTTGTTTAAAATTATTCACTCCGAATTAAACTGTTGTGAACTTCTGCATCTCATTGACTTTAAGGTACCAACCCGAGCGACAAGGCAAAACATATTATTCTGTAACAATAATTCTCTAACCAACTATCACACACATGCATCAATTTCTCGACTTCACACACTAGGGAACAAATACACCTCAAATATCGATGTATTTAATATAAGTTTACCGTTATTCAAGAAATATCTAAATAATATTTTTATGTAGAATATTTTGATATCTAAGGAGCATCACCTAGGGTCTATTGCATATATTTGTGTATTTGTATATTAATCTACAATGTAAAAACTTGTTAACGTTTTCTTTTTATGTATCTTGCATTTTGTCATGTATTATTCATGACATTTAATCAGTCACCTGTAAATTTTGTAATTGCTAACATACCTACTAGTTTATTTCTATGTCATTTAAAACTTAGAAACTTTCTCTTTTATTGTAATGCACTATCATTCCTAAATTTATCTGTATGATGTTTACCTACTAGTTATATTTTTATAGTTCATCTTTTTTATTAAAAAAAAAACTGTCTCTGTATTATAATCTTGTCATGTAAAAGCCCACCAGGGCGTTGAAAATTAATAAATAAAATAAAATAAATAAAAATTACTGAAGGGGGGGGGGGGGGGTTCGAACAACGAGTTACTTAACATGTTTTTCTTTATTTAAATAAAAAAACTAGGGAATTAAAATCGTCCTATTAGGCAACCCCTTTCGTTTAGGGGGTGTTCAAGTATTTCGTAAAGCAAATACAAGTTCTCAAAGGGAAGATTTAAACATCCACAGTTTGATTTACAGAAGAGAAAAACCTTTTTCATGTCCTGATAGCAACAACTTTATTCCTCTAAAGGAATATCTAAGAAGTCACTTGCTGACTCATAGTGTAGAAAAACCTTTTTTTATGTTCTGACTGCAACTATTCATGTACTTCGAAGAGAAATCTAAAAATCACAAGCTAACCCTCAATGGAGAAACACCGTTTTCATGTCCTGAGGGTAACTATTCCACTTCTTGAAAAAAAAATACTAAAACGGCACTTGCTAACTACTCACCGTGATGAAAACCTTTTTCTTGTGCCTACTGCAACTATTCATGCGCTACACAACGGTATCCAAAAATTCACATGCTTACCCATACTGGTCAAAAACCTTTTTCATGTCCCGAATGCAATTATTCATGTTGTACAAAGGAACTTCTTAGAAATCATTTGCTAATTCAAAGTGACAAAACCTTTTACATGTTTAAAATCCACTGAATGATTCACAGAGGAGAAAAACCTTTTTCATGTCCTGACTGCAAATATTCGTGTTCTCAATAGTGATATCTAAGAAGTCACTTGCTGTCCTTGCTGACTCAACTCAAAGCAAAGAAAAATCTTTTTCATGTTCCGATTGCATCTATTCATGTGCTACGAAGAGAAATCTAAAAATACACATGTTTACCCACAGTGGAGAAAAACCTATTTCATGTCCTGACTGCAATTATTCTTCTTTTTCTTTTTCTTGTCCCGACTGCGACTATTCGGGCGCTACAAAACGGAATCTAAAAATTCACATTTTTACCCACACTGGACAAAAACCTTTTTCATGTTCCGACTGCAATTATTCATGTTGAACAAAGGCACTTCTTAGAAATCATTTGCTAACTCACTGTGATATAAAACCTCTTTCATGTTTCTACTGCAAATATTCATGTTCTACAAAGAGGAACCAAAAAATCATATGTTTGCAGGCAAAACCATTTTCTTCTCCCGAATGCAGTTATTTAAGTTCTCGAAAGGGAGATTTAAAAATCCACAGCGTAATTTACAGTGGAGAAAAACCTTTTCATGTTCTGAGTGTAACTATACATGTACTACGAAAATTATCTTTATTTTTATATTATTATTTTATTTGAGCAGTAAACTAACCTATGTGTAATAACTAAAAAGCATTGTGCTAACTAAACATTTAAAGTTTTACATTCATATATTATGTTCCATGAATTAAAAATTATTTTTTCTTTTGCTGTTTTTTTCAAATTTTGTTTGCAATTTTTTCGGTTGCGCTGCGCCAGCAAGTCAGCATGAGAGCACTTTAACGAGACTGACTACAACAATTTGTGTTTATGCGTATTTCGTGTTTAAAACACTAACGAATACTGACAACGAAAATAAAATAAAAATGACGCACAATACAGTCAAGGGGTTCCCTGTACAACATAAATGAAAAGGGTTGCCAACTTGGAATACACATAAACACAAATTTCTGTAGTCAGTGTTGTTAAATTGAGTTAAAAGTTTCTATAATGTCCTGAAAAGCGGGAGATTTGCATCATCAGCTGTTATCGGCCTATACAGGTTCTCATGCTGACTTGCCAGCATGAGAACCAAGGAAAATAGCAAAAGAAAAAATAAATAAAATAATGAAAATTTTATGGAACATAACATTATGAATGATGTTATACGAGAGTTTTTGGTTAGAAAAACGATTTTTAGTTATTACACACAGGTTAGTTTACTGCTTAAATATAATAATATTACATAGAGATATTTTTCGTAGTACATGCCTTGTCACACTCAGAACATGTAAAAGGTTTTTTCCCACTGTGAATCGCGCTGTGCATTTTTAAATCTCCTTTTGAGAACTTGAATAACTGCACTCGGAAGAGGAAGATGGTTTTGTCTGCTGTAGGTAAACATGTGATTTTTTGGTGCCTCTTTTTAGAATATGAATAGTCGCAGTAGAAACATGTAAGAGGTTATATATCACTGTGAGTCAGTATATGATTTCGAAGAAGTTCCTTTGTACAACATAAATAATTGCAGTCGGGACATGGAAAAGGTTTTTCATCCGTGTCAGTTAGCATGTGCCGTTTAAGTTTTTTTTTTCGAGAAGAAGAATAGTTGCTGTCAAGACATGAAATGGTAAACATGTGATTTTTAGATTTCCCTTCGTAGTACTTGAATATCGTAGTAGTAGTTTCCACTGTGGGTAAACATGTGATTTTTAGATTTCTCTTCGTAGTACTTGAATAGTTGCAGTCGGAACATGAAAAAGGTTTTTCCCCACTATGAGTCGAGTCAGCAAGTGACTTCTTATATATCCCTTTTCAGAACACGAATAGTTGCAGTCAGAACACGAAAAAGGTTTTTCTCTTCCGTTAATCATACGGCGAATTTTTAAATTGTCCTTTTGAGAACATGTATAACTTTATTCCAGACAGGAAAATGGTTTTTGTCTGCTGTGCGTAAACATGTGATTTTTTGGCGCTTTTTTGTAGAACATGAATAGTTACAATGGAAACATGTAAAAGGTGCTATGTCACTTGGAGTAAGCAAATTATTTCTAAGAAGTTCCTTCATACAACATGAATCATTGCAGTCGGGACATGTAAAAGGTTTTAGTCCGGTGTGGGTAAGCAGGTAAATTTTTTGGATACCGTTGTGTAGCACATGAATAGTCGCAGTCAGGACAAGAAAAAGGTTTTTCGTCACTGTGAGTTAGCAAGTGCCGTTTTGGTTACTTTTTTCGAGAAGAGGAATAGTAGTAGTCAGTACATTAAGAAGGTCTTTCTCCGCTGTGGGTAAACATGTGATTTTTAGATTTCTCTACGTGAATAGTTGCAGTCAGAACACGAAAAAGGTATTTCTCCACTATGAGTCAGCGAGTGACTACTTAGATATCCATTTTGAGGACACGAATAGTTTCAGTCAGGGCATGAAAAGGTTTTTCACTTCTGCGAATCATACTGTGGATTTTTAAATCTTCCCCTTTGAGAACTTGTATAACTGCATTCGGAACATGAAAGAGGTTTTATTCCACTATGAGTCAGCTTGTGAATCATAGTGGAGTAAAGTGTTGCTCCACAGGAAAACAACAGGGAATCAGTGCAACTAATGTAAAAAAAGTACGTGTTGTAAAACCATGTAGGTATATAATAGATCAGTGTTAAATTGTGGAAATCCGGAAGAAATACAATGCCGATAAAAATTATAATAATTTTCAATTTATTTAATAAATAACAATTTGAATTCATAAAATGAACAATATACGCATGTATCGCGAGTTTTATTTATTTGTTTCCGTAAACGCGATTAAATCAAGAAAAAGGGTATTTAAGTGACATTTCAGTACGTTGCGCAACTTAATGGTGACTTTCAGGTAAAATTTGTCACTTGGATGTTACGTAACGTTTTAGGGAAGGGGGGGGGGGGGGGTAAAGGAAAATGTTATGGCGCGTTATATGGGGGAGAGGGGGGTCCAAAATCTTCAAAAATTGCGTTACGTAATACTTGAACGCCCCCTGACTTCCTCCAATGATTATTTCCATTCCTTAGGCCAAAGTCCTGTAAATAATCAATTTCAAAAGTCGTTCGTGAGTCATGATTGTTCATGAGCGAGTTCGTTCCGACTTTTTCCAAATTCCGACTCGCAACCTCGCACTTGGCCGATTTTCGGGTGGCTGTGCCCACAACCCGTCTTATCAGAACGGTCTTGGCCTATGGATGTGAGGCGGGAACACTGACAGCAAAGTCAGCGGAACGGCTGGACATCTTCGAAAGAAAGGTACTTCGAAGAATCTTAGGAGCGGTGCGAGAGGGAGAGGCATGTAGAATCCGCCACAATAATGAGCTCTATGATATTTACCAAGCTCCCAGACTCTCCACCCATTTAAGACTCCAAAGATTAAGATGGGCCGGACATGTGCACCGAATGCCAAGCACACGAGTACCGAAGAAGGTTCTGACAGGACACCCGGGAGGTAAACGAAAGGCGGGCAGACCTAGACTGAGATGGGAGGATGATGTCAGGAAGGATGCAAGAGGATTACTCCAGGTTGCAGATTGGAAGAAGACGGCCGAGGACAGAGGGCGGTGGAGGCTTATTTTGAAGGAGGCCAAGGCTCGAAATCGGCTGTAGCGCCATTGAAGAAGAAGAAGAAGTGCCCACAACCCTTTTCCAGGGCTGGATCCGCGCCTGGGAATAGTTGTTTGCAACTTAAAGAGTTTGGTGCGGCAGCCCCGGATGTTTTGGCCATATCCATTGGCCATATCTGTTACCTAACTAATGAAAATACTACTGTCATCCATTTTCAAATATTTATCTCAAAGTTTCAGTCAAAAGTGAATCCTTATTTCCAAATATTTATTACGAATACGCACCATTGATTGTTTATAGAATAGTCATACCAAAACAAAATATTCAAAGTTCTCACAAAAAAATAATGCTGTTTTGTTAATACTACGTTCTTTTACATGCAGTTTCCGTTATACTTTTAGTTTTGAACGAATTCCCTACCCCCTCCACGGTCTTGCCATGGATCAACTAAGCCCAGAGAGTGTTTCCATCAAGACGGAACCAGGGCCCCAGGAAGAAGGTGAAGGTGAAATGTCGTATGCGGATATGGATTTTGACCTCCCAGATGTAAAGAAGGAATGTCTAAAGTATGCGGAGAGTACTCGAAAAGCCAGTATGTTGCATTATTTATCATTGAAGAATTGCATGTGATAAAATTGTGGAATGTAAAAGTTTGATGTTCGGAAACCTTTGAACCGTTTGTCCGTTTTGAATCGTTGCTCAGGCAGGATATAATATGTTTGTCCATAAAGTCCTCTCTTGCCGTGCTTTGTTATTTATCTTAAAATGTATATTTACGGGAAATGACCAACCTACAGCAAAATTTTAAATAACATTATTTGGGATGTAAAATAAGTTACATTGTTATGCATTAAAAACACCTGTAATATTGACAAAAACCAAATTTCACGGGCTATACCAAATTCGTACAGATTTTGCTCAAGAGTAAAATTGTACATTCTTTATGAAGCATCGTTCCTGAAGCGGACATATTTTCATACCTTCATATTTCCTAAATAAACCTTACTGAATTCCCACTTTTATTCATTCGTTATTCGTTTAGTGTTTAAAATCAAAATAATTTTTTTTGTAGTACTTATCGAAAACGAACGACTTTTATTTCAAATGTAACACGCCCTTCGCTGGGCATTTCAATAAACGTGTTGTTGTTTGGTTTTTCTA
The DNA here is from genome assembly GCA_917880885.1 of Limnephilus marmoratus. NCBI lineage: Eukaryota > Metazoa > Arthropoda > Insecta > Trichoptera > Limnephilidae > Limnephilus > Limnephilus marmoratus. Next base: position 56,702,960 of record OU862907.1, on the reverse strand, counting down.
GGTAGCTTTAAAATGGAGACTGTTAGCTTCAAGCTAGAACCAGGATCCCGAGATGAAGATGGAAAGGCAATTCCTTATATGGAAATTGAGGTAGAGCTGCCGGATGTTAAAAAGGAATGCCTAAAACGCTTTCAAAAATTAACTAAGATAACAGGTAAATATCGATTCGTATTTTCTATTTTTTACATACGTTTTCGAATTATCAGTGCTGTCTCTTTTATTTTTCAGAACCATTGACGGAACTGACTCACAGAGGAGAAAAACCTTATTCATGTCCCGAATGCAGTTATTCATGTTCTCAAAAGATTAGTTTGACAAGGCACATGCGGACTCACAGTGGAGAAAAACCTTTTTCGTGTTCCGATTGCAATTATTTATGTGCTGACAAAAGCAATTTGACGAGACACTTGCGGACTCACAGTGGAGAAAAGCCTTTTTCGTGTTCCGATTGCAATTATTCGTGTGCTGACAAACGCAGTTTGACGAGGCACACATGGACTCACAGTGAAGAAAAGCCTTTTTCGTGTTCCGATTGTAATTATTCATGTGCCCGCAAAAGCTCTTTGACGAGACATTTGCGGACTCACAGTGGAGAAAAACCTTTTTCGTGTTCCGCTTGCAGTTATTCATGTTCTCGGAAAGAAAATTTGACGACACACATGCTGACTCACAGTGGAGAAAAACCTTTTTCGTGTTCTGTTTGCAGTTATTCATGTTCTCATAAGGGAAATCTGAGGACACACATGTGGACTCACAGTAAAGAAACACCTTATTCTTGTCCCGACTGCAGTTATTCATGTTCTCAAAAGATTAGTTTGACGATACACATGTGGACTCACAGTGGAGAAAAACCTTTTTCGTGTTCCACTTGCAGTTATTCATGTTCTGACAAACGCAATTTGGCGAGGCACATGCGGACTCACAGTGGAGAAAAGCCTTTATCGTGTTCCGATTGTAATTATGCATGTGCTGACAAAAGCTCTTTGACGAGACACTTGCGGACTCACAGTGGAGAAAAACCTTTTTCGTGTTCCGCTTGCAGTTATTCATGTTCTCGGAAAGAAACTTTGACGACACACATGCTGACTCACAGTGGAGAAAAACCTTTTTCGTGTTCTGTTTGCAGTTATTCATGTTCTCAGAAGGGAAATCTGAGGACACACATGCTGACTCACAGTGGAGAAAAACCTTTTTCGTGTTCTGTTTGCAGTTATTCATGTTCTCAGAAGGGAAATCTGAGGACACACATGTTGACTCACAGAAGAGAAACACCTTATTCTTGTCCCGACTGCAAGTATTCATGTTCTCAAAAGATTAGTTTGACGAGGCACATGCGGACTCACAGTGGAGAAAAACCTTTTTCGTGTTCCGATTGCAATTATTCATGTACTGACAAAAGAAATTTGACGAGACACACAGTGGAGAAAAGCCTTTTTCGTGTTCCGATTGCAATTATTCGTGTGCTGACAAAAGCTATTTGACGACACACTTGCGGACTCACAGTGGTGAAAAACCTTATTCGTGTTCCGCTTGCAGTTATTCATGTTCTGACAAACGCAGTTTGACGAATCACACATGGACTCACAGTGAAGAAAAGCCTTTATCGTGTTCCGATTGTAATTATTCATATGCCCGCAAAAGCTCTTTGACGAGACACTTGCGGACTCACAGTGGAGAAAAACCTTTTTCGTGTTCCGCTTGCTGTTATTCATGTTCTCGGAAAGAAACTTTGACGACACACATGCTGACTCACAGTGGAGAAAAACCTTTTTCGTGTTCTGTTTGCAGTTATTCATGTTCTCAGAAGGGAAATCTGAGGACACACATGTTGACTCACAGTAAAGAAACACCTTATTCTTGTCCCGACTGCAGTTATTCATGTTTTCAAAAGACAAGTTTGACGAAACACATGTGGACTCACAGTGGAGAAAAACCTTTTTCGTGTTCCGCTTGCAGTTATTCATGTTCTGACAAACGCAGTTTGACGAGGCACATGTGGACTCACAGTGAAGAAAAACCTTTTTCGTGTTCCGCTTGCAGTTATTCATGTTCTGACAAACGCAGTTTGACGAGGCACATGCGGACTCACAGTGGAGAAAAACCTTTTTCGTGTTCCGATTGCAATTATTCATGCGCTGATAAAAGCAATTTGACGAGACACTTGCGGACTCACAGTGGAGAAAAACCTTTTTCGTGTTCTGTTTGCAGTTATTCATGTTCTCAGAAGGGAAATCTGAGCACACACATGTTGACTCACAGTAAAGAAACACCTTATTCTTGTCCCGACTGCAGTTATTCATGTTCTCAAAAGATTAGTTTGACGATACACATGTGGACTCACAGTGGAGAAAAACCTTTTTCGTGTTCCGCTTGCAGTTATTCATGTTCTGACAAACGCAGTTTGACGAGGCACATGCGGACTCACAGTGGAGAAAAACCTTTTTCGTGTTCCGATTGCAATTATTCATGCGCTGATAAAAGCAATTTGACGAGACACTTGCGGACTCACAGTTGAGAAAAACCTTTTTTGTGTTTCGTTTGCAGTTATTCATGTTCTGACAAACGCAGTTTGGCGAGGCACATGCGGACTCACAGTGGAGAAAAACCTTTTTCGTGTTCCGATTGTAATTATTTATGTGCTGACAAAAGCAATTTGACGAGACACTTGCGGACTCACAGTGGAGAAAAACCTTTTTCGTGTTCCGGTTGCAGTTATTCATGTTCTTGCAAACGCAGTTTGACGAGGTACATGTTGACTCACAGTGGAGAAAAACCTTTTTCGTGTTCCGCTTGCAGTTATTCATGTTCTGACAAACGCAGTTTGACGAGGCACATGCGGACTCACAGTGGAGAAAACCCTTTTTCGTGTTCCGATTGCAATTATTCATGCGCTGACAAAAGCAATTTGACGAGACACTTGCGGACTCACAGTTGAGAAAAACCTTTTTTGTGTTTCGTTTGCAGTTATTCATGTTCTGACAAACGCAGTTTGACGAGGCACATGCGGACTCACAGTGGAGAAAAACCTTTTTCGTATTCCGATTGCAATTATTCATGTGCTGACAAAAGCAATTTGACGAGACACTTGCGGACTCACAGTTGAGATTAACCTTTTTTGTGTTCCGTTTGCAGTTATTCAAATTCTCATAGAAAAAACTTTAAGAACACACATCATGACTCAAAGTGGAGAAATACATTTTTCGTGTTCTGTTTGCAGTTATTTATGTTCTCATAGGGGAAATTTGAGGAATTACAAGCTGACTTACAGTGGTGAAAAACCTTTTTCGTGTTTCGCTGCAGTTATTCATGTTCTCAGAAGGGAAATCTGAGGACACACATGTTGACCCACAGTAGAAAAACATCCTTTTCTTGCTCCGACTGCAGTTATTCATGTTCCCATAAGATTAGTTTGACGATACACATGCGAACTTATAGTGGAGAAAAACCTTTTTCGTATTCCTATCGCAATTTTTCATGTGACAACAAAAGCAGTTCGGCGAGACACTCGCGGACACACAGTGGAGATAAACCTTTTTCGTGTTCCGCTTGCAGTTATTGATTTTCTCATAGAGAAACTTTAAGGACACACATCATGAATCAAAGTGGAGAAATACCTTTTTCGTGTTCTGTTTGCAGTTATTTATGTTCTCATAGGGGAAATTTGAGGAATTACAAGCTGACTTACAGTGGTGAAAAACCTTTTTCGTGTTTCGCTGCAGTTATTCATGTTCTCAGAAGGGAAATCTGAGGACACACATGTTGACCCACAGTAGAAAAACATCCTATTCTTGCTCCGACTGCAGTTATTCATGTTCCCATAAGATTAGTTTGACGATACAAATGCGAACTTACAGTGGAGAAAAAGCTTTTTCGTGTTCCGATCGCAATTATTCATGTGACAACAAAAGCAGTATGGCGAGACACTTGCGGACATACAGTGGAGATAAACCTTTTTCGTGTTTCGCTTGCAGTTATTAATTTTCTCATAGAGAAACTTTAAGGACACACAGCATGACTCACAGTGGCGAAATACCTTTTTCGTGTTCTGTTTGCAAATATTCATGTTCTTATAGGGGGAATTTGAGGAAACACAAGCTTACTCACAGTGGTGAAAAACCTTTTTCGTGTTCCGCTTGCAGTTATTCATGTTCTGACAAACGCAGTTTGACGAGGCACATGCGGACTCACAGTGGAGAAAAACCTTTTTCGAGTTCCAATTTTAATTATTAATGTGCTGACAAAAGCAATTGGACGAGACACTTGCGGACTCACAGTGGAGAAAAACCTTTTTCGTGTTCCGCTTGCAGTTATTCATGTTCTGACAAAAGCAGTTTGACGAGACACATGCGGACTCACGGTGAAGAAAAACCCTTTTCGTGTTCCGATTGCAACTAATCATGTGCTGACAAAAGCAATTTGACGAGACACTTGCGGACTCACAGTTGAGAAAAACCTTTTTTGTGTTCCGTTTGCAGTTTTTCAAATTCTCATAGAGAAACTTTAAGAACACACATCATGACTCAAAGTGGAGAAATACATTTTTCGTGTTCTGTTTGCAGTTATTTATCTTCTCATAGGGGAAATTTGAGGAATTACAAGCTGACTCACGGTGGTGAGAAACTTTTTTCGTGTTTCGCTTGCAGTTATTCATGTCCTCAGAAGGGAAATCTGAGGACACACATGTTGACCCACATTAGAGAAACACCCTATTCTTGTTCTGACTGCAGTTATTCATATTCCCATAAGATTAGTTTGACGATACACATGGGGACACACAGTGGAAAAAAACCTTTTTCGTGTTCCGATCGCAATTATTCATGTGACAACAAAAGCAGTTCGGCGAGACACTTGCGGACACACAGTGGAGATAAACCTTTTTCGTGTTCCGATTGCGGTTATTCATATTCTCATAGGGGAAATTTGAGGAAATACATGTTGACTCACAGTGGTTAAATTTTTTTTTGTATTCCGATTGCAATTCTTCACGTTCTCATAGGAGAAATTTGAAGACACACATGTTAACTCACAGTGGAGAAAACTTTTTTAGTTTTCCGATTGCAGTTATTCATGTTCTCAGAAGGGAACTCGGAGGACGCACGTGCTGACTCACAGTGGAGATAAAACTTTTTCGTGTTTCGATTGCGTTTTCGTGTACTCTGAGGACACATGCTGATCTACAGTGGTGAAAAACCGTTTTCATGTCCTAACTGCAGTAAAGCATCTACTAGCAAGAGTCATTCGACGACACACATTCGGACTCACAGTGTTGAAAAACCTTTTTTGTGTTCCGAGTGTAAGTGTTTACCTATCAATCTTAATAAGACACATTCGGATTAATTTTTATAACGTGCTAGCTCGAAATTAGCTATCATGAATCTTAGATCTGACGTAACACTAAGAAGTCTTTACTTTAAGTGGTATAAAGCTTTGGTTTTTTTTCTGTTGCATAATTATTTCTGTTTTGGTGTGTGTTCGATTTTGAGGTTTCTTATTTTTGTGTATATCTTTACTTATTTTTATGATGAAACTTGTCGAACTTGTATGATTCTTGAAACTGTGTTTATAAAAAAGTTACGTTTAATTTGAATTGCTTATTATAATGTTGGTCAGTATTTAAATACCCGAATGTCAATCTTATGTTTTAAGGAAGAATTTCAAATGAGAGTTAATAAATAATAATGCATTGTCGGACGCGATGTCTACTGTTTACAGAATTTCTAGTTTTAATAATATTTTATAATTTTATTTATTAATGTCATGCCGAGCGATTCTGTATTTTTTGTCAGATCTCTTTTGTGAGATCTTCTGTCAGGTTGTGTGATTTTCCATGGCTTTTATTTGGTTTTTCTATGGGAATTCAATTTGAGCTGTCAAAAATCGGTGAAGCTGGCCTGATACCCATAGAAAAAATCAATGTCAGCCATAGAAAATCACACAAAAGTAGATCTGACAAAAGATAGAATCGCTCGGCTGGACTCGCCCGAGCTTGTTTATTTATTTGTTTACGCCTTGATGGCTTTTACATGTAAGGTTAATTGTACAGGAGCATTATAACAAGTTTGTAGAAGCATAACAAGTATTTAGTATATAAAGTAATAAACAGAGCATGACAGACATATGTTGGCGCAACTCAAGGAGTAAAACCAGCATATTCGTATTGGTCTTTGGCTACAGTAGTTTCAGAAATTATTGTCACAATATTACACAAAACATTATGCCAAACATACTCGAAGCAAACCGGGCGGCAGAGGTGTAAAACATTTTTTTTGCGGTTATATAAAAATCAGGAAATTTCTTGTAATTCATTTTTTTTGTGCTATTATAAAAGTACGTAAGTTTGTTATTAAAAGTTATTATTATGAAAAATAATAAAAGGTTCACAGCAATTACATATATAAAGAAGGAATTATGTAGGTACTATGAAAGTAGTTACAGAGCAGTGTGAATTAAAACTTTTGCTGTTAACAATTTGAAACATTTAAGAATTTTTTATGTAAGTTTGTTATTATTATGAAAAAAAAATAAATAAAAGGTACACAGCAATTACATATATAAATAAAAAAAGTAGGTATATACTATGAAAGTAGTTGCAGAGTAGTGGGTATTAAATTTGTTACTGTTAACAATCAGGAACATTTAAAGATTTTGCATCTGCATGCATATACGTTTTTTAAAAGAAGTGATGTTTTTATAAAAAAATAAGACCACAGAACAAGTTTCATTCCCCACACGATGCAATCTCTGAAGACAAGAGTTATACATAAAATTAGTGCGAGAAGCGACTATGTTAAATGGAGCATGGATATGATAAATGATATGTTAAATGTATAATGAAATGGATATGTTAAATGGAGCATTTGGATATTTTTGTCTCAAAGTCAAGCGGCCCGCCTCTGGCAGCAGATAGTGTGGATGTAGGGTTATCAGACCACAGGTTAATTCGCGTCGAAATTGATTTTAATCCACCGAAAATCCCTTACGTTACCATCACCTCTAGAGCGTGGCGTGATTTTAACTTTGACGATTTCCTGTCAGAGCTAAAGGCCTCTCCGCTCTGCAAACAAAGCGTCTGGGAAACAGAATCACCAACCAAACTGGCAAATTATTACAACACTGTCCTTTCAACCCTTTTAAACAAATACGCTCCCACCTCCACAAAAACTCGGCGACTACGAAAATCTGATGACTGGTTTGACGAAGAATGTCGTAGTCAGAAGAGATCAATGCGCAAATTGGAGAGGTCCTACAGGCACTCAGGGGTTACTTCGCGGGACGATTGGATACGGGCTCAAAAAGAATATACGTTATTAATTCGTTCGAAAAGGTCTGAATATTGGACAAGTAGGATCGACTCAGAGCGTCAAAACCCGCGAAGTCTGTGGAACTCGATAAAGATAGTCGGGGCCGACGTCCGTGCACAAAATACAACTGACATAGCTCCGGAAATCTTCTCTAATTTTTTTCTCAATAAAATTAAGTCAATACGCGCCCAAACAGCCTCCGCCTCACCACCATCTTTTACTAAATGCAATAGCGGAAACTTTTCTGCCTTCAAACCTACATCCCTTGAAGAAGTTAGGAAGTTAATACTCACTTCACCGAACAAGCAATGCTCACTTGACCCTATTCCAACTTGGTTATTAAAGAAGTGTTGCAATGAGATTTCTCCCTTTCTGGTTTGTCTTTTCAATAAGTCACTTAGCATGGGTGAATTCCCAAAACCCCTTAAATCAGCCGTCGTAACTCCATTAATAAAAAAACCGCAATTGGACGCTGAAGATCTTTCAAATTACCGACCAGTTTCAAATCTTCCATTAATATCCAAAATCCTAGAAAAAATCACTGCTTCACAGATAATATGTCACTTAAACTCAAATGAACTGCTGACTAAATACCAATCCGCATATAGAAGGTTTCACTCGACGGAAACTGGATTACTACGTGCTTTGTCGGATATAACGCTTGCTATTGAGTCGGGTAAACTGGCACTCCTTTCAGTCTTAGACATGAGTGCCGCTTTTGACACGATTGACCATGATTTCCTTATAAAACGATTAGAAGAATCCTTTGGTTTAAACTGCGGTGTAAAGGACTGGCTGATATCTTACTTGGTCAACCGCGTACAAGCCGTAAAAGTGGGAAAAAACCAATCAAAATATGCAACCCTTTCATCTGGAGTTCCCCAGGGGTCTGTTCTGGGCCCACTTCTCTTCATCCTCTTCACAAATGATGTCGCTAAAATTATCGAATCATTTGGTCTTCTATCTCACTGCTACGCTGATGACCAGCAAGTCTACTACTACTGCCTACCAGAGGAAATAGACAGTCTTAAAACTCGAATAACCGAGTGTCTAGAAGCAATCACTCGCTGGATGACCTCAAATAGATTGAAACTGAATCCTGCAAAGACTGAGTTTCTCTGGACAGCCACAAGTAGACGCCAGTGTATCATTGATAACTCCCCAATAACCATTTCAGGAAGTGACATCACACCAAAGACATGCATAAAACTACTAGGCGTCAATCTGGACGCTGATTTTTCCCTTAAAACTCAAGTGAACAGAACTGTAAGCACGGGGTTCTTTCAATTAAGGCAAATTAAAGCAGTTCGGAGAAACTTGACAACAGAGGCAACTAAATTACCAGTCAATTCGTATGTTGTTTCACGTCTAGATTATTGCAACGGAATATATGCTAGTCTCCCAAAGTATCAAATCAACAAATTACAATCTGTGTTCAACGCTGCGGCAAGACTCATCACCGGCGTATCAAAATATTCCCATATTTCTGAGCATCTCAAAAACCTTCACTGGCTCAAGTGTCCCGAGAGAATCCAGTTTAAGCTCTGCTGGATGGTATTCAAGTCCCTCAACGGAATGGCTCCGACTTACTTATCGGAAATGTGCATCCCAGAAAATTCCAACTCTCGACAATCAACCCTCAGGTCAGCAGCAACATCAGCGATCGGAAGGTTGAAGGAACCAAAGCGCACACCAGATACTAAATTCGGTGATCGTGCTTTCGGAGTGTCAGGACCTAAAGCATGGAATGGACTGCCACACGAGTTAAGAATGATCACAGATTCAGCAGAATTCAGAGCTAAACTTAAAACTCATCTTTTCAGACAGTCATATCCATAAGTATAAAAAAAAAATAATAATAAATAAATATAACCTTTCACCCCCGCCTTCACGGCTCGCAACATTGTAAATTACCAAGTGTGTAAAAATAAAGCAAATTCTTAAAATTCTCCAGACTTTCAAAATAAACATTAACTCAATTTTGCCATTAATCTTCTTATAAATATAAATGTAGAACCCACAGTGATGAGGGTAGCAAGGGTAAAGTCATGCAATGTCCAGTGTTTTGAATATAATGTCCTCCACGCGCAAATTCGTATCTTCCCCAAGCATAAACTTTTTAATAAAGTGTGTTTTATCGGAAGTGTCCTACAGGTAAGTATGTTTCTGTATCTGTTTGTAAATAATAAAATTAGATAGAGCCTAAGATTAATGATAAATTGTAAAGCGCCCTTGAGGTGATTTTTCACAAAAACGGCGCTCTATAAATTGTCCAATTATTATTATTATTATTATTATGGAGTCTAGTATTATGATTGTTAAGGACTTGATAATTTAACATATTCACTAGTTCAGGGCTATCCAAATACCCGTTGATGATTTTAAATAATAATAAAACATCACAGATTTTTCTTCGCTATGATAATTCAGATAGTTAAAGCAATTGCATCAAATAATTATAATTTTAATTTTGTTTTGGAATGTGCAGTTTATAATATACATGCCTTTTTTAATTTTTATATTTTGTAATGAAAGAATAGATAATACATAATATAGTCAACAAACAAGTCCTGCTAAGCCAATTGAATTGGCTTGTCAACAGGTGCTTATCTTTTAGTTTCATATACATTTTTTAAATTTAAAATTTACATCTTATATCTACAGATTTAACATTTTTTTTCATACATATCAATATAAATATTTTTTTTTCGATAGCCAATTTTTCACCATATATAACCTTATTCATAGAATTACATTGCTTTATGGTATCAGGTAATAAATTAAATATCTTCGGTATAATGTATTCAAACGTTCTCTGTCCGTACATATTGTTAAATTTCGGAATTATTAACCCGTCGTTACGCGTGAGTCTAGTGCTGTATTTATATTCTAATTTCTCTTTATGCTGCGGGTTAAATATAATGCAGAATTATAATTTTGAGCCATGTCTCTGTTTGAAAATATTAGGGACCACCAATAATTTTACAATTGCGTTTTGTACTACTTGGACTTGTTTCAGATTGGTTATAGTAGTATTTCCCCATATTGTTAATCCATATCTTATAATCGGTTCTGTCAGTGACATATAAATTATTTTAATAATACTGAGCATACCCATTGCACGTAATAAACGTATTGCCGACAAAATTTAAAATCCAATAACAAGTACCCAGGAAATTGTAACATTTGTAGGTATATTAAGTGTAATATATTGACATTATGATCTAATAAGAAGTAAGAACAGCTTCATAACTATTTAAATAATTAATGACAGTTGTCAGGGGTTCTTTTGTTTTGGGTTAGCTGGTAAAATGGAGACTAGGTGATGGTTGTAAATTTGATCATACTAAGTATTTAATAACAAATAAAAAGTGCTTGTAAGTAGTCATGGTATATATTATTAATGACCAAGTGAAGACACTACAAACTGGCGCAGCAAAATAAGGAATTCAGTTATTAAACCGAATTTTAGAAGAACCTAAGGAAAATTCCAGAATTCAAAAGATCAGTAAAATACTGAATGTGAAAAGGGAAGGACGAGGCAATCCGAGGTTTTCATTAAGAATCTTGCCGTCTTGGAGCTGGTTTGACTACTTGGGACACTTGGAGCTACTTCGGACAAGGTCAGGAGGGCCAGGAAGTGCAGCCAAACGGTCATACGTATCCAAGGTGCCTGAAGTTCGCAGCAAGAGAAGACGGGAGCAGCGCAGCAGCGAGTTACGAAACAAGGTTTTTTTTTTGGTGCAGCCGGGGGAACAAACAGGACAGAGCTAGAGGGCTGCACAGAGAGAGAGGGTGACGGGAAGAAAGGGAACAAGGACTGGAGACACGGAGGAATTCGGAGTTAAGTCATTTGTTTTAGTTCAAGGAGTTCGTCATGATGAGCTTGAAAGGAATAGAGTCTTATTGTCACAAGACAATGGACTGGAGGATTTTCCGGTTGAGATGGGAACAATGCCTACTGTTTAATGATGATAAGTGGAGCGAAGAGAGAAAAAGTGCATTTTTGCTAACTTCACTGTCCACCGACACACTCAAGCTGGTCACGAACGTTTTGTTTCCGAAATTGACTGTTAATTGTACTTATGGAGACATTTTAGAATTACTTGATATTCTATATAAACCAATTCAGAGTATTTTTGAATGTAGAGATAAATTTTATAGAGAGAAACAATCAGAATCTGAATCAATAAGAGATTTTGCATCTAGATTGAAAAATTTGTGTACCGATTGTAATTTTCAAGGTAGGCTTGATGCCAATTTAAAAGATATCTTTATTACCGGGGTTTACGATATACAAATTAAGCAAAAACTTTTCATAGAGTGTGATAATGATAAGTTAGATTTCGCCCAGTGTTTTAAAATAGCGTCGGCATATGAACATATACTCAATGTTGGTAAAAGCGAAGAATCGGTATACGTAGCGTCGGGTTCAAAATAACGGGAAAATATTAAAAAATCAATATATAATAATCCTAAAGCATTGTCGGATTCTAGCAGGTCGAGCAGTTCGAGTAAAAATAGTGGTAGCAAGTTGAGTACGTTAAATCGTAATCATATGAATGTTGTTGCAAAAAGAAAGGAAGTGTCGTGTTTTTCGTGTGGGGAAAATCATTTTAAAAGCGAATGCAAATTTAAAAATGCAAAATGTAGACATTGTGGTAAAATTGGTCACATTAGCAAAATATGTTTTAAATTACAAAACACGATTTTATACAATGTGGACGATAATAACAAAAATTACATATTTTTAGAAATTCAAGTAAGGGATAAACCACACAAGGGTTTACTTGATTCGGGGGCTACAATTTCAGCAATTCCAAAATCCATTCTACATAAGCTTTTTGGCACTATAAAAATAGAGCCATGTGATTTGAGGTTATGCTCTTTTGACGGTTCGAAACTACAAATTTGTGGGTCAATTGAATTGGAAATTAAATACGGGAACAAAATTAAGCGGATTAAATTTATTGTGACAAAAGAGGGTAATAACATCTTATTAGGAATAGATTTCATGAAAATGTTTGATATCGGGTTTTCAAATGTAGGTAAGGTTAATGTTGTGCACAATGACGAAATAGTTGAAACTGATAGTGAAGTTTTCATAAAAAAATGCCGGAGTGATTTTCCAAACGTGTTTAAAGGAACCATAGGTTCATTTAAGGGTTTCAAAGCAAATATTAGAGTAAAAGAAAGTTACGTTCCCAAGTATGTAAATGCCAGACCTATTCCGTACAATATTAGGGAAAAAGTTGAGGTAGAGCTAAATAAAATGGTACAGGAAGGGATTATCGAACCCATAAAATGTAGCAATACAGCTAGCCCGATGGTAATTGTTAAAAAGCAAAATGGAAAAATCAGAATTTGCGCGGATTTTAAGAGGACATTGAACCCAATGTTGGAAAATACGTCATACCCAATACCTAGAATAGATGATTTATTATCTACATTGAGCAAAGGGAAATTTTTTTCAAAATTAGATTTAAAAGACGCTTTCGCACAAGTAAGATTAAACGAAAAATCACAAAAATATTGTGTCTTATCAACGCATATAGGTTTGTTTAAATATAAAGTTCTTCCATATGGGTTAGCTTCTAGTCCAAGTTCATTGGAAAACGTAGTAAACTCAGTAATGTCTGGGGTAAAAGGGGTCATTACATATTTTGACGATATTCTGATTTTCGGAGAAGACCTGGCCGAGCATAACAGGAACTTAAGAGCGGCCTTGGAAAGATTGAATGACGCAGGTTTGACAATTAATTGTGACAAAAGTTTGTTCCATCAAGAAGCCATTGAATATTTAGGGTTCAGGGTAGACGCGCAAGGAGTTAAGCCGCTCGCCAGTAAAATTGATGCTATAGTCAAAATGCCAGAGCCGACAAACGTAAGTGAGGTGCGTGCCTTTATTGGTTCTTTAAACATTTACAGAATGTTCGTTAAAAATATGTCAACAATTCTAGCGCGGCTATACGAATTGTTGAAGAAAAAACACGGCGTTTGTTTGGTCAGAGGAATGTAAACAAGCTTTTCGGTCAGTAAAACAGATTTTGATTTCGGATAAAGTGCTCTGTCATTACGATAACAGTAGACCGGTAAAGTTAATTTGTGACGCGAGTGATAAGGGAATATCCGCGATCTTAGTACATTTGTTTGGTGAAAATATAGAGAGACCAATCGCTTATGCTAGCAAAACGCTTACACGTGCAGAGGGAAAATATTGCATTCTGGATAAGGAAAGTTTAGCCATTGTGTTCGGGGTTAAGAAATTTTTTCAATACCTATATGGTAGAAAGTTCACGCTTGAATGCGATAATAAGGCACTTGTGCATATTTTTGCACCGGATAAAGACATTCCCACGTTAGCTAACAGCAGACTACAGCGGTTTGCATTAATATTATCAACATTTGATTACGAGATTGCATACGTGAAATCAAAGGAAAATCGTGCGGACGTATTTTCTAGACTACCAATTGAAGAAAGTACGGAGTTTGGGGAAGAGGAATGTCAGGGATTTGAAAATATTTTAAACATCAACGTGGAAGAAGAAAATATTAATTTTATAATGGAACATTGCGATTTAAGTGTTGATCTGTTAAAAAAATCAGTTAGTGAAGACGCTTGTCTAAAAGTAGTGATGGATTATGTACAGGGAAATAAGTGGCCAGATAAAAAACATTTACAAGTTAATTGTTTAAAATGGTTCCATTTAAAAGATAAGTTAAGTGTTTATGACAGCTGCATGTTTTATCAAAATAGATTGGTCATTCCTGAAAGTTTAAGAGAGAAATTTTTGTTGTTTTTACACGAGTCTCATTTAGGAATAACAAAATCAAAAACTTTAGGGAAAAACTATTTTTTCTGGTTGGGTTTTAACAGCCACATTGAAAAGGCAATAAAAAATTGTGAGATTTGCTCAGAAAATGCATCAACGCCTAAGAGATTAGAAATTAGCAGCTGGCCGATTGATACGGAGATATGGAAAAGGTTGCATCTAGATTTTTTTGGACCTATTGGTAATAAATATTTTTTAATTGTAATAGACCCCACTTCGAAATGGTTAGAGTGTTTATGTGTTACGGGATTAGATTCAAATCAAACGATTAGGGAATTGAAAATTTTATTTTCACATTTTGGAATTGTAGACGTGTTGGTTTCTGATAATGGACCAGCGTTTAGGTCAAGGGAATTTGAGAAGTTTTGTTCAGAATTCAAAATTAAACACCTAACTAGTGCAGTCAAGAAACCAAATAGTAACGGTCAAGCTGAAATTAGTGTCAAATTTGTGAATTTTTTTTTTTTAAAGTTATTACATGAAGGGCGTCTTCCTCAGGATTTTCAAGATAAGCTATTAAATTTTCTTGTCGACTACAGGAATGCTCCACACCAGAGTACGGGAATATCTCCAAGCGAAGCTTTGTTAGGCCATCGTATCAGGTCTAGGTTTGACACATTGTTTCCGTCTAAAAGGAATGACACCAGAGCATATAAAAATGTGTCATCCGAAGTGGCTGACAATATGAAGAGAGCCCAGAGCAGGCAGGTTTCATATAGCAAAGGGAGAAAACTTAAGAAGTCATTAGAAATCGGTACTAAAGTTATGGCAAAGGATTTCAGGTCTGATCAAAATAAATGGCGTAGGGGAGAAATTATTAAAAAAATAGGAACCAGAGTTTACCTAGTTAAAATGAGAAATTCGGATCAGGTTTGGAAAAGACATGCTGATCAGCTAATTGAGAAGAGTGGGAAGATGAGGCCACACTTTCTGAAAATCAGGGCCAAGGTGGCGGTCTCTCCGGAATTTCTTGTCAGTCTCTAAGCAACTCTGTTTCTTTCAGGAACCTAATGAGCCCCTGGAGAGGACGATTGAGGGCCCGGATCTAGCCTTGAATCTTTTCTCAGAGCGAGTTAAAGTCTGAAGACTGTAAAACATTTTAGTTCTAGTTTAATTTAATTTTGTATATTTATTAGTTAGCGGAGTTCCGAACCTAGTCGGAAGCTAAGGTTTTAAGTGTGGGGGGGTGTAATATATTGACATTATGATCTAATAAGAAGTAAGAACTGCTTCATAACTATTTAAATAATTAATGACAGTTGTCAGGGGTTATTTTGTTTTGGGTTAGCTGGTAAAATGGAGACTAGGTGATGGTTGTAAATTTGATCATACTAAGTATTTAATAACAAATAAAAAGTGCTTGTAAGTAGTCATGGTGTATATTATTAATTACCAAGTGAAGACATTACATTAAGTAAGGTAAAATAAATTAAATATTCAAACATTACTATAAGAAATTTTGCACACTAATATCACGAAGGAAACACCATTTTCATTCAATAATTAAATCAATCCAACTTGAAAACCGTGCTCAAAAACTACAAGAAAATGTAAGTGACTTAGCCCCCCCGTCTCTCAATATAAAATTATTGAGTAGCATAACATTCGAAAGCAAATTTTAATCCCAAGATGATTACAATAAATTAAAATCCCAAAAGTTAGAAACAAACGCATAATGAATTACCCAATGATAATTAAACAAGAGAAAAAAAAATTGTGTGAAATTACTTACAATTATTGTAGCAATATATTGTTGCATTTATTATAGTATAACAGGCAGTAAGCATAACGGATTCCGCCGTTAGCAAATAATGAAAATAATCCGCCGGCTGTATGCTGCATGTGACCCGCTGCAAGATAGGTATAATTATCAATACATCAATCCGTATTACAGTTAGTTATATGAATTGAAAGAAATTAAACTGATGTAGAATTCAAATGTATCAATTAACCAGGGAACACAAAAGATTGCAAGCAGAGGTATTTTTAAACGGTAACAAATTATTTACCCACAACACAAAATTGAGTTTACTATCTGGAAACGAGGCGGAAAAAAAATAATAAATAAAATAAATTATTGAGCATACTTACCAACACACCCACGGAACGGCTGAGATCACGTAACCCCCATAAAACAATGTATTAATATATTCCTAACGCGAAACGTGACATAACCTACGTCTAATATAATGCCCTGTTGTAACGCTAAAATGCAAAACTTTTAAACAAAAGATTCTACCACGTTGGGTCGCAATAAGCGAAATAGAAGAACGATGCTAAATTGTTAATCATGTGTATGTGTGGTAAAAAGGAAGGTAAATTAAACCAGAGCATGAGACCAAATAAAACTCTCAACTATAAACAATATTTATTAATTTACAAATCAGGGGTGTTATTATATTGTGATATTGTAATTATGTGAGATCAATCTACAGGGCGTGCCTTCTCTCGAAGAGACAAGGTATTGAAATTATAAGTTTATGCACGTGTGTTAAAATATAAAAGAATTAAAATATAAAGGAATAAAAGCAGTTAAATGAGATTATTGAGCACCATCCTAATTTTATAGATCAACTTGGAAAACTACAAGCTAAGTATGATAGATAAACCATTGTAAAATAAATAAATTAATTAAGTCTACATTACGAAAGATGACCGTGGTTCCATAAACGAATTCCATTGTTGTAAGTGAGATCCCGTGACCGGTTCCCTCAGCCGTACCCGTAGAGTGTTGGTAGAACCGCTGCTGCTCGTTTCCAGAAAGTAACTGCTCTACAACTTGAATATGTTCGCCATCGCCGCGTCAGCCGGCAAGGTCACGTGGTTGCATGATAGTGTTAAGCAATCACGCTAGTGATGTTGATAAGGCGATCGCAACTGCTGTATTACCCCCTCAGCCAAACAGAAATATCCCCGGAAATTTCCATTAGCCTCCTGGCGTCTGAAATCTTGAAGTCACTTGCAGAATTGTGATGATGCTGCAAGCCGAGATTGCTAAGTCCATCAGTAGCCAAGGTACCCCAAGCGATGTGTAGCTGTTGAGCGAAGGTGCCAAGTCCACGAAGTATGTGCAAGAACGTTGTCCAGATGAAGATGTGAACCCCTCAGACTATGGTGATGGAATGACCCAATGCGGCAAGGATGAAAACCACGACCAGGAAGTCCAAATGGTAAAGGCTGTTCCTCCAAGGTGACGTTCCTGGAGAACAGATACAGGAAAGTCTTCTGCGAACGGCCTCACAATTTGACTTCTGCATACTTCGCTGCACTTAATTGTGGTTATAGCCTCGATAGCGTTGAAAGAAGACGGAACTGTAGAATATTCTTGAGACAGCCAACAGCAACGTGAGCGTAAATGTACCTCCTCCGAAATCTTGAAGGATAATATATTGTCTCAGCAGCGATGATGACTGTGGTGCACTCCATCCAGAATGTGAGAATAGCCTGGTGTGATCTTCATGATATGCAATATAGCGTAGTGGACTTCTTCGGTGGATATGGAAATGGCATGGTGTAGACATTAGAGAGAAGCGAAGATGGCATGGTGAAATCCTTTTGTGAAAAGCTGCATCGTATGAAGACATATTACTTCTGCGAATTTCTATCGCAACTTATGTGATTGTTGAAGAGCTGTGTGACGCGTCCATTCTTCTTTGAAGTTCTCTATAGCTAAACTGCCTACCTTTATGGTTTATCCGCAAGAAAGGAACTACTGAAGAAAACATTGCTAATATGATTAGATAATAAGAGTTCTATTAAATAAACAAACCGAAAAGGTTACCTATAAAACCTATAAACATTTGACCTCAACAAATGTAAAATGCCAAACTTCTGTTCTAATAGACCAGGAGACGAGATAGGTAAACCTTACGTCATCAAGTACACAGATGAAACTACTTTGTAGTGATAATGGACAATTAAAAAACATTTAAAAAGCTGGTCTGCCGGTACGCCTCTTACAGGAGCACCGCAGTCATGGAAATAATGAGCGATGTTTTTTCGAAAAAAATACGTCTTCGAGTACACGAACGGAAATGGTTTCATATGGTTGATTTTTAAAGAAAAAACAAAAAAACTTTAAAAATCGTACACAAAAAGCTGCCAGGCTGCTGTTGTACTCAATGACGTAAGACTTACTATTTTTAACCACACTTTGACGCCGGCTGCCTGCAAAAGTGACAGGCTGCAGACCTGCTTTTTTCTCATTTTCTAATCGACCTTTATCATTTCCGTTTGTGTACTCGAAGACGTAATTTTTTCGAAAAAAAACGCTCATTATTTCCATGACTACGCGGCTCCTGCCAAGAGGCGCACCAGCAGACCAGCTTTTTTAAAGTTTTCTGAATGTCCATTATCACTACAAAGTAGTTTCATCCGTGTACTCGATGACGAATGGATTACCTATCTCGTCTCCTGGTCTATAAGATGAATTACTGCAGTAGGAACATGAAAAATGTTTTTCTCCGCAGTGAGTGATCACATGTCTCGTCAAATTACACTTTTCAGAACATAAATAATTGCAGTCGGGACAAAAAAGGTTTTTCTTCACTGTGAATCAGCATGTGTCTCCTCAAATATCCCTCATAATAACACAAATAAATGCAATCGGATAACGAAAAGGGGTTTTATCTACTGTGAGTAAGCATGTGTCTCCTTAAATGTCCCAAAAAAGAACATGAATAACTGCAATCGGAACACGAAAAAGGTTTTTCTGCACTGTGAGTCAGCATGTGTCTCCTCAAATTTCCTTTATCAGAAGACGAATAACTGCAATCGGAACACGAAAAAGGTTTTTCTCCACTGTGAATACGCGTGTGCCTCGTCAAACCACTCTTTTGAGAACATGAATAACTGCAATTGGAGCAGGTAAAAGGTTTTTCTCCACTGTGAGTCAGCATGTGTCTCCTCAATTGTCCCCTATAAAAACATGAATAACTGCAATCGGAACACGAAAAAGGTTTTTCCTCACTGTGAGTCAGCTTGTGTGTCCTCAAATTTCCCCTCCGAGAACATGAGTAACTGCAATCGGAACATGAAAAAGGTTTTTCTCCACTATGAGTTAGCATGTGCTCCGTAAAACTTCTCTTATCAGAACACGAATAACTGCAATCGGAACACGAAAAAGGTTTTTCCACACTGTGAGTCAGCATGTGTGACCTCAAATTTCCCCTCCGAGAACATGAGTAACTGCAATCGGAACACGAAAAAGGTTTTTCTCCACTGTGAGTTAGCATGTGCAGCGTCAAACTACTCTTATAAGAACACGAATAACTGCAATCGAAGCACGAAAATGGTTTTTTTCCACTGTGACTCACCATATGTTTCCTCAAATTTCTCTTGCAAGTAGATGCATAACTGCAATCGGCACACGAAAAAGGTTTTTCTTCACTGTGAGTTAGCATGTGCTGCGTCAAACTACTCTTATAAGCACTTGAAAAACTGCAAATGGAACAGGAAAAAGGTTTTTCTTCACTGTGAGTTAGCATGTGCTGCGTCAAACCTCTCTTATAAGAACACGAATAACTGCAATCGAAACACGAAAATGGTTTTTCTTCACTGTGAGTTAGCGTGTGCTGCGTCAAACTAGTCTTATAAGCACTTGAAAAACTGCAATTGAAACAGGAAAAAGGTTTTTCTCCACTGTGAGACAGATCCGCCAATGTGTCTGAAAAATAACATGAATTAATATTTAAGTATTAGAAATGTTAATTTAAAAAAAAAAGTTGAATAATACACGAATCGTTATTTACCTGTTGTCTGGGTAAATCTTTGAAATTTGCATTCCTTTTTAACATCCGATAGCTTTATGTCGATTTCCATATAAGGAATCTCCTCTCCGTCTTCATCTCGGATTCCTGGTTCTACCTTGAAGCTGACAGTCTCCACTTTAAGGCTACCTAGAAAAACCAAACAACAATACGTACATAGATATATCCAACGAAAGCGTGTTGAATTTGAAATTACAGTCGTTCCTTACCGAGAGATTACAACAAAATAACTTGTTTTGATTAAAATATATACGAATAAAGATACCGTTGTTTAACCATGGAAAAGAGAAAATTTGGTTAACAAGCCTTAGTGCCTCCGTACATGACGCTACTTACAAGCTACTCAAGCATCACGTGCGTAGCATACGCGCCGTTCGTGAGTACCCCCCGTACGATTTTGCTAGTGTTCGTACACGGTGCTATGCGGCGGCTGTCGGTTTGAACTCAGCTTCACGCAACCGACGGTTCTTATCGCTCACTAAGCGTTGCATCAATCGTGTCGGCTACTATTTGTTTGACGTTTGACAGAAATTAAAGTAATGTTAGATTTATTCTAGAAGTGGAGAAATATGTGTTAATATAATAATACGGAAAAAATTCGGTTTAGGGGCGGCGTTCCTAGATTATTTTTTTTATACTAATTATGGGCCGGAAAATCCGAATCTGAAAGAATTAGGCGTCGGCAAGCAATATTAACTGAATTACACGACTTTAAAATTTTCTATAAACACAAAGGAAAACCAGCCATTTTGCATGCATATTGACACTATAAATCATAGAAAAACAAGAAAGATGTTACACCACATAAAATTAAGTGTTGCCATTAAGCAAAAATATCAATAACTTAAAACTTTCCGACACGATACTTCATCACATGATAATTCATCACATAACACATTAACCTGATGAATTATGACTATCTCAACGGCCGTATTCTTAGGCCGTATTCGCTAGGTTTGTGTAACATGGTTTGTGCCCCTTTATACCGCCTGCTCGCGTCACTAACCTAACCTAACGCTAGGTTTGTGTAACATGGTTTGTGCCCCTTTATACCGCCTGCTCGCGTCCCTAACCTAACCTAACGCAACCTAACGCAAGATTTGTGTAACATGGTTTGTGCCCCTTTATACCGCCTGCTCGCGTCCCTAACCTAACCTAACCTAACGCTAGGTTTGTGTAACATGGTTTGTGCCCCTTTATACCGCCTGCTCGCGTCAAGGGAAGAAAACATCCCAGTTTTCAACTAGTTTAGCGGCTACGCTAGGTTTATGTAACCTGGTTTGTGATACAAAAGTGAGTAAAATTTATAAAATATAATTACTTATATTAGTCATTGATATTATTGCTTAATGGCAACACTTAATTTTATGTGGTGTAACATCTTTCTTGTTTTTCTATGACTTATTATGTCAATAATGGATCCTTTTCCTTTGCGTTTATAGAAAATTTAAAAGTCGTGTAATTCAGTTAATATTGCTTGCCGACACCTAATTCTTTCAGATTCGGATTTTCCAGCCCATAGTTAGTATAAAAATAACTAGTTTTATTATCTAGGAACGCCGCCCCTAAACCGAACTTTAGCCAATAATACTTTTCCAGAATACATATGAAAGGATTAAATGGGGAAGGCATGGATTGATATTTGAAAAAAGTTATTTGACAACGCTTGACATCGTGTTAACTCCGGCTGCACGTGAAAAATGATCAAGTTCAGTATATTTCGGGTACGCCGTGTAAGGATACCAGCATTAAAGAGTAATATATCTGCAGGGTACTTATGGTTGCGTCACAATCACAAGTTTGTCTCCGTACATGGAGCTACTTACGACCTCACGAGCTACTCGAGCCTCATGCGCGAAGCACGCGCGCCGCTCGCGAGTACACGCCATACAATTTTGCTGGCGGAAACGGCGCTACGCGGCGTCTGTGGGTTTGAAGTCAGTTGCACGCTACTGACGGTGCTGGTAGCGCGCTACGCGTTGCAGCATTCGTATCTAATACTATTCGTTTGACGTTTGACAGTAACGGCTAAAGAAGAAGAAAGTAATGTTGGATTTGTTCTGGAAGTGGAAAAAAATACGTGTTTATATAACTATACTTTACCAGAATACGTAAGAAAGGATTTAGTGGAGAAGGCATGGATCGATTTTGGAAAAAGGTCGATTTGACATCGCTTGCATCGGGTTAACTCCTTGTTAATAATCGGCTGCAAAATGATAAAGTTCAGTATATTTCGGGTAGTATATACCGCCGTGTACGGAAACAAGCATTAAAGGGTAATATATCTGCGGGGTTTATGTGGTTGCGTCACAATCACGTAGTTTGTAAGTAAGTATCTCTATGAACTGAGGGCCTTAACGTTAATTTGGGAAATGAAGGACCCAGATGTCCGCTTCAAGAACTATGCTTCAAGAAGGAAAAAAAGGAAAGAAATTTTTTTTACTCTTGAGCACATCCTGTAGTAAGTTTTATATAGTGTTAAATACAGACTCGAGTGTAGGCGAGGTTATTTATAAATAATGCGCGTATTGGCGATATGGATATTTATTATGAGTAATGGCTATAAATACGTCCTAACTAACGTGTTGGCGGTTGGAAAAAGAGAGTGAGGAGAGGCCTGCATCTCCTTTTATATGCGGGATCACCTGTCTCGCTCTTGTATGGCCGGAAACAGGTGTGCCACCCTAAAACCTCTCTCACATCCTCCCCTACTTAAACGGGAGAATCCTGGCTACATAAGTGATACCTATAGCTACATATTTCATACAATATATTTTATATTTCATATTTCACATTTAAAATTAACACATTACATTTAAAATTAACAAAACATTTGTTTTTGTTCTTTCTGTTTCCCTTCTGTCCATTTCTGTCCATTTCGACTGCGAAGTGCTGTCACCTGGGCCGAAGCCTTCCTTGCCATGGGTTAGACCTGAAACATGGAGAAACAGAATTAGAGACACTTCTATTACGTAACATACCGGAGAGATCTAATTCGTCCGTCGACAATTCCAACGTGTCAGACGCGAATTCCTGGTTATCTTCCTCCTGCCATGAAACATGTAATTCCTTTAGCTGGTCTAAATGTCTTTTCCACACCATATTAGACTTGTTAATTTTTATGAAATATATTTTACTACCTTTTTTATCCACAATAACCCCAGGGACCCATAACCTATTACCCTGAGATCTGAAATCTCTAGTCATTACTTTCTGACCTATATTAAAACCTGATTTAACTCTACCCTTATATTGTCTTTTCTGATTGTTTTGGCTCTGAGTAACCTTTTTTATTACTTTGTTTCGTCGAGTAGAACCTGAACTACCCGTTCTATCCTCAATTTTCCTTGGAATCAGAGAGTCAAATACTGTTCTAATTTTTCTACCCATTAATAATACAGATGGCTCACATCCTGTTGTTGCGTGAACTGTATTCCTATAGTCTGCTAAAAAGTTACCTAACTTTTCTTTATAATCTGAAGGAAATCCATTATGTTTACAAATTTTTTTAAGGAAATTTTTACAAGTCTTTACTGTAGCTTCAGCTTGCCCGTTGCTACTAGGGTGATTGACTGGACTAGTGATATGTTCTATCCCATTTTTCTTACAAAAATTTTCAAAATCCTCAGAACAAAAACACGTACCATTATCACTAACTAAAGTTGCAGGAAAACCAAATTGCGAAAATAATCTATGAAGTATTTCGATATTTTCTTTTGAAGACAGACTGTTTACTTCCAGACACTCAATCCACTTTGAAGAAGAGTCTACCACCACTAAAAAATTTTTGTTATACAAACTACCATGATCAATATGTACCCTGAACCATACTTCAGGTTCATATGGCCACACTGCTAAAGAACTCTTTTGTGATTCTGGTTTAATTTCTAAACAATCTCTACAATTTTCCGTTATTTTCTCCAAATCTTGATTAATTTTTGGCCACCAGACAAAGCTTTTTGCAATACCTTTAGTCTTAAAAACCCCTAAATGAGATCTATGTAACATCTTTAAAACCTCTTGTCTTAAAGACTCAGGTACAACAACCCTATGTTGATATAAAACACACCCATTTATCAAAGACAATTCTAACCTTTTTTCCCAAAAAATTCTAATAAAGTTACCACTTTGTGCCTTATTTACTGATGCTGGCCAACCTTCGATAAGAAAATTTTTTACTTGACCTAACACATCATCCTTTTCGGTTTCGCTTTTTATCACGTCTAAAGACAAATTAAACCCATTATTCTCGAAATAATTAATGTAATCAGACTCTATCTCATCTTCACAGCTAACCTTTTCAATCGGACACCTGCTCAGAAAGTCTGAACAATTATTTTTCGATTTTACATATTCAATTTTAAAATTAAACGAACCTAACATAATAGCATATCTCTGTAACCTTGACGCGGCAATCTTAGGTACTTCTTTATTTTCACCTAAAATTCTCACTAACGGCTGATTATCCACAGCTAAAATAAATTCTCTGCCGTACAAATATTGATAAAACTTCTTAATTCCAAAAATAATTGCTGTTGCTTCAATATCTAGAATAGAATAATTCTTTTCCGCTTTAGTTAAAGTTCTGCTTGCGAACCCAATCGGTCTTTCTACGCCATTTTGAAACCTATGAAGTAATGTTGCTGCTACCCCATTAAAACTACCATCTGTGACAAGTTTCACAGGTATATTTTCGTCAAAATGCGTTAAAATCCTATCCGAAGTTAATATTCTTTTAATTATCGCAAAACTATTTTCTTGTTCCGTACCCCATTGAAACTTAACATCTTTTTTAAGTAATTCGTATAATGGTGACAATATATTTGCCATATTTGGAATAAAATTACGATAATAACTAATCATACCTAATAAACTTCTTAAATTATTTAAATCACTAGGTGCTGGTGCGTTTAAAATGGCTTCTTTATTCCGTTCACACGGTTGAATCCCTTGTTCACTTATTTTATAACCTAAAAACTCAATAACTTTTAAATTGAATTCACACTTGTCACTATTCACTGTTAGATTACAATGTTTCAACCTTTCTAACACGACACATACGTTTTTCTCTAAATCGTCTTCGTCTTCCCCTATCACGATAATATCATCCAAATAAAACGTCATGTTCTGTAATCCTGACAAACAATTTGCCATTGCCTTTGCAAATATAGCTGGCGCGGGAGATAACCCGTACACTAACCGCTTATACTGAAACAATCCTAAATGGGTATTGATTGTTGTAAAACGCCTACACTCCTTTTTTAAAACAAATTGACTATACGCCGATTTAAGATCGATTTTTGCAAAAACTTTCCCACCATTTACTTTCGTTAATAGCTCCTCTATCCTAGGTAATGGATATTTGTCAACTAATAACTGATTATTCACTGTCGATTTATAATCACCACATAATCTAATACTACCGTTTTTCTTAATTACTGGAACAATTGGACTTGCAAACTCACTAAACTGGACTTGTTCTATAATACCGTCTGACAGTAAACTATCTAACTCCCTTTCGACTTTTTCTTTCAAAGCGAACGGCATAACTCTGTGATTACGAAATATCGGAATAGCGGTCTCTTTCAAAGTTAAATTCACTTCGTACTTATTAAATTTTCCTAGTTTATCCGTAAAAACTTCCGGGAATTTTTTTACTAATCGCTGCTTCAAAGTATTCTGTTTTATACTGTTTACGATTCCGTTAATCCCGACGTTAAAAAGATTCATAAAATCACGCCCCACTATCGATAACGAAGCACTTGTGACAACAACAAATTTCAAATTGTGACACTGACCGTTAAATTCCACTTGTGGCGTAATTGTACCTACCACTTCCACGAGCGTATTGTCAAAACCCCGTAGACTAATGTCTTCGTGCACTAGCTTGATTCTACTGAATTTACTGAAATAACACTCCTTGGAAATTACGCAACAAGATGCTCCAGAATCTACCATGAATTTACTCTTGATCCCGTCTAGTGAAACTTCAATAAAAAATGGTTCGACACTATTAACTTCACCCAACTTTGTGTCCGACAACAAAGTATTCACACTCTTACGTGTTGAGGAACGCTTGCACTGTTTTGCGAGATGACCCTTCGTACTGCAAATTTTACATAAATAATTTTTATATCTACATTCCGTCGCGATGTGATTATTGTGACCACAAACGGTACAATTTTGTTTCACAGCGTTCGCTGGCGACTGTGACCGTGCCCTGTTGCTATGCCCGAAACGCTTCACGTCTCTGTCTTTCACACGCGAATTATTAAAAGAGAGTCGACCGGCCTTGAGCTGTACATTAGCGTAAACCGTATTATCAACTCGGGACTGCGCTTGAGTTGAAGCTACGAGGTCAATGCACTCGGCGACTTGTAAACATTTTTCGAACGAGTGTAATTCACCCTCGAGAAATAATTTTTCCCTTACCTTTCCTGGTTTACAACCCAAAACAAAGAAATCCCTTAAATTTACTGATAAACTATTCCCAAATTTGCAATTAGTAGAAAGAGACTTTAACCGCACTGCAAACTCACGGATTGATTCGTCATTTCTTTGTTTAGCACTGTAAAACTTAGATCTCTCTTCAAAAAACATTTCGTTGAACAACAATACTCATCAAGTTTAGATATCAAATCTTCTAACTTAATATCTGTTACCTTTTTAGGAATGCACAAATTAACCAATAAGGAAAAACAATCATCTTTCAATGCATTCAGGAAAATAGCCCTTTTTTTATCATCCGATGCAAACTTTTCATCATTCACGAGGAGAAATTGTCCGAGGCGGACCTTGAAGTTCTCCCAGTTCCCGTCACGCAAACTGAAGGACTCCAATCCTCGAGACTCCATGTTCCCAATGCCCAGAAGGTACCCAAATAGAGAGAAAGAAAACAGAAAAAACAAAAACTTCCCAATGAGGCTTCTTCTTCTGCCGTCTGCTCCCTGGACCCTGCTCCGGAAACTGCTCCTTGACCCTGTGAATTGATGGCTCCTTCCAGACCCGTCACACCGTAACACCGATGGCTACCCCAGATCACTCCTGCGACCTGGATCTCCGATCCTTGACCCTCAGAGATGTCGATTGACGCTGGACCTCCCGTGCTTCCCCCTTCCGAAAAGCTGGCTGGCTCCAGTGTCTTCTTGCACTTCACTCCTTGCAGTGAAGTGTTGGAATAATTTCGGTCCGGCCTTTCTTACCGACCCGAAATAATAATGTTACCGCGTATTTTTGCCAAATTTTTGTGCCAAAATTTTTTTGCGCGTCGATTCTTTACGCGATCTGCCGTATTGTCAGAATCGTGTACCGTAGGCTGCGCCACTGTTAAATACAGACTCGAGTGTAGGCGAGGTTATTTATAAATAATGCGCGTATTGGCGATATGGATATTTATTATGAGTAATGGCTATAAATACGTCCTAACTAACGTGTTGGCGGTTGGAAAAAGAGAGTGAGGAGAGGCCTGCATCTCCTTTTATATGCGGGATCACCTGTCTCGCTCTTGTATGGCCGGAAACAGGTGTGCCACCCTAAAACCTCTCTCACATATAGCCAGGGAAATTATGTACTTATGCAATAGGTAATGCAACTTACTGGCTTTTTGAGCACTCTTCGCATACTGCAGACATTCCTTCTTTACATCTGGGAGGTCAAAATCCATATCCGCATACGACACTTCACCTTCACCTTCTTCCTGGGGCCCTGGTTCCGTCTTGATGGAAACACTCTCTGGGCTTAGTAGATCCATGGCAAGACCGTGGAAGGGTTATGGACTGTTCGCTTGGACTATTCTTTAAAAACAATGATATGTACGGGAAATAAATATTTGAAATAAGGATAGAATTATGACTGAAACTTTGAGAGAAGACAATTGAAAATGGTTAACCGAATCGTCATCATTAGTTAGATTTCAGTAATCAGTATTTAGAATATCATGTAAATCTCGTTTTGTAGGTTTGGTCGGATTTTTGAACATTGGACAAAACCAGGAATTGTTATTGGAATGGGTGAAAAACCTTGTAGTTATACGATGGGAAAAATAGTGTGAAAAGTGTGTTAATACGTGTACTTTAAAATCAGACATTGTGCAAGTGGATAAAAAATACTAGTGTATATAATGATTTTTGCGGTATGGCAATCTTTTTAATATTTAAAGATTGGTACTCCGGAAAATGTTCAATGTGTGAAGTATGAAGGAATGCCCCATGAAATGTCAGACGTACCCTAAATATACGTAGGTACACAAAACTTTTTGAAATTAAAATTTAAATTTTCGTTATTTGTTTTTTGGGTGTGACGCCGTGTTGCGCTACCTCCTTCTTTAGCCAACGTTTCGGACAGCGTTGCAGTGTCCATCATCAGGGGAGATCCGGTAGATTGTAACATCCCAAAAACAAGTAACGAAAATACTTTTGGCCGTGAAAATCTAAAAACGTATCTGACTTAAGTTTAAATGCTAATTTTTCCCTCCATCCCGACTGAAACCGATGTTTCTTGAGGTACCTAATTAAGAAGTGTACTTTTAAAAATTTGTGCCTAGTTTAGCGGATTATGGGTTATTTACCGTAGTTTGTGCTGTCGTGAATCAGTCGAACTTTGTCAGAATAGCTAAAAGTTAAACGAAAACTTCGATTACATAACGACAGAACATTTGCAACAACTGAAATGACAGTGACTGACACTTTCATGGTTGTGATCTATGGTTATATTCAAGGTGTTGCCATTTTTGGAACATTTAATAGGTAGTATTTAGATTCCTAAAATATTATTTCTTCTCTAATGGCAACTGAAAATGAATGAAAATAACGATCGTGTAAATAGGTCTGGCCAACCCAAAATGCACCACGGGCTCCATTGACAATAAAGATACGTACTTACTTTTTGTTCATATCTATAGCGACTCCAGATACTAATATCTACAGCCTGTATGTCTGACGAATATCTACAGCTCATATGTTGAACTAATATCTACGAACTTCAGAGTGTTGATTAATATCTACAGAGCTTAGGTTGAACTAATATCTACAGAGCATAGGTTGGACTAATCAGCTAAATGTGTCCAATAGTCCGATATTAGGGATTTTTACATACATTCTTACAAAAAATTAAGTTTTTTAAACTGCATACGCAATATTACGTTATTCCAATTTGCTATACACAATTGCAAATCCAACCTCTGCCAGTGCTGTAGATATTCGTCAACACTTTAGTTCTCATAGATATTAATCAACAGTTTGAGCTGTAGATATTCGTCAACACTTTAGTTCTCATAGATATTAATCAACAGTTTGAGCTGTAGATATTCGTCAACATTTTGATTCTTATAGATATTAGTTCGATTTTTTCAGTTTTTGGAATTCCTGTAGATATTAGTAGACGCCTCCTCTATAGCCACAACTCAAAATATTATGGAATGGCATTTTATATACAAAATTTTTTTTAGATGTGAATATTGTAACTCCTAACTAGCGATGTGGCCTATTTCAGTATAACGATATGCCGAAATACACCAGGCCAAATAACGCTGGCGCTTTCATAGCTTGGCATGTCTCTAGTATTAATTATACTGAAAAAAATAATCTTTAAGTTTTCTAGGAATTGTTTGAATGACGTTATATTGGAATTTTAATTTTAGTTCATTTAAGATCATTTAAAAAAATCCACCATATGTTTTAAGGCTCATCCTGTTATTGTAACAATGTTTGAAAATCTCCTACCACCACCACAGAAAGCCGAAAGTGTTGCTTGTGTTGTGATGGAGGACTTAGCCAGCCGAGGAATCGAATACGCGACGCTCGGGTGGGACCCAAGCGCTATGCCCACTCAACCACTGACCAGTCAAATAGATTCTTTAACTTAGCTGTTCCAATTGGCGTAAGTTGAGCTAGATCTCATTATGGGATTTTGGATGATTTTGTTTTTTCTTAAGTATGTGTTTTATTTTATACAGTTTTGGTATATCCATAGTTTAAGACTTCAGATATTTTAATTTGACATCTGTCATCTCTCATTGTTTTACGAAACTTTGTCATTTGGAAACGTCGCATATTTATTTAATGTTGTATTTAAAGTATTAATTAAAGTCCTCAATGTGTATTTAGTACCGATTATGAACGTGTATTACTTACTGTAAGTAATTTAAAAAAAATTGGAAGTATATTTGATGATTTCACATTCTGTTTTGAGGAAACAATACACGAGAACTTTACAGACGCACTGTTAACTCAGAGAATAAAGAATATCTGTGTGTGTTAACTTCATAATGTAAAACATTGTTATTAATTTGGATAGAGAAAGAGTTGTTTCAGCTTAACCTTCGGATTAGGCAAAGGGTATAAAAACCTTATTAAAATTGCACACGTTAAACAAAAACTTTGATTAAATAACGACCGAACACTTGAATCACGCACATAACAGTGACAGAACTGACAGACGCTTTCGTGGTTGTGATCTATGGTTTATGTTTAAGGTGTTGCCATTTTTGGACGATTTTGCAGGTAGTATATAGTATCGCAAAATATTATTTCTTCTCCAATGGCAACTATCTGTTTGAAATAAAAATAATTATCGTGCAGGTCTGGCCAACCCAAAATACACCACGTGCTCCATTGACGGTAAAGATACTTACTGATTTTTTGTTCATATCTTTAGTCACAACGCATATTATCACAAGCATTAAACATTATGTAATATGGAGCGGCATTTTCTAATTAATCTTTTTTTTATGTGAATCCCGTAACTACTCCTAACCAGCAATGTGGCCTATTTCAGTTTGGACAGTCTTGTCCACAATTATTTTGCCATTGGATAGTTTTGGCCACATTTAAGCCAATCTGTGATTATCATCAATATCTGAGATTATCGGTTTCATGCCAGCTCGTAATATATGGGAACTCACCATCCGAGTTTTCTCATAAAAAACACTTCCTCAAATCATAATTCACCAGCATTAAAATTCACCTTAGTAACGATTCAGAACACCCCAGAATAGAGAAATCTCATATGGCAGTATGGCAGAGTGGAAGATACTATTAGTATCGCCCTGGTGTAAGACCACCATTCAGAATTGAAACGTTGCTTGAAAATGGCTTTAGCCGTGTTTAGTGACCAGATCTGAATAGCCAGGTACTTCCCAACCTTCCTCTTCCCCACCTCCTTCCCCTCCCCACTACCTTCAGCCTCACAACATACCCCTATTGGGGATGCCATAGTCTCACTGGCTCCAGACGGGAGCAGTTGAGATTCTTGTGCGGTATTCACTGTAAAAAAAAAAAAAAAAATGGCACACTTTTGCTAATTCACGGTCACCAACAGATACGCGCCGAAGTGAATTAGTTGCGTTCCGTTTAATGGATATTTAAAGTAATATAAGCTTGTCAAAACCATCACAAGAACTATTTAGAACGTACTCTTTTTTAAAATACCAGAATATCAAATTTCGCCTCAAAAAATGAGAAAATAACAAAATTCACCCAAGGTGTCTTTTGTAAAATCGACGAATGTCGCCTGAAAATGACAAAATTCACGACGCAATTTTCCGTAAACTTGCTGAATTTTACGCACAAATTCGCGTTTTCAACAACCTTATGATTATTATCCTAGATTCCAATTGGAAAGAATGTTTTCGATGTACGCGAGGGAGAAGTATGAAAGATAACATTGTTGTAGCTATCGTCAACCGGAAATAAGGCAGATAGTGTGCAGAACCATTTATTGGATAACCAACAACCCTGTCATAATTAGGTCACCACAAGTGGTTCGCGCCGTTTGGTGCCCGGATTCATGGGGTGAGGTTTGTCTAGGTCTTGGCGGCCAATGCATTTATCCACCAACTGCATGGCTGGCCGGATCGAGAGACATTGGTTGAAGGAGTCCTATACGTCCGTCACTACTAGACTTATTCACTCTTAGATTCCTATCTACTCCTCACACCCTTTTCCTTCCCAGAACTTCCTCTCCTTCTTTCCCTAAAAAGACCCTCTAACAGTCTAACAGCATCCTCAAAGATGACATAGGCCCTGAGAGAAATTATTTTCCTCAGAGCCTCCTATGTGGATCTAATCTGCAGTTCATAGCCAATCTAAAAATTATGTAAATGATATTATCCTATCCGACTAATATTATAAAGGTGAAAGTTTGTATTGATGTCTGAAAGTATGTTTGTTTCTCTTTCAGGCAAAAACTACTGAATTGATTTTTAAAATTCTTTCACTAATAGAAAGCTACATTATTTGCGAGTACTGTAAGCTATACAGGTGTCCGGGGGTAAAGTGCATTAACTTCGGGAGGTGATTCTACATGATGGTAGGAGTAAAAAAGATTAACAACTTTTTCCGAAATTCCAACAAATTTTTTCAGATACAAAAAGAAGTATCCACTAAAAATTCTTAGTGTGAGGTACGATGTTACTTGCTGAGAGCCTGCCGGGCACGATTGTGGCAATAATACTTAGTTGTGTTTGGCCCGTATCGAAACAGCGGAAAATAATAATGCCGCCCACACACGTCGGTCTAATTTTCTCTTTTTACCACAAAACTACCCCTAAAAGTTGGAATTTCGAAAAAAGTTATTTACCTTTTTTAGTTAAATTATAGATAACGAACAAAAAAAAAGAATTATCCAATTTGGTGCAGTCGTTCGAGTTGTTACGCATACATACATTTCGGTGTTGCATTTTTAGAGATAGTTATTAAGTACGACGCCAACAAATCACTCTTTTTAGGGTGAAAGCCTGATTTAAAAAAAAAACATCGTTTCCAAGGCGACAATTGGTTTGCTTTTTTCTGTTTGCAATAAATCGATTTTGTTAGGGATAGAAATCTTATGATAAATAATTTCATAACGCTAGAGATTATTCATTACGCCAGACCTTACCAATATACAGGGTGTCCGGGGGTAAATTTCTACCGACAAACATTTCATTTAAAAAAATTAAAACAGTTTTTTTTAATTTTACATTTTCCCCCTCCCTATCTCCTTAAGCATTGATCCTAACAAAAAAGTTAATAGAACCTTTTTTGTAGAGAATTTTATGTAGATAATTTAGTATATAGACATTTTTTCGCTAGAGGCAATAGTTTTGGGGTTATTAACAAAAAACTGAAAAAAGGGACCTTTAGACCCTCCCCCCCCCCTTAGCTCCACCGCCACCACCCAGTACTCTTAGTATTTTGTTAAGACACCTTCCCCTACAACTGTGCCAAAATTGGCTTCTACATAAATTAGTTCCCCTATATGGCATTTTTTGGTCTTCGTTGCCTGGGCTATATATAATACTTATATATCCACATCGCCGTGCGCCTCACAACCCAGAGGTGACCAACCTTTTAACATGTTCTGTTTCAAGTGCCAACTAACTATGACCGATGGCATCACTTGTAACTCCTGCAGTAAGCAGTTTCACTACGAATGCGGAGGGACATCTGAAACTACATTTATATCGAAATAAAAGGAATACCTCAAGATAAAAACGAAAACATTCCAAATATCTTATCAGAAAGAGCAAACAAAATTGGTATTCACAACTTTAAAACCAGTGAAACTGAGTTCGCCACAAGAGTCTCGGCTCCCGCTCAAGTAAAAATGAATTCATCTCGGAAATTTGACAAAGAAAAGGAATAAGCACGAAGTACTTAAATTACACCGGTGACGAAAGAAAAATCTATGCCAACGACCATTTTACCAGCTTTAACAAAAACCTCCGTTTTCGGGCCAAGGAGTTTGGGGAGAAGGGGTACAAATTCACGTGGCTAAAAAACAGCAGGATATTTGTGAGAAAAAATCCTACTTCGCCTCCTATACTTATTACCAAGGAAGAGTACCTCAAGAAAATTTCCTAACTCTTCGCGTCATAAAATAGATTTTTTATTCAGTCATGTATCTCCCCACAAATTCCCCTCCTCCCATCACCTACTCCTATTACACCTAACCCCCTTCTCCTATTTTTCCCTCTCCCTTAAAATTTCCAATTCATTTCTAACCCAATCAAGAAAAGGCCTCGTCAAACAGATGGCGTAATTTAAGCGGCGTAAATTACGCCTTAACGCCGCGTACTTTCTGTTTGAACGGCTTCGGCGTACAGCAGAGCGTACAGCAGAGCGTACGGCAGAGCGTTCGGCGCCAGTCAGATGAGTTGTTAGGTGAACAAGTACTCACGTTTGCGGAATTAGCAACATTGTTTAGTCGAATAGAAGCCATCTTGAATTCTCATTCATTATCTCAATTGTCTTCTGATCCATCTGAACTTGAAGCATTGACGCCTGGCCATTTTTTGATAGGGGCTCCTCTTACATCGGTTCCTGAACCTGATTGGTCTGAAGTACCTATGAATAGGTTATCACGGTGGCAATTGTTGCAAAAAATAACTCAGGCATTTTGGAATCGATGGAGAAAAGAATATTTACACACCCTTCAACAACGTGGAAAGTGGATAACTTCATCACCTAATCTTAATGTTGGAGATTTGGTGTTATTAAATGATGGAAAAATTCCATCTATGCATTGGCCATTGGGACGCATTGAGGAATGTCATCCGGATCCTGATCAAATCATACGGGTTGTGACAGTTAAAACTGCACAAGGAATATTTCGTCGGCCAGTTGTCAAACTTTATCCATTGCCACTATGAATCATTTACTCGTAATTTGATTTTTTATTTTTTTATTTATTTGTTTATTTAGCACAGTAATATACGTTTACATACATAATTTATTAAATTTTGACTGCCCAACTAGGAGTATTATCCCGTTTTGGGACAGTCAAATAATTATGGGTATGAACATGTGGATAAAAGAGTAAATAAAAAGAAGAGTAAGAATATAAAATAAAATAATAATAAAAAAAAGTTTAAAACATAGTACCTAACTGTTATTTGTTTAGCATAGCAAAAGAAAAAAGAAGAGAAGAGAAAGAATAAAATAAAAATGAAATAACCAATTAAAACATAAAATAGTCGTGGATTGTTTAGCATAGTTGTTGATATGGTAATAATAATAAATAAAAATTTATTTACAAGCAAATGATTAAAATATAAGGTGGTAACTTTTTATTTTATATTTATCGTTTTTATTTTCGTTTGTTTTCTCTTTAGCTTTTGTTCGATTTACCGCGGTGTCGGTTTCTATGAAAGATAGTTCTTCGATAAATTATTTTAGGAACATATTCGTATGTACAAATTTTAGCGTTATTTTAGACTTACGTTTCAATTTTTTTTTTAAATTTCGTTAAAATTGTTTGTTGCACAAAGATTGAATAATTGTTTGTCGTTTTGTTAATTGGTAATAGTAATAGTAATAATATATCTTTATTGAAAGAAATTTGCAAGATTATAACTAAAAAGTACATATTCAGTGTTATGTTTACAGTGGTTTAAAATTACACAAGGACAAAAGGATATCAACAGAAAAAATATATAAATATGAACAGTAGATAAATGAAAAATAGAAAATAGTTATAAATTTTGGTTTTTCAGTAATCTGCCTCACTAGGCTAGCCTGTGTTGAGGCAGTAATTTTTAAATCAATTTATAAGACTTATAGACATATACCTACACTTTTATTAAAAAAGTAATCACATAATAGATTGGTTACATTAATAATAAATTTAAATAAAAGCAACCAATACATTGTTTGTATATTTCCACTGTATAATACCAAATCATTAATAATTTCGAATTTGGGTGAGTGCACCGGTAAAGGCCCTATCATTATTTTTGATCCAAATTTTTATGTTATTTTTGAAAATTTTTTGGGAATCACATTTTTTTATTCTATCTGGAAGAATGTTGTAAAGCCTTGTTGCAAGGTATCTGAAATTTCGTTGACCAAAAGTAGTATGCGTTTTGGGGATTTGTAGTAAGTCTTTGTCATTATTTCGAGTACAGCGAGAATTTAATCTTTTTTCATAGTATTTATGTATATTTGTGTATAGATGAGTAAGGATTGTTTTTGCATATATCTGCCGAACGTCAAACACATTCATAATATTGAAGATTAAGTTCGAGTCTGTAATCAGAGGTAGTCTAAGAATCAATTTTATGATAGTTTTCTGTGCCTTTATGATT
Source organism: Limnephilus marmoratus (assembly GCA_917880885.1). NCBI lineage: Eukaryota > Metazoa > Arthropoda > Insecta > Trichoptera > Limnephilidae > Limnephilus > Limnephilus marmoratus. The sequence continues at coordinate 56,666,995 of OU862907.1, read as the reverse complement.
GGGTCTAGTGCTGATGCAGTACCGCCTCCCCATGCAATGATACCATACTCAATAATAGATTGACAGACTGCAAAATAAATCATTTTCAAGTGTTGTAAGTCGAGAAAGTTTCTTATCGTTCTGAAAAAGTGCATGGTTTTTCTTATTTTGTTTGCAATTATTTGAGTGTGTATATTCCATTTGAGATATGGATCAATTGTGAGGCCGAGATACTTCATCTGTGTAGTGCGCTCAATGTAGGGACACTGACAAGATTCATCGGAATTAAAACATTTGTGTATTCTAATGGAGACATCATCATGAGGCTGACCTGTTGGTTGTTATTAGATTCATTTGTTTGTTGTCAGTATTCGGAAATGTGTAATTTGCCATCGGTTGTAGATAAAAGATTTCAATCTCTTCTCGGGGGCGGGAATGTTTGGTTTTGAAATATGACAATATGCACAGTTCTTACCAGAATCTCACTTTTCCTTCCTATAGTTCCTAACCAATGTCACCATGGTGAAACAAAACAAGAAAAAATAACAATCAAGACTGTACAGTGAGATGGCCTGAAATTTTGCAACAAACTAGTTGTGTTTTTAGTGTTTCGCCCTTCGTATTTTGGTAAGTGCCTTTGGTTTCCCCTGTCCTTACATTCCATAATTTACCAATACATTCATTCATCCAACTTCAGAAACATTTTCGTTTTTGTTTGCCTTTACAGTCCATTTTTGCCAGTTGCATTTGAGGCTGTAAGTTCGAAACAGTTACGGATGCAACAAAGGATGTTTTCGGACACATTCAATTAATTTTTCAGTAATAATTTATATCACAGTCGAGCAAAAACGCTCAGTGTTAAATAAAACCTTGTAAAAAAATACAATGCGACGTCCTAACGCCGCGCTAGAGCGTAGCGTACTGGTACGCGCTCCTTCTGTAGTTCAGTACAACACAACGCGGCTTAATCTTTGTTTGAAATTATTAAGCAGGTATTGCTAATTAGCTAACTGTTTCAGGGCTGTCAGTTAAATATTTAATAATGGTTTTGGTTTAAGAAAAAAATTATCATTTTTAATAAAAACAATACATTTAAAATCTCTCTTCAGTCTGATAGTAAACATATCTGCAGTAAGTACCTAGTTGAGAATCTATAGTAAAATATTTATTTATTATGAATAGTTCTTACCTTAAATACGGGTACCTACCTATATCTAATTATATCAACATCAGAACAATAGTATCAATAGCCGGACCTGAGATGCGTATTACAATATATATAAATTATTATTATTTTAAACTCTATGATGCACCCACTTGCATTGTGTTAAGCCGGGTCCATTGCGCCTTGCGGGTCATTTGCCTTGACAGTCCCAAAACAAGTCAATGAATTTATCAAGTTTGTCAATAAATATTGTCAACTTTTGTTGTGTTTCGAGTTTAGTTGTGCGTCCCATGTTCGACGGAAAACATTACCTAAACACTCCATCCCGGGTGAAGCGGGAAGGCAGGCGGGGGGGGGGGGAGATTCCTTTTTTGACAGATGCCGCGCAATGCGGTCGTGTGTGAAGAATTAACAGAACGGCCTTTTTAGCCCAGTCAAGATGTACATCCGTGCTTGCAAAAGGTCCGGTCATTCTGAATTTTTTATATGTTGTTAGGACCTAAACCAGTAATAAAAAAAAATTTTGCAACTTCGAAAGTGCTGTGCGAGCGGCGGTGGACCCAAAAAACCAAGAAATTTTCGGATTGTATGAGACGCAATTGTGTGAGATACTTATTCACTCCATACTTGGACAATACCTTCCACAGCTTTTTCCTGTCAACTCGGTCGTATGCTTTTTGTAGATCTACAAAGGCACAGAAGAGTTTCTGTTTTTTTGCAAGAAACTTCTCAGTGAGCATACGCAAGGAGAAAATTTGGTCCATTCACCCCCTTCCACTCATAAAAGCACCTTGCACATCCCATATTTTATCTTTTGTTTCCATTCTTACCCTTTCAATCAATATTCTACCATACAACTTGCCCACTGTACTAAGAAGGCTAATAGCCCTATGATTCCCACATTCCATACGTGACCCTTTACCTTTGTACAATGGCATGATTACAGCCCTTCTCCAATCTAATGGCGTGTAACCCTTCTCTAAACATTGGTTAAAAAGTCTGCACAACCATGTGAGAATAATACGGCTATCTCCTTTAAAGTATTCGGCAGCAATATTGTCGAAACCCACAGCCTTACCATTTTTCATACATTTAATAGATTTTTTTATTTCATCCATGCTGATTACGTACATTGTGAACAGTAAGCACAATCTCAAATAAATAAGTTGATTGTTTGCTGTTTACCAGATGCAATAAACCACACTGTGATCACTGATCTACGATGATCTTCATCGGGCTCCTTGGTGAACGAGACTCTCTACAAGAAAGTTTTCTGGGTATTGAACATGATAATAATAGTTACAATAAAATTATTTGGTTAATTTATAAAGCGCCGTTTTAATGAAAAATCACCTCAAGAGCGCTGAACAAATACATATACAAAAAATTTATATAACTGGCTTACAAGTAAGATTTACAATTATAACGAGTGACTTACAACTAAGACTTACAGCTAGTAACTTATATATACGACTTGTAGCTAGTAACTTATATCTAAGACTTAGAGCTAGTAACTTACGTCTAAAACGTGTAAATGCCTTAGTCAAATATGTCCATATTATCCGAATAATTATAAATAATTAATATCCCCTTAACCACACTGCATAAATTAATTAACCGTTTATGTAATATAGATCGCATAAAATTAAAAATAAATTAAATTAGAAATAAAATAAAATTTCTGACGTAATAATATACATACCTATTAAATTATAAATGTTAAAAACATTAACATTCTAAACTCATTTTGGTTGATTTTATAAATAATATAGGTAAATAGAAACGATCCGAATTAAAATTTTGCGGAATTTAAAGAAAGTAATACCTAGTATAAAGTGCCTATTCAAAACACACACTAAAAGGAAAAAAGTGCAGACCCAAAATAACCACCAACAAAGTGACCAAGAATTGAACCAAAGGTTCATTTAATAAAATAAGAATTAAAAAGAAATACACTACTAGTTTCATTAATTGAGATCATATTATTATGATTACATCTTCAATTTTAAAAAAATATATAGGTTTAACCCTATCCAGTAGGAGTAAAAAATAGTATATTAACCAGAATTATTGTGATTCAGGATATTCTGACAAGGATTCGGAACATTGTGATTAAGGATATTCTGACAAGGATTCGGGAATATTGGGATTCAGGATATTCTGACAAGGATTCGGAAAAAAATTCACATAAATACTATTTAAAATTAAACAATTATTATTTGTTTTTGGAGTGTTATCCCGTGTTGCGCTACCTCCTTCTTTAACCAACGTTTCGGACATCGCTACAGAAGCCATCATTAGGGTAGATGTGTAATTGTAAGTGGTGAAATGTGTGCTTATGTACTTGGAAGGGATACCGTGTTGCCAGCTCCAATCCACTACGAGGTGATATTACAGTATAATTAGTGGCGTAACTGGTATGGGTGGCACCCGGGACGGATAACGTGTCGTAACTCCTCATCCCCCCATTAAAGTAGACTTTGATAAATTAAATAAAACGCAATATTCGACTTCATAAAAAATAAAAACATTACGACCTAGTCAATACTTCGTCGGCATAGGTCTTGGTATTTATTATTCATTTAAGGAACGTAAACAGTCTTAGTAAAATAATGTAAATAAGAGGATGACAAAAACAGACCAATTATTAATGTTCTCTGATAGGTATTTAGAAACATAAAAGAAAGTAAACTAGAATATTTTAGAAAAAAAAAAAAACAGGACAAAGCAGCAAATAAAAAAAAATATAAAATACAGGTGTAGATTCAACAAGTAATAAAACTAAATGTAAAAACACAACAATAAAATAAATGCAATTATAACTGCAAAGAAAATAATCTGCGAAATAGGTATTTGGATTGGGACGGGATAACGACAAGGATAAGGGAAAGTTGCAACGCAGGTAATTTAAAATATTAGGTACAATAAATTTAATCATCATGAATATGTGTTATGTATTATTCGCACCTAGAATGTGATACAATGAAATTCTGTAGCGAAAGTAACTAGCAAATACGTAGACTGAATATGTCAGCAAATATTTCTATACGTGCAAATTTAATGTTATAGTAGTTACATGTCCTTTGCATAAATTCATTTTGGTTGGAATTGGTGTTGCATCTATCAATCTAGAAAAGGGTTTTAGTCTGCTATATCGAGTCGGCACGTGGAATTTATTTTATTTAGCAACTCCGGGCAGTCAACTTTTGAGTTAATAATTTTGTACAGGAGCATCTGATCAGCGACAAGCCTCCTGTTGAGCAGTTTCGTGATTCGTAAGAGTTGTATTTATACATTGAATGATTTAAAATTGAGAAATTTAAGAAATCGCTCCTGAACTCATTCTAATCTATCAACATAAACAATATAGCGCGGGTTCCAAACCTGTGAACAGTATTCCAGGTGAGGAAGAAAATGTGAATTGTAGAGAATCAGATAAGTCTAAGTGTTTTTAAAAAAATTCATGTTCTTAATACAAGGCCTAGACTCTTTGTTGTTTGGTGACAATGTTACTAAAGTGTTTATCAGAGGTAAGCTTAGAGTCCAAAAGAACCCCGAGGTCACGTATATAATCTTTATTTGTTAACAGCAATCCAGAAATGGTGTAATCATGCAGTATTTTCACACGGTAACGTGTGTGACTTTGCAACATTTAGAAATATTGATAAAAAGCTTATTTCTGAGACAGTAATCCGTCAGTCGGTCAAGATCTTCTTTAAACGCACAGAGCAGTCTGAGGAATGTATCCGGTAATTGACGGCTATATCAAAACTAACCGCGAAAACCAGTAAGAAATATACTGCAATACCAGTTGGTAGAAAACCATTTTATTTTACACCTTTATATGGCTACATTCGCTTTAAGTATTGTAGTTCCGTTTCTAATTCTAGAATTTGTAAAAAGAAGGCGCCAATTCCGTCGGCAGATCGCATGGGGACATGCACCAGGCAAATAGTACTACGATTTAATGAACTCGCAGTATCCGTCCGGAAATGTAAAGCTTGATGGTAATACTCAGTTGTATCAAACGGTTATATACTGCATACGACTCCATTGCATGTCTCGGTTATTCTGTACCGGTGACTAGAGATCACTAGATGACAATTGTGGATTCGAGGAACATGCTATTTTTGAACCAGTTTCTATCTCGGTTACTTCGTACCGGTGACAAGCGTAACTTCGTTAAAGTAACTTCAACAAAAGGCATAATATCAGACAAAATGCGAAAAAGTTTATTCTGCAACAATACATAGTTCCCACGTAATTCTTCAAATCTCTCATTTGAGAAGAGGAATTGCTGCACTAAGATCACAATAAAAGTTTTTATGAACAGTGAGTCAGCATGTGGCTCGTCAGATCGCCCTTTTGAGAACATGAATAGTTGCACTCGGAACAAGAAAAAGAGTTTTCTCCACTGTGAGTCAGCTTGTGCCTCGTGAGATTGCCCTTTTGATAACATGAATAGTTGCACTCGGAACGAGAAAAAGGTTTTTCTCCACTGTGAGTCAGCATGTGGTGAGTCAGATGGCTCTTTCGAGAACCTGAATAGTTGCACTCGGAACAAGAAAAAGGTTTTTCTCCGCTGTGAGTCACCATATGCTTCGTGAGATTGCCCTTTAGATTACATGAATAGTTGCACTCGGAACAAGAAAAAGGTTTTTCTCCACTGTGAGTCAGCATGTGGTGAGTCAGATGGCACTTTCGAGAACATGAATAGTTGCACTTGGAACAAGAAAAAGGTTTTTCTCCACTGTGAGTCAGCTTGTGCCTCGTCAGCCTGCTCTTTTGATTACATGAATAGTTGCACTCGGAACAAGAAAAGGGTTTTTCTCCACTGTGAGTCAGTATGTGCGTGGTCAGACTGCCCTTTTGAGAACATGAATAGTTGCACTCGGAACAAGAAAAAGGTTTTTCTCCGCTGTGAGTCACCATGTGCTTCGTGAGATTGCCCTTTAGATTACACGAATAGTTGCACTTAGAACAAGAAAAAGATTTTTCTCCACTGTGAGTCAGCATGTGCATGGTCAGACTGCCCTTTTGTGAACATGAATAGTTGCACTCGGAACAAGAAAAAGGTTTTTCTCCACTGTGAGTCAGTTTGTGGATCGTTAGAAAGCCCTTTCGAGAACATGAATAGTTGCACTCGGAACAAAAAAAAGGTTTTTCTTCGCTGTGAGTCACCATGTGCTTCGTGAGATTGCCCTTTTGATTACATGAATAGTTGCACTCGGAACAAGAAAAAGGTTTTTCTCCACTGTGAGTCAGCATGTGGCGTGTCAGATGACTCTTTTGAGAACATGAATAGTTGCACTTGGAACAAGAAAAAGGTTTTTCTCCACTGTGAGTCAGCATGTGCATGGTCAGACTGCTCTTTTGTGAACATGAATAGTTGCACTCAGAACAAGAAAAAGGTTTTTCTCCACTGTGAGTCAGCATGTGCCTCGTGAGATGGCCCTTTCGATAACATGAATAGTTGCACTCAGAACAAAAAAAAGGTTTTTCTCCACTGTGATTCAGCATGTGCATGGTCAGACGGCCTATTTGAGAAGATGAATAGTTGCACTCGGAACAAGAAAAGGATTTAACTCCAGTATGGGTTAGACGGTGACTTACAAAATCCTTCCTATGATAGCAAAAGTAGTCACATTGAGGACAAAATAATCGATTATCCACAGGATGCGTCTTCAGATCTGTCGACAAATTTGAAAAATAATTTAAATAAAAAAGGCTCACTAAAATTTATTTTCCGCGATAGGTTAAAAAAATGGATTCCAGCTAATGTACTTACAATGAAAATAGGTTTTACCTGTTGTCTGGTTCATTTCGAAGCGTTCTAAGCATTCTTTCTTAACATCCGACAGGTCCATGTCAATTTCCATAAATGGAAAACTCCCTTCATCTTCTTCTCGGGATCCAAGATCCTCCTTGATGGCCGATGTCTCCACATTAGTGCTGCCTGCAAAACAAAAATGACAATACGAACATTGATAATTGTAATGTTCTTTGTATATAGTGTACCCCATTCATACATTACAATAATTTACATACAACTAGATTTTATTAAAAAAATCTATAAATTTGAAAGATTTAAAACCCAATCATTAAACATATGTATAGGAGTGGATTTGGATACGAACTTTAAGAAAAAAAGAATGACACCAGATGTCCGCATCAGTTGCCAATGCTTCAAGAAGGACCCTGCTCTTGAAGAAGTCAAGAAAAAGCTTTTTATTGACATCAATATTTACGTAATTGTAACGTGTAACTGATAACATGTCTCAAATAAAACAGGTAAATACTTGAGGAATCATGAACTTATTGCGAGTAATACATTTAAGTTAATAATTCCAAATTAAAAATGTGGCATGTTTTATAAATCATTAAAAAATTAAACATGCCATATTTTTTAATATATTCAATGTAACTAACTGGCTGTCTGAGTAATCTCCGCATATTGTAAACATTCCTTCTTTACATCTTGGAGGTCGAAATCTGTATTCATATACAGCATTATACCTCCGCCTTCTTCCTGGGGCCCTGGTTCCGTCTTGATGGAAACAGTATCAGGATTTAGTAGATCCATGGCCCTGCTGTGGTAGCGTTTGATGATAGGTTCAAGTCAAAAAACAATCCTGAAACAGAACATTTTTATAAAGGAAATTTATTTCGGGTGAGTTTTGAATATTTGGTTTTGCTTGAAATATTTTACCAAATATTAAAGTCGTAAACATAACTCATATTTTAAAATAAGGATATAATAAAATGTAAAAGCCCCAAAAAAGGGCGTAAATAAATAAATAAATAATTATTGTGACAATAGGTATTTTAAGCTCGCATTTGACATTTGAAAAAGGTGGAGAGAATCGCCATCAATAGCAGCCTAACTCGATACAATGTACACAATATCTATCTCTCAAGATAAACCGGTATTACCTTACTTTGGATCCGCCATTCCGCTTTTAACATGATAATGTAATGTAGGTTTTTTTTTAATGCATATTAAAAACGGTATGCTGCCAATATTATATTGGGACTTGTTTACAACAACCAGTTCCACTAATGATATTTGTGTTATTGAGTGCAGGGCTTAAGAAGAGGTACACAACTGATTTACCCAATAAGCTAGGTATACAATTAACAATAGATATTACTACGACTGACGTCTATTTTGTCAAATTTCTGGGATAACAAGAAGAAAGTACGAATAGATGCTATTCGTACTTTCTATTTAACTAAGAAAGTAATTCGTACTTTATATATTAACGGTAGATTGCTGCTGTCTCACCGCAGTACGGCTCAGGTCAAAGCAGCAATTTAATTTCCCCACAGAGACACTAATCCAAAATTTATTTATTTATTTATTTATTGTAAGAAACAAACAGCAGTTTTATACAGGATGTTAAAATGTTAAATGAAGCGGTTACAAATGAGGTAAGCCAAAACAGTTTCTTATGCTAATGGTTATTATGATATAATACAAAATTTTAATCGGTTATAACCATTACATGAAAATGAAATTAACAAAAATTTATAAATGGAAGTATATTAGAAGGAAGAAGGAATAGGAAAGGGCAAGAGGCAGAGGAAGATGGGATGGGGACAGGAGATGCTCATGCTGTACCTTTTCTATAGCTGTGCATTAATTTATCTAACATTTGTGATCGTACGCTTGACTTCGTATCGGTATTTCACAAGAGTATTATTAAGAATATCGATATTGTTAAATTGCGTGTTGGAGAATTGGAATTGGAGAATTTTTTCTAAGGTTGGTTCTGTACGCGGGCAAATGAAAAAAATGGTTTAGTCTGGTTGGCCTTGCAGGTATGTGAATTCTTAAATAATTTACGAGTTCAGGAGAGTCCAGGCCGTTATTAAGAATTTTGTATAAAAATATTTGATCAGATATTAATCTACGCGTTTGAAGTGGAGTAAAGTTGTGAAATTTTAAGGATTAAGTGTTATTTGCAAAGAGTAATTTGAATTTATAATTTATGTGTTTAAAAAATTTGTTTTGCACACTTTCGATTCTGTCAATATGGCATTGGTAGAATGGTGCCCAAATTAGTGTTCAGTTTTCTAAGTGGGGGCGGATATACGTGGTGTAAAGGGAATACATAGTTTTAATATTGCGAAAAGGTTTAGATATGCGAATTATAAATCCCAATATATCTTATTTGCTTTGTTGATTACTTCGTTAATATGTTTGATAAAATTTAGTTTTGCATCTAGTACTACCCCAAGGTCACGGATTGATTCTATTTCATTGATATGTGTGTCATGAAAGTTATAATTAAAAGAAATTTTATTTTTGTTACGCGTAAAAGATAATTTGGTGCACTTAGAAATGTTTATGATTAATTTGTTTAGTTTACAGTATGCAAAAAGATGATTCAGGTCTTCTTGAAGTTTTATGCAGTCATTGATAGATTTGATTACTAAGTATATTTTTTGTCATCTGCATATGCAAGGTAGTTAGCATGTAAAAACATTTATAAATATCAAATATATATACATTAAACAATAATGGTCCCAGGTGAGAACCTTGCGGTACGCCAGAGGGCACAGTAAAAAAGCTAGACTTAGTTCCCTCAACTGATACGCACTGTAGTCTTTTCTGCAGATATGAAGTTAGCCACCTAAGTAAGTCGCCATGGATTCCTAATTGGTGTAATTTTTTAATAAGGATAGAGTGGTTAACTTTATCGAAAGCTTCCGAGTAATCTGTGTAGATAACATCTACTTGGTGTCCATTATCCATATTCAGTAAAGTTGACTAAGTTTGTTAGTACTGACCTTTTTTGTAAAAAACCATGTTGTTGATTTTGTATGCTGCGGACAATAGTTATATAAATTTGATCGTACACAATACGCTCAAAGAGTTTGCTAAATACTGTGTATTGAGATTGGGCGATAATTTGCAATGTCACTTTTTGAACCAGTTTTATGGATAGGGATTATAATGGCTTCTTTGAATTTTGTGGGAAATATTCCTTTTTACATGAATAGTTGCACTTGGACATGTTAAATAAGTTAGTTAAAGGATATGCAAGATTTTTGGCACATTTTGAGATAAAATATGGCGAGATACCATCACTACCCGCACCCTTAGTAACATCCAATTTATTCAAGTATTTATTGACCAATGAGTTGTTTATTTGTACGTTCCCGATCAGGTTATCATTATTAACGCAGGTAGGATTATTACTACTGGGATCATCCGTGCCCTCATCGCTTACGTAAGTAGATTGGAAGTGTTTGCAGAACAGTTGGCACACTTGATGAGCACCGGTGCCTGACTAGTCTTTTAGGTTCATGATTTGTGGTATGCCATTTGCCCTATTTTTATTTTTAGCGTAATTCCAGAGACTTTTATTGTTAGATGGAATACTAGACGCAACTGAATTTATATATTGGGTGTAACAATGTTTCTGTAAGTGTTTTTGTTGTATGCGTTTGATAGAGAACTCTATGTAATCTACTGGGTTATTATTTGATTTCAATTTTTTGTGTAGTATTTGTTTCTCTTTTATGATTTTGATTAGGGGAGGTGAGTACCAGTTGGGAAATTTTTTCTTTTTGATGAAACTTTTAGGGACAAACTGGTTAATGGTGTTATGTAAGATGTCATAAAAAGTATAAAATTGCTTCGTCAACGTCAGCATTATCGTGAGTAAAAGACCAGTCTGTTTTAGACAGGTGTTGGTTAATTAAATCAGAATCAGCTTTATCATACCGATAAATTTCTTTTGGTGGAGCATTGATTGATGGAAGTGTGTCTAATTGTAGTATGATTTTGAGCGATGGATGGTGTAAATCCTCTTTGACAAGAGGGTTGTATGCTTGAGATACAAGGCATTCCTCACTACAGATAACTAAATCTAGTATACGTTTATTGGCATTTTTAATGGTATTGTATTGATTCAATTCAGAGTAATGGATTGTGTCAGCTAGTAAGGAATTAATTGAATTTAAATTTTCAGGTGTTAAGTGTGAATTTTTATCTTGTGATTTCCATGTTATGGTGGGCATATTGAAGTCTCCAATTACGAGTATAATATCATCTGGGTTTTGATCTTTGACGTTAGCAAGCAAACAAAGGAATGAACTAAGAGCATTTTCATATCCATGTCCCTGTGGTAAGTATAGACAAGAAACATGGATGGTACGTTTTGAAGTATAGTTAGAGGGGGGAATAGTTACCCAGATGCATTCAGCATTACAGACCAAGTCTTCGCGAGGGTATGCGTTAAGATTGTTATGAGTTATGATCACGACTCCACCGCCTCGACGAGAATCTGATTGGGTATTAATGCTATTAATTGTAACGTTATTTGTCCTATCTCGTCTAAAAATACTGTAAAATTCAGTTGGTGCCAGTTCCGGATCTAAAATAGAATCAATAATCAATAAATTAGGAAGACTTGTTTGTTTGATGTTTCAAATGTTCTTCGAACAAAACGTAACATGAATATCCTTACACATGTAGGGGTAGGTGTTCTGATTGGCATTGTAATGGAAAGCTAGATCGCGTTAGACACAGCGCATTTGTGCCTGTGAGCCTGTCTTAGCTCAAATGTAAGAACAAATGTCGATCAGTTTGGCTGTCAGCCGCTACCAAATGAAAAGCGTGATTAATATTAGCATTGGGAACTAAGTAACTAACCATCACGCAGGGTTAGGCAGAGGACGGACCGCCAACCAACTCGGTCTTGACACACACTTTTTGCCTCAATCACATTCATAGATCATCTCATACATAATCTTTTATTATTCTGACTTTTGACATAACCCGAATCTAATATCTGATTCATTTGATCGTGCCATTACTTCCTCGGCCGTCACCGACTTCTTCTACCATTCACATTTGCGTCATATATTCTTCTTACACTACTTTCTTTGTCCATTCGCTCTACATGCCCAAACCATCTGAGGATCCCTTTCTTAATCTTACTCATTATGCTCACATCACAGCGCTCTTGAGGCGATTTTTCGCAAAAACAGCGCTATATAAGTTGTCCAAATTTATTATTATTATTATCAGCCTTGCATTCTTTGCGGATATCCACATTTCTCACACGATCATACATGATTAATACTTACCAAGGACTATTACAGTATGGGATGATAAATTTAACGGCGCGGATTAAACATTGGAAACAGGAAGATACGACTGACGAAGAAGAAAGCACGTGTCAATATAATATTTAGGTTATACATAGACAGTAATGAAGTCATAGACAATTATTAAGATTTCCTTGCCTGGCTTTTAGTTTTATGTTACTTAGATTCAAATTATGTTTTGTATAATAATATACCTAGTGAATTTTTGTCTTGTACATGTATTATCAAATATTACAGGGCTAGTAGATTCTTCAGCATGTCGAATGTGGGACTTGGTGTCCAAGAAAAAATGACGTACCGAAAAATCATAGATAATTATTTCCAAGCCGTCAGAGAAGCTACATACTTAAAATAAATATGATTCCAAAGCTGATATTTAGTGCAAGCGATTCTGACTTTGTTCTTTTTAATTTTTTAGGAATGATAATGAATTAACCCGCCCAAATCCACGATGCGATTATAGTTTACAACGCTCTTTAAAACGTCAATACCTCCTCAAATGCTTCAATCAATAAATCAAGATTTTAGGTATTCCTAAAAAATATATTTTTGCATCCGTAAAAAATATTTTAAAAATTGTGACGATTCTGTATAAAATAATAAAAAATGTTTTCCTAAAAGTCGACACATTTCTATGTCAGTTGAGACAACAAATTTTAAATTTCTATGGGAATAACAGAGAAGACAAATCATTAATTCATTTCAGCCTTATTAACCTACGTCCAATATTACGATCTCCTTTTAGTTATGTATGACAAAAAGAGATGTAAAATAAAACGTTAAGACCTTTTGCCTATCTGTAGAGATTATTTTACTTCTCGAAGTTGACATCATAATACGTTTGTCGTCGCTTTCTAGTGCATTAATTTGAAATGTCTGAAAACAGGGATGACAATATTAATTATCTTGCTGCAAAAAAACTTGGGTTGCTTGACATTCCGTTTTCATTTTAAAAAGAGCCACAAAAAAATGAGGAACCACATCGGAAGGTTCGGCCAACCGACCACCTGATCCTCAAACCAGAGTCATTTTTTAATTCCTTTCTGCGTATTTCCTTAAAATTAACGACAAAATGTTACGATTCTAGACAATCAGATGACGGGGGATGTTTTTTGTTTAGTTTTATGGGTTTTGGGTTATTTGCAGGGTCATGCCACATTAGTTCAGAAGTAATAAATGTTTATTTAATTTCATTTTATTTTTATCAAATAATCTTTTCGTGGAAGACTTGATTAAGACAATGACAATGCAGTGCTTTTTTACAATAGCTCCACACAGGAGGCCCTGAGGAAAATAATTCCCCCCAGGGCCTATGACATCTTGGGGATGATGTGTGAAGGGTCTTTTTAGGAAAGGAAGGTTAGGAAGTTCTGAGAAGGAAAAGGATGTAAGGGGTGGGTAGGAATCTGGGTGTCATTGTGTCCAAGAGTGACGGACGTATGAATCCATCTCTTCCACTGCGGTGTAAGGCGATGTTCCGAGAGAGTACAGCTGGATAAGTAATAAATATATAATAATAAAGCAAAACCCGGACAAATCTCTGCCCACGAACCCGGGCACCCCTACTAAGTCACGAAACGTAGCTAACTACTTGGAATGACCTTTGGCAGAAGTGTTGGTTATCCAATAAATGGTTCCCGGGGCGGCGGCACCCATACTTGCCTCCCAAATTGAAAAGTAAGGCATTGAACTGGCAAAGGAAAGATGATTGTTGAAATGCTCTATAATTGAGATTCCTGATATGTACCTATGTGTTGTAAAACCATATAGTTACATTATAGGTAGAGCCATGTTAATTTGTGGAGATCTGGATGGGATACAAGGCCGATAAAAATTATAATAATTTCCACCTTTTTATAACGCCGTTTAGTGATAAAGTCACGTCAAGTGTACTTGATGGATGGGATAAAAAGGTACGCTTAATTAGTTAGGGCATTCAAAAAGGAAGAAACATGACAATACTTCATCCAAAATACGATTGTAAACATTACTGCACCACCATAAAACTCTTTTGTGAGGGTTGGGTGCAATATTTAGAATCTTACCTAAAACTACCCCCATAAAATAATTATTTTAAAAAGGGACTTTATTTCCATTGAAACAGTAGCAAAGTGACGTCTTTACAAATGATTATTACATGAAAGGAAGTAGCAATAAATATAAATGGTTAGGTTTCAATGAATTGAAGGTACAATTTGCAATGAATATTAGGATTTTAAAAATATATATTTTTTTGAATTATTTATTATTTTTACTATTTTAGAACGCTCACTGTCTTTGTGTAACTTGCTATTTCGATCATCTTCTAAAATGCATATTTTTCATAATAACGGCATGCCGCCGCCCCGGAAACCGTTTATTGGACAACCAACACTTCTGCCATAAGTGACTTCAAGTAGTTTGTTACGTTTGGTGACTTAGCAGGGGTGACCAGGTTCATGGGGTAGGTTTGGTTCCGGATCTTAGCGGCGGGTACGTCTGCCTAGCAACTGGCTCTGTGTGGCTGGCCGGGTCGGGAGAGACTGGTTGAGGGAGACCTTTTGACCTCTCCAGCAGGAAGACCTCTCCCCAAAGATGACATAGGCCCTGAAGCGAATTATTTTCCTCAGGGCCTCATGTGTGAAGCTAATGTAAAAAAAATACTGTATGTCTGCACTACAGTATCCACAGCTTAAGTTCTTATAGTTTCGTATAGTCGATACTAGATGACGTATGGTCGCCATTTTACGATTTGATATAGATTTACTATAAACGAATGCATTACATAATATTTAGGTAAATATAATAACAAAGTCTTTGTTTTGCTTTTTTGAAAAAATCTTTTACATCTACATTCTTACTTATATTTTATTATGATAAACACGTCGGATTAATGTTTAAATGAGAATTTACCTAATAGGTTTTTGTCGTTATGTTCCTGTGAAATAAATATTTTAATTTGCTATGTAAACTATTTCCACTCATAAAAGTAAAATTTATCCTAAAGGTTATCTCTAAATTTTGGATAAATGTTAAAACATATAAGTGAGTATTATAAAAAATACTAGTGTGCAGTTCACACCGGTAGAAGCGAAACCTTCAGAAAAAGAGTCGGAAGGCTACGAAGCACCGCATAAAGAGGAGACCGATTATTCTAACCCATTCTCTATAAATGCTATAGATGCATGTGTTTGTCTCCTTTTAGTGTCGCTTTTTCGTTTCATCCAGTTTCAAATCACAACGGTGCGAAAGAAATTTTCACTTCAAAGTAATTATAAAATTATTTTTTCGTGGTTTGCTTATTGTTTGTGGTTTGCTTTTTAGTGTCGCTTTTTAGTTTCAACTAGTTTCAAATCACAACGGTGCTAAAGAAGTTTTCACTTCAAAGTAATTATAACATTATTTTTTCGTGGTTTGCTTATTGTTTGTGGTTTGCTTTTTAGTGTCGCTTTTTAGTTTCAACTAGTTTCAAATCACAACGGTGCTAAAGAAGTTTTCACTTCAAAGTAATTATAACATTATATTTTTCTTGGTTTGTTTATTGTTTTTTTTTGTTGCTTTTTCGTTTCATCCAGTTTCAAATCACAACAGTGCTAAAGAAGTTTTAACTTCAAAGTAATTATAACATATTTTTTTCGTGGTTTGCTTACCGTTTTTTTAGTGTCGCTTTTTCGTTTCATCCAGTTTCAAATCACAACGGTGCTAAAGAAGTTTTCACTTCAACATAATTATAATTTATATTTTCGTGGTTTGCTTTTGCGTAAAACTGTAAAAAAAAAAAAATTCGAGTGTTCTTTAAATATTGTATTTTTCTTGTAATCTATGTCTCTACGCAACTAGTGTTAAAACCACTCAATCTGGTATTAACTTAGATCAGCAAACATATTTTTTGTAAATGTATTTAAAAAATGATAGTAGGTCGGTGTCAGCCCTTACTAGTACCTAGCGCATTCCACATGTGGCTTTCTGAAACAATGATGCTCTTCTCGAGGCTAACGTGACCCTAGGCGGTCGCTGCCACAGCCGGCCCGCCTTGTTGGGCGTTTCAAATAATATTTGATTATTTATTATGAATGATTATTTTTTTAATATTTCAGTTTTAGGGCACAAAATCAATATTTTTTTCTTACAATAAATTCATATAAGCCAAATAAAAAATATTCACAACAATATTTTTACAAAAAACCCGAAATAATTTCCAAATCCAATAGAGTAACGCTGTGTAACAAGACGGTTTGTCGAGGGTATTTTTAGCATGGTATGGGAAAGGTTAAATTAGTTCGTAAAATCCGTGATTTTTTGTAGACGGACACCGGTTCCGCAAACACGACAATCAATCGTAACAAGCTGGTAACCCTGTACAATTCTTACGTACAGTCTGTCAAATATGAGTAGAAAACATAGGAGGGCACCACTGTCGGCCAAATGGCAAAACTAAAAATATGATCATGGTGTTAATCTTATGTCTAATGTGGTGTTCAGATTGAGCATTTATATATAAAAGATCATAGCACGCCAAATATTGTTCCCCATACAATCCCTTCAGACCTTCAGACCGTTCACACCTGAGCGCACGGAAAACGTGCTTTTGCGCCCGTTCACATAGCGCAGATATATATTTTATTTTATTTTATTAGGAACATTTACAGCTTAATAACATTAAGATGCATTAAACAAAACAATAAATTATAATAATTAGGTTACAACCCAATAACAAATGTTCACATCATGCCCAAATAATAAATAAAAAGTCAATAATTATTAACTTTTTTGCCCAGAGAAAGGAACTATATAAAACAATCTAAACATAGTCTATGTATACTGTCTAATACTGTGTGATACAGATAAGATAAGATAAAAAAACACTAAAAGTAGAAAAATAAATATATAAAAATAATGTACATTAATATGTACATTAATAAAATAATAAAAAAAAACAAGTGAAAGTAAGATAAAAGTAAAGTGATACTCACAAAAAAATAGTAAAATATAGTGTGCCAGTTTTATGGCTATTTAAAAAAAAAAAATTATAAAACAACAAAGAAAAAATTAAAAAAACACCAGACTTAAGGTGGAAAAATATTATATATATAATATGTTGATAGGTTTAATTCCTTTTTATTAATTTCTAAATAAAACACTTATGTTGCAAAGTTTCTTTTAACTAAGAAACGACATTTATGTTTATTTTTATCACTTTGAATGGTTTTTTCTAACAATCAAACAATAGAATAACAAAACAAATGACAATCGATGATTCATTATGAAGCATCACGAAATGCACTTATGAAATGGATTGAAAATGGAAAACCCCGGACGGGTCCTTTGGCAGAAAACCGAAAAATATTGAGAAGAAAATTCAAATCTGAGCTAAGAAAATGTCAAAAAACAGTGGAACAAATAAAACTGGACAAAATTTCGGGTGCATTTGAGGATAGAGATTTTAAAGAATTTTGGCAAAAAACCAACAACATCTTAAAATCTAAAGCACAGATATCGACCCATATTGAAGGAGAATCAGACGCAGAAAAGATTGCTAATATTTTCATAACCTACTTTGCGAAAACATCGGAAAGAAAAGAACCCACCTTCTTAGAAAAACCATGCGAAGATGAGGACGAAAACATAATCGTTACGGAAGATATGGTTAAAACCGCTGTCAAACGAATGAAAGCTGGAAAATCTCCCGGTTATGATAGCCTGAGCATAGAACATGTAAGAAATGCTGGTGAAAAAATATACACGCTTCTAGCAACATTATTTACACAGATTCTTCAACACACGCACATTCCAAAAAACTTCTCACGTACAATTATAGTACCACTAGTTAAATCCAGACAAGAAGACTTATCCAGTACTTCCAACTATAGGCCGATATCTCTTGCCACAATAATATCCAGAATATTTGAAAGAGTTATACAAATTCAAATAGAAGGCAAACTATTCACATCCGACAATCAATTTGGTTTTAAATCTAAATTGTCTACAGATATGGCAATATTCAGCTTAAAACAATGTATCGAATATTATAAGGCAAGAAAAACAACAGTGTATGCTTGTTTTCTTGATTTAAGTAAAGCCTTCGATCGGGTTTCTCACGCACTACTTTGGAAAAAACTAAAAGAAAGGAAGGTGCCAGGTTCAATAATTAACATTCTGGCAGTCTGGCATCATGAACAAGAGAACCAAGTTATCTGGAAAAATAAAATGTCAACACCTGTGAATATGGAATGCGGCGTCAGACAAGGGGGAAGCTTATCACCGATTTTATTTAACGTCTACATGAACGATTTAAGCGATAAACTCACCTCGGCAAACGTAGGCTGTCACCTGGGAAATAACTGTGTAAATAACATTGCGTATGCAGATGATATGGTCATTTTGTCACCAAGTATTAAAGGACTGAGAAAGCTGTTAAAGATTTGTGAAGAATACGCTGCTGAACATAATATGGTCTATAACCCCACTAAGTCTGTGTTGCTCGTATTCAAGTCAGGTGCAGGCACCATGAAAGTATTACCCGTCAGTCTAAACGACACAAAAATAACAGAAAAAATCGAGGTCAAATACTTGGGACACATCGTAGCAGCGGACCTCAGTGGTGATTCGGATATTGAGCGACAGAGAAGATCACCGTGCATTAGGGCAAACATGATTTCTCGAAGACTTAACAAGTGCAGCCCAGCTGCAAAAAGGCAACTTTTTAACACGTACTGCACGAGCCTATATACCTCGGAGTTGTGGACCAACTTCAACAAAGCGTCACTAAAAAGAATGGAAATACAGTACAACAATTCATATCGAACGCTTTTTGGGTTGTCCTGGTACTGCAGTGCCACCGAGATGTTTGAAGAAGTGCGCGTTCCCGGATTCCGAACACTAATAAAAAAACGGATCACCAGCTACAGAACGCGATTGGCCTCGAGCGAAAACACTCTTGTGATGGCAGCATTCCACTTCTGGCAGGGTCCCATTTATAAGCGATGGAGCCACTTCCTGATGGCCTAGATAACAAAAAGTTAACTTTTTCAAATTTTATTTTTGTATTATTGTTATTTTCTTTTATTTAAATATTTAAATTTAATGTATTATTATATGTATAATATGGAACTCGTGGGACTGCACCACCCTCCCCGAGATCTGGAATAAACGAATAAAAAAAATAAAAAAAATTGCATTTTAATTGACATTATAGGATTCAAATTTAAAAGGAATAATTTCCTGTACATCTCCCCCCCCCCCCCCCCCCCCCCTCCCCGGGAAAGAAAATTAATGCAAAATTTTAATTTTTCATTCATCTTCGATATCCTCTTCATGGTTCATCAATGCAGGTGCTGGAATTAATTTCGAGATGTGGAAAAAATTTGATTCTAATTTTTTTCGACCAGTATTTATCTTGTAAATTGAGTTTGATAATTTTTCTATGATTTTGTAGGGTCCGATTCTCAATTCGTCGAGCTTTTTCCTGTTAAGTTTGTTTCCATTCTCCACAAAAACAGTATCACCAACTTTGAAGTTAACATATCTCCTGGTTTT
This sequence comes from Limnephilus marmoratus, assembly GCA_917880885.1. Lineage (NCBI taxonomy): Eukaryota > Metazoa > Arthropoda > Insecta > Trichoptera > Limnephilidae > Limnephilus > Limnephilus marmoratus. Next base: position 56,647,215 of record OU862907.1, on the reverse strand, counting down.
ATCGTAAATTATCTTGTTGTAATTATGTGACTTTATAGTATTTTCCAGAGCTTTTTTTCTGTTTTGAATCAAATCGATGTCAGTCTTCTTAAATTTTAACTCATTTGGCAAAATCGTAACATCTATGCCGTTAACCCTCCCAAATCCACGATGCGATTATAGTTTACAACGCTCTTTAAAACGTCAATAACTCCTCAAATGCTTCAATCATTAAATCAAGATTTTAGGTATTCCTAAAAAATATATTTTTGCATCCGTAAAAAATATTTTAAAAATTGTGACGATTCTGTATAAAATAATGAAAAATGTTTTCCTAAAAGTCGACACATTTCTATGTCAGTTGAGACAACAAATTTTAAATTTCTATTGGAATAACAGAGAAGACAAAACATTAATTCATTCCAACCTCATTAACCTACGTCCAATATTACGATCTCCTTTTAGTTATGAATGACAAAAAGAGATGTAAAATAAAACGTTAAAACCATTTGCCTATCTGTAGAGACTATATTACTTCTCAAAGTTGACATCATAATACGTTTGTCGTCGCTTTCTAGCAGCCCCGGATCTTCGTTTTTTTTTAGGCGGGGCAAAAACTGAAAAATGCCGCCCCCGCCCACTTAGGTATCTATATTTATTTTAACCTTGCTGGGGGGGGGGGGGGCATATTCGAATCAAAGAACTGGTTTTACTGTAACTAATTAAGACATTTAATTATAGCTACACCCAGAACATGCAAATGGTTTTCCTTAAATTCTGGCTGCATATAGTCTGCAACCAGAATTTTAAAACTGCACTTTGAACACGAGAATGGTTTCCATCAAAATGCTTCAGCAGATGAAATCACAACTGAAATTTATCTTGTTGGCTGCTTATTCGTTTTAAACTGCTACATTGCATTGTATTTAAATAAAAGCTGAAATAAAAGGCTGTTTTACTTCTCAGTCATATGATGGCTGCCATCATGTAATAAACAAATCATGACACGCATAACGACGTAAAAATTTTAAGTAAGTTTGAATAATGACGAATTGACGACGTAAGTGATTGCACGTATTAAATTGAGTTTAAAAAATAAATATAGTAACTTAAAAAGCATAAGATAGTTATATAAAATACTTACCCAGAAAAGCGATCGATGAACTGTGATAGATTTATTGATGCGACACTAATGACATCAGTATTGTACCTTCGGTTGATCAACAAGTACTAAAGAGTAAAAATAAACAACACACTTTTGACACATTTTTAAAACAAAACACTGTCGTGGAGAGAGATCGACGAGGGAGTTTTCGAATATAGCTTCATCTCTTTCGCACGCACGGTAACCAGAGCAGACGCGTGCTGCCGCGATCTGTGGTTCCTGCGGGCGAGCGGGTCGGGTGCGTATTTTGAACTATGCCTACGCGCCTCGCGAATAATAAATGTTCGTGCAGCACGTCTCACTCAGGGCTCTGGGTATCAGTCGAGTTAATATGGCCGTGAAATTTCTCTACTTGTACTATTATTTATTCCGTGGTCAAAGTTGAGTTTGGCCGCCCTCTGAACTTGCCGCCCGGGGCATGGGCCCCGGCTTGCCCCCCATTAGAACCGGGGCTGCTTTCTAGTGCATTAATTTGAAATGTCTGAAAACAGAGATGACAATATTAATTATCTTACTGCAAAAAAACTTGGGTTGCTTGACATTCCGTTTTCATTTAAAAAAGAGCCAAAAAAAATATGGAACCACATCGGAAGGTTCGGCCGACCGACCACCTGATCCTCAAACCAGAGTCATTTTTTAATCCCTTTCTGCGTATTTCCTTAAAATTATCGACAAAATGTTACGATTGTAGACAATCAGATGACGGGGGATGTTTTTTTGTTTAGTTTTATGGGTTTTGGGTTATTTGCAGGGTTATGCCACATTAGTTCAGAAGTAATAAATGTTTATTTAATTTTATTTTATTTTTATCAAATAATCTCTTCGTTGAAGACTTGATGAATACAATGACAATGCAGTGCTTTTTTTACAATAGCTCCACACAGGAGGCCCTGAGGAAAATAATTCCCCTCAGGACCTATGTCATCCTTGGGGATGATGTGTGGTGGAGGGTCTTTTTAGGAAAGGAAGGTAAGGAAGTTCTGAGAAGGAAAGGATATAAGGGTCGGGTAGAAATCTGGGTGTCATTGTCTCCAGGAGTGACAGACGTATGAATCCATCTCATCCACTGCGGAGTAAAGCGATGTTCCAAGAGAGTACAGCTGGAGAAGTCAAAGGGACTCCCTCAACCACTCTCTCCCGATTCGGCTTGCCATGCAGTTGGTAGGCAGATGCATCCGCCGCCAAAACCTGGACAAATCTCTAACCACGAACCCGGGCACCCCTACTAAGTCACGAAACGTAGCTAACTACTTGGAATAACCTTTGGCAGAAGTGTTGGTTATCCAATAAATGATTCCCGGGGCGGCAGCACCCATACCCGCATCCCAAATTGAAAAGTAAGGCATTTAACTGGCAAAGGAAAGATAATTGTTGACATGCTCTATAAATGAGATTCCTGATATGTATGTGTTGCGAAACCATATAGTTACATTATAGGTAGAGCTATAATAATTTGTGGAGATCTGGAAAGGATACAAGGCCGATAAAAATTATAATAATTTCCACCTTTTTATAGCGCCGTTTAGTGATAAAGTCAGGTCAAGTGTACTTGATGGATGGGATTAAAAGGTACGCTTATTTAGTTAGGGCATTCAAAAAGGAAGATATGAGTGAAGTGAATAATAGCCAAGGAAGTCATGGCATGGTCAAGTGAATCAAATACTTTCAGTCTGACCACGCCAAGAGACAGAATAATAGAAATATTAGGTCCTTACATATGAAATTGGCGTTTTGTATGGGAGGAACATAATATAGTCGATTTTTTTAAATATAACATATTTATTTAATCAAAGTTTGTACAATAGCTATCTACGCACTTTTGCCATCTCCTAGGTAGTTCCTTGATCCCTTTACTAAAAAAACCATTCGGACGGGAATCAGTAAAATCTTTGAAGGCGGTTTGGACTGACCCATCGGAGTTGAATTTTTACCCTTGCAAGAAGTTATCCAAATTTCTAAAAAAAATGGTAATCTGTTGGGGCATGGTCCGGAGAGTATGGTGGATGTCTTAGACATTCCAATTGAAGATCCTCTAATTTGGTAGCCGTCTGTTGTGCAGTGTGATGTCTAGCGTTGTCATGAAGCAGCAGTGGCCTAGAGCGATTAACCAGCCTCGGTTGTTTAGCAGCTAGCTTTTCCATCATGGTTTGCAGTTGCTGACAATAGACATCTGCCGTAATAGTCTGGCCAGATTTAAGAAAGCTGTAGTGAACGACACCAGCACTAGTCCACCAAACGCTCACAGGTAACTTTTTTGGAGTCAATTTTCGCTTGGGGCATGGTTTGGATGATTCGGTAGGGTTCAGCCATTGCGATGAGCGCTTCCGATTATCGTTCAGGATCCACTTTTCATCACAGGTAATGATTCGATTTAAAATCTCTTCATTATTGTGCCGGTAGAGTAATGCAACGCAGCAGTCAACGCGCGTTTATTGATTTGCTTTACTCAATTCGTGAGGTACCCACCTTTCAAGCTTTTTCACCTTCCCAATTTGCTTCAAGTGGATTAAAACAGTTTTATCACTAACACCGCAGCCTGCAGCTAACTCGGACGTGGTTTGCGATGGATCCGCTTCCACAATAGTCTTCAATTCTTCATTATCAACTTTGGTCTCCGGCTGTCCACGGTGCTTGTTCTGCAGGTCGAAATTTCCAGAACGAAAACGTTGGAACAAAAAACGCACTGCGTTTTCTTTTGCGGCACCGTCACCATACACATTATTAATCCTTCGAACCGTTTCTGCAGTACTGGTGCCACGGTAGAACTCGTACTCGTAAATAATGCGATATTTCAAGTTTTCCATTTTGTAAACTAAGTGACGCAAAGAAAAAAAAAACAATTAAGGAAAAAACAAATGAATTATAATTTTCAAAACACAAATACATGAGTAAATAGCTGTATAAATTTGAATTTGGAATTCCTAACCAAAGATAAGATATTTGAGATCAAAGTTGCCAGAACGGCAAAACGCCAATTTCATATGTAAAGACCTAATATAAGCAAAATAAAAAATATTCACAACAATATTTTTCAAAGTTTTTAAAAATATAGTGATATAAAAATAATAATAAAGATAAACAAAAAGTTAAAAAAAAAAAAAAAAAAAATCGTACACAAAAATAAGGTGTTACAAGACGGTTTGTCGAGGGAATTTTTAGGATGGTATTGGAAAGGTTAATCGGAATATAAAATCGAAACTAAATCTGTTTAAAAAAAATCAAAGGGAAGGTCATTAAGAATTTATTTATTTATCCAAATAAGTACCTATGTTGAATAAATAATAACTATCGATAGCTTTAGTTTTAAAAAGTTGCATTGTCTATTTTAGTGTCACATGTTTAGTGTGACATGTTTAGTGTGACATGTTAGTGTGACCCGGCGATGTACTGTGTACTGATTGGTGGACAACAGTTCTGCATCGAATGCAGAGGTTTGCAAGCAATAACTTCAGTATTTTGTGAAATAACATTGTTCGAAAATTAGCCTACTAGTGGGCTACCCTCTTTATTTGATGATGATAAAAATTTAAATTTAGACACAGCGATACCTGCCGGCCAGTTGGCAGCGTCTAGGAATGTATCTCTCTTATTTTCTGTATTTCTTATTTATTTGTTAAAAATAATCAAATAAAAATAAATCTCCTTTAACAATGATTTTCTTTTCATTTATATCATTATAATATGTTGAAAACTATCTTACTTAAATGAATTCAAAATTAAACGAACGAATTACGTAACGCAATTTTTGAAGATTTTTGACCCCCCCCCCTCCCCCCCATATAACGCGCCGTAACGTTTTCCTGTTCAACCTCCCCCCCTACGCGTTACGTAACAAATTTTTACCTGAAAGTCACAATTAAGTTGCGCAACGTACTGAAATGTCGCTTAAATACCCTTTTTCTTGATTTTATCGCGTTTGCGGTAATAAAAAAAACAAGAGATTTCTAACTCGCGATACATTTTATTTATTCAAATTGTTATTTATGAAAAAAAATTGAAAATATTATTATTTTTATCGGCCTTGTATTCCTTCCAGATCTCCACAATTTAACACTGTGTTACCTAGAATAAACCTACATGGTTTGACAACACATACTTTCTTTTACATTAGCTTTAGTGAGGAGGCCCTGAGGAAAGTAATTTCCCTAAGTTTTCCCTGTGGAGCAACACTTTACTCCACGATGATTCACAAGCTGACTCATAGTGGAACCTTTTCCACGTCCCGAATGCAGTTATACAAGTTCTCAAAGGGAAGATTTAAAAATCAACAGTATGATTCACAGAAGATAAAACCATTTTCATGTCCTGACTGCAACTATTCCTGTCCTCTAAAGAGATATCTAAGAAGTCACTTGCTGACTCATAGGGTACAAAAACCGTTGTCATGTTCCGACTGCAACTATTCATGTACTACGAAGAGAAATCTAAAAATTACCCATGTTTATCCACAGTGGAGAAAAATGCATTTCATGTCCTGACTGCAACTATTCTACTTCTCGAAAAAAAATTACGAAAAGGGCAACTGCTAACACACAGTGATGAAAAACCTTTTTCTTATCCCGATTGCGATTATTCTTGCGCTACACAACGGTATCTAAAAGTTCACATGTTGTACCACACTGGACAAAAACCTTTTTCGTGTCCCGGCTGCAATTATTCATGTAGTGCAAAGGCACTTCTTAGAAATCATTTGCTAACTCTAAGTGATATAAAACCTTTAACATGTTTCTACTGCACTATTCATGTTCTACAAAGAGTCACCAAAAATCACATGTTAACGCACAGTGGACAAAAACTATTTTCCTGTCCAGAATGCAGTTATTCAAGTTCTCAAAAGGACAATTTATAAATCCACCGTGCGATTTACAGAAGAGAAAACCTTTTTCATGTCCTGACTGCAACTATTCGTGTTCTCAAAAGGGATATCCAAGAATTCACTTGCTGACTGGACTCATTGTGGAGAAAAACATTTTTCATGTTCCGACTGTAACTATTCAGAGAAATAAAAAATCACATGTTTACTCACGTTAGTGAAAAACCAATTTCATGCCCTGACTGCAACTATTCTTCTTCTCGAAAAAAAACTAAAACGGCACTTGCTAATTCACAGTGATGAAAAACCCTTTTCTTGTCCCGAATGCGACTATTCATGCGCTACGAAACGGTATCTAAAAATTCACATGTTTACCCTCACTGGACCAAAACCTTTTTCGTGTCCCGACTGCAATTATTCATGTTGTACAAAGGAACTTCTTAGAAATCATTTGCTGACTCATAGTGCTACAAACCTACTTACATATTTCTACTGCAACTATTCGTGTTCTACAAAGAGCCACGAAAAATCACATGTTTACCTTCAGCAGACAAAACTATTTTTTTGTCCCAGCGTGGTTTTTCAAGTTCTCGAAAGGGAGATTTAAAAATCCACAGAAAGATTCAAAGTGGAGAAAACCTTTTTCGTGTTCTGAGTGTAACTATAAATGTACTACGAAACCTATCTTTAGGTAATATTATTATATTTTAGCAATAAACTAACCTGTGTGTAATAAATTAAAAGCTTTGTTCTGACGTAAAACTCTTATATAAAATAAATATGTTGCATAAATTTTTCATTTTTTTTAATTTTTCTTTTGCTGTTTTCCAAATTTGGTTGGCATTTTGTGGTTGCGCTGCGCTGGCAAGTCAGCATGACAGGCCTTTTAGGCCAATAACAGCTGATGATGTAAATCTCCCGGTTTGGAGGACATTATAATTCCTAAAAACTCACATTTACAACACTGACTACAGCAAATTGTGTTTATGCGTATTTCGTGTTTAAAACACTAACAAATACTGACAACAAAAATAAAATAAAAATGACGCACAATACAGTCGAGGAATTCCCCGTACAACATAAACTAAAAGGCTTGCCAACTTTGAAGATTTCAATTCCTTAGTTTTTTATTTAAATAAAGAAAAACATGTTACGTAACGCGTCCTTCGAAACTCCCCCCCCCCCCGTAACGCGCCGTAACGTTTCACCAGACCACCCCTCCCGCCCCAAGTGCGTTACGTAATACTTGAACGGCCCCCCAGGTGATAGGTATTTTGAAAAAGCCCATGAGGTCGTTTATTGGTTCCTTAATAAAATTAAAATTATTACTTATTGATTAAAAGATTGTTACTTACTCGTATATGAATGTCGTTCACTTTTAAAAGTAAGTAGGTATTAAATGAATCTGGCGTCTCGTTTTATAGCCCATTCACACCACTCATTTATCGTTCATTTCGTGATTTCATTCCGCCTCTTTCCCTCGTAATGAACCGTGTGAACACGAAAGTGAATAGAGACAGTTCCGAATGAAGCATTCCAACAATGTTGGAATGCTTCCTTCGGCACTGTTCACTCGCAACCGGAATTTAACATCACGTGACGCGAATGATGTGTGTGAACACTCAAGTGAACAGTCTTTCACTCGCAAATCAGTCGGCCGAAATGTTCTGGCGTGAGGACGAGTAGCCGGAGCAGCTTAAACGTCAAAATGCTCCATTTAGTTCGCTTTTCGAAATAACTCCTACACGTCTCATAGAAATCTTTGTTTCTCCCTTACTATCATAGTGAAAAATATGATCTAAACGGTATTGGAAAGAGAAAATAATGCTCTATATATATTCAATATAACAATTAACCACAAAAGAATACGAATGTTCACTTCTATGGAACCAAAGTTTCTGATCGAATTTGAAAAAAAAAATGAAACATTGTGAATTTTTTATGAATTATTTTTATATGAAACGACAAAAAAGTGAGGTGACAGAAACGTTTATAATTTATTTGTCTAACAAAATAAGTGTGTGGTTTTATATTTTTTTGTTACCAGTAATTTTAGTTAGAATAAAAGCAAGTAGAGCCATTTTTTTAACTTTTAAAAGTTTACATTAAAAATTATTCTATTCAAAAAATTACGTGGTTATTTCTAATAATAAATTTTGAAAGCATATTTCATCACCTTTCCAAATTTAGTTTTTGATACGTTAATAAATATTCCATTTATATGGATTTTATTGCAAGCCGAGGTCTATTTTGGAATAAAAATATTTTCATGGTGCAAAAATACTGGTAATTAATAATAACTGGACGAATTCCATTCCAATGCGCGCCGCGACTATGCTCGACGACTTCGTAGCGAGAATGTCGAGTGAACTCTTTCTTCGAAGGAACCGTCTGAACACTCGGTGAAACGAGAATGGAACATTTCATCGAGTAAACCTTCATCGGAGTGAACCTTGTGACTTCAGCCTAAGGGACGGGTGAAGCATAAATAAAGTCATTAGATTGATTACTTCGTGGTTTTTCTATGGACCAAGTGTCAACGCTATTTGACCATATATACATACCCAGGGGCGTATATCTCCGAACTTTTTTGTGTCGATCACGTGGTGCGTGACGTATGATTAATGACCATATATCATTTTATTGGTCCAAATTTCCATAGAAAGACTGTTTAGAACTGAGTAGTATTTCTAGTAGGATTCTATGGTATTATATGTAATAGAACATTGTCCCGAACAACATCGAAGTAGGGTGAGTTGGGGTAAGTCCGTGTGCTTTTTTGATGAGATGAATTTTTTTGATCATTGGTCCACTTTTGAATTTTTTAATGAAGAATTCGTGGTATTCCCGCAAAGCTTTTAATTTTATTATGTTACCTTTAGCTCTTAACTATGTGAGTAAATTTTTATTAATCGAGTTATCCACAGTAAAACACCCAAAAACTGCCATTCAAAATTTCCTGTAAATTATTTTTCGACGTGGGGTAATATCCGGATTTTTTGGGGCAAGACCGGCATTCATTCTAAAACTGCAATTAAGCATATTAGACGTAAGATTTGCTAATAACGACACTTCATCTTACCTTTTGTTGCCAAATTAGCATGTGTAACATTTTAATTGTTTACCTATACAACAATAATAGGCCATTTATAATTTTGGTATACCGGTCTTCCCCCTTGCGGGGTAAGATCGGCAAAGTGTTCTCAAAATGTTTTGGAAACAAGATCTGAAAAAACATATTTTTTAAATGCCCACTTAGTGGAAAATTAGAAATCAATCCAACAAAAAATATATATATATATAATTTCGTTAATCTGAATTTGACAGACAGTGGTGGTAAAACGCCGTAAAATGTCGATTTACGCGGTTAACATCGTCCTAATTCGTATTATTATCTTCTTAATCTGAATTGGTTAACATTGGAATGTCGTATTTTTACGAATTTTCTTCGAAATATTAATTTAATGGGACGGTTACGGTGGAAATTGGCTGCGAAATTTCGATTTACAAAGAAATTTATAGTATTTTTATAAATTTACTTTGAATATTCGAATTTTGAAGGGCTTGCGCCGTGGCGGTAATTAGCCGCCAAAATTTGATTTACGCGGAAATTAACGGTATTTTTACGAATTTACTTCGAATATTTGAATTAAAGTGACCGGCTGCGATAGAAATCGGCCGCGAAATTTCGATTTACGCGGAAATATATCGAATTTGATGAATTTATTTCCAACAGGTAGGTATCTATCTCAATTTAGAGGGCCGGCTGCGATGGGATTCGTTCGCGAAATATCGATTTACGCAAAATATATGGTATTTTCACGAATTTACTTCAAATATCTAAATTTGAAGAGCCGGCCGCAGCGATAATAAGCCGCAAAAATATTATTTACGCGAAAGTTATGCGGTTTTCTTAGGTAATTATTTTGAATGGGTATCTGAATGGTTGCCTGCGACGGGTTTCGGCCGCCAAATTTCATTTATTCCGGAACTTACCTACTTACGGTATTTTTGTGAATTTATTTCGAATAGGTGGTATATGAATTTAGAGGGCCGGCCGCGATGGGATTTGGTCGCGAAATTTCGATTTACGCGAAATATATCATATTTTTATGAATTTACTTCGAGTATCTGAATTCATAGGGCCGGCTGCGTTGGAAATTAATAGGCTTTTTAAGCGGTAATATTTCTCATTTTTATAAGTTTAAAAGGACCGCCGGGACGTTTTCCGGCCACAAAATTTGATTTACTCGGAAAATATCGTGTCTTTATGAATTTACTTCGAATGTGGGGCCTATCGCAGCGCTTAAAAATTCGATTTACAAGGGAATAAGTCATATTATTACTCGATTTTCGGCGATTTTTTTCTTCGTGAAATTTCGAATTACGCGGGAATTTGTTGATTTCAAATTTTATTTTTAATGTCCAGTGGAATTAATGGGGTTCTACTGTATTTATATATATATATATGTGTGTGTGGTGTTTATACTTATAAAGCATACATGTAGCTTGTGCATTTTTTTTTTATCAGAACAACATAAATAATTTGGTCTTCCAAGAGTATCACTCTTTGAAGCTATTTTCCCTTTAACGCGGTCATGTAGAGTAGAAACTGATTTTCCACACTTTGTGATCTTCTTTATTTATGTCTTCATTAGTAAATAAAAGCAGTCTTTCTGCAGTAGTTCCGCGGCATAACAACCTTGAAAAAATGAAAAGCTACACATTTTAAATTTTTTTAAACTATTATATCATTTATATAAACGTTCTAATAAGAATGATCTACGGGAATAGCGGCGTCCGCCCGGTACAGCGCTGTGACTTTAGCTCGTTCCTGCACTAGCACCACCACCACCACCACAAATGCGCCCTCACGAACCTCTTAGTTTGAGAATACGTGGATATTTGTATGGAAACCGCAAAAGGGGTAAGGTCGGAAGGGTCATATTCCGATCTTTCCCCGGGAAATATGTCAAGGGGTAAGATCGAAAAGAAAGCTACAGCCGAAACCGAAGCAGATTAGACACTGGAACCTTCCTAAACTATTTTTTATCTAAAAATAATACACAATGGATTTGAAATCAATTCAATAGCCCACCTGGATCCGTAGATATTTATGATGGGGGTAAGATCGATTATCTCGCAATTTTCCGCAAAATTTAACCTGTTCAAAAAACGCGACTCACAACCTAACGCTTTAGCTTCTTAGAGCCGACCTAAGGGGATTCTATGCGTAATGAAATAGCGCTCCTCTAGAGGTATAGGGCATTTTATAGGTTGCCAGGGTACCGCGAAAATCAAGTTTTTCGATCTTCCCCCAAATCCGGATTTACCCCAACTCACCCTAAATATTTTGAAAAAATGCTTCCAAAATTTCGTTGCAGTGTCGAAGGCTGTGAGGATAGTGTTTCAGTTCGACACAGAGTACCAAGCTGCAAAACTAATGAGAGTCGTTATCGGGAATGGGCGTGGAGAATCGGCAGATCAGACTTCATTGCTAAGTTGAACTCACACGATTCACTCGGATGAAGGTTTACTCGATGAAATGTTCCATTCTCGTTTCACCAAGTGTTCAGACGGTTCCTTCGAAGGAAGAGTTCATTCGACATTCTCACTACGAAGTCGTCGAGAGTAGTCGCGGCGCGCATTGGAATTCGTCCGGCGCTGACGGCTAAGTTCAGGAATATTTACGATTTCAATTGACATTTCCGATAACGTCAATCTCAAAATTACGAGAAATTGGCGATTCTTGTAAACAGTAAATAAATTTCAACACCATAAAATGAACATATGGTTAAATAATAACCTGAAAACTGATATCTACCAGTATTTTTGCACCATGAAAATATTTTTATTCCAAAATAGGCCTCGGCTTGCAATAAAATCCATATACATGGAATATTTATTAACGTATCCAAAAACTAAAAACTGTTTTGGAAAGGTGATGAAAGATGCTTTCAAAATTTAGTATTAGAAATAACCACGTAATTTTTTAAATAGAATAATTTTTAATGTAAACTTTTAAAAGTTTAAAAAATGGCTCTACTTGCTTTTATTCTAACTAAAATTACTGGTTAACAAAAGAAATATAAAAACACACACTTATTTTGTTAGACAAATAAATTATAAACGTTTCTGTCACCTCACTTTTTTGTCGTTTCATATAAAAATAATTCATAAAAAATTCACAATGTTTCATAATTTCTTTTTCAAATTCGATCAGAAACTTCGGTTCCATAGAAGTGTACATTCGTATTCTTTTGTGGTTAGTTATTATATTTTTTCTATATTTTTTTTATTTATTTATTTGAGACACAAACAGGATATTTATACAGCATTTTTGTGGGTAATAATAATACATTAGAATACAAATATAAATATCCCTAGACTAATGTGTCTGCAGTAATCACATATGCATTTTAACATAAGCAAACTCATGAAAAAACATTACAAGTATTATTTATACATAACTTGAATACAAAATTGAAATACATAATAATAACAAGTACTTATACAATATTTATAACGAAGTATTTACTGAAAAGTAATAAACCAACAATTTTTTTTTTTTTTTTAAGTGCACAAATTGTGGAGATATTTTTTGAAAGATGTTATACTATTTACAAAAATATCTATGAAACTGTGTATTTTAGCAAGATCGTTGTATGATCGAGACATTCTAGACATAGGATTAAAATATCCAGTATTATTCGTAAAAATTTCGGTCCAAAATATGTTAAGGGTTCTTGTAGATTTGGGCCTGGCGTATAACTTGATTTGGTTGACTAAGTTACTGTCTACACGATTATTCACAATTTTATAAAGCATTAAGAGGTCATTTATGTTACGTCTTTTAACTAGACTCTCTAATTTGAAATGTTTAAGTCTTTGTTCGTACCCGTCTAGAAGATGATATACACCTGATCGGTAAGACAAAATCCGTGTAAATTTTCTTTGGACTGATTCGAGTCTAGATACCTGTGTAATATAATGTGGATTCCAGACTGTTGACCCGTACTCAAGAACACTTCGGATTAAGGAATTGAATAGAACTATTAGGCTATTAGAATTCTTAAACAGTTTGGTTGATCTTACAATAAAACCAAGTAATTTATTTGATTTATTCACAATGTATTCAATATGTTGGTTGAAAGTTAGTTTGTTGTCAAATATAATTCCTAAATCTTTTATTGATTCAACTGTTTCCAGATTGTGACCACATATGCTATATGAATAAAGAATTTTGTTGGTGTTCTTGGTGAAGTTTATAACTTTGCACTTAGCTATATTCAGTTCCATTTCATTGTCAACACACCAGGTAGATATTGTGTTAAGGATATGGATACAAAGAAAATTTTCTCTTTCCAATACCGTTTAGATCATATTTTTCACTATGATAGTAAGGGAGAAACAACGATTTCTATGAGACGTGTAGGAGTTATTTCGAAAAGCGAACCAAACGGAGCATTTTGACGTTTAAGCCGCTCCGGCTACTCGTCCTCACGACAGAACATTTCGGCCGACTGATTTGCGAGTGAAAGACTGTTCACTTGAGTGTTCACACACATCATTCGCGTCACGTGATGTTAAATTCCGGTTGCGAGTGAACAGTGCCGAAGGAAGCATTCCAACATTGTTGGAATGCTTCATTCGGAACTGTCTCTATTCACTTTCGTGTTCACACGGTTCATTTCGAGGGGAAGAGGCGGAATGAAATCACGAAATGAACGATAAATGAATGGTGTGAATGGGCTATTTTACCCGATCTTGGGAAGTTGTGGGTATGTATGTAGTTCCCATTTCACTAAGAAATGCAAAAATTCCAATGGCACGTTAAAAAAAGACGCTTTGCCGACCCTTAATCTTCCTGGAATCGGAAAACATCGGGGTTTACCCAAAGAAAATGTAAACGTACGTAGGAGACTACATGTTCTACCTAGAGTGTTGTCCAGCACGAATCGTGCCGTCCAAGACCACAACTACAGTTTAAAAGGTAGGTATAAAAGGTGGAGAGATAGATGTTGATTCACCGAGTCTTTATTATTATAAAGATATTCAATACATTTATTATTTCTTCAAACACAGTAATTCCATTATTATTAAGATATTTAACATGACGGGCGCGTATCCGAGACGCGTGGTCGTTCTTCCTTTATTTTCTCTTTTATACTCTGCACTGGTAGGATATAGTTCATTGGATGAGGCTGGGTAATATAATGAATTTATATTATTTCAGAACCAAACGTGTTCCCCCCTGGGCCGAGCACCGAGTCTTTTGCTGCCAAAAAAGTAGTGGAAGATTATGGAGGTATACATCTGTATATATATTTCATTAGGAAATAATATTCTATGTTTTGTTTGCGAACTTTGGTTAATGTGATGAATATATTTATTTCAGAACCAAACGTGTTCCCCCTGAACCGAGTACCATGCATCTTGCTGCCAAAAAAGTAGTGGAAGATTATGGATGTATACATCTGTATTTATATTTCATTAGGAAATAATATTCTATGTTTTGTTTGCTAACTTTGGTTAATGTGATGAATATATTTATTTCAGAACCAAACGTGTTCCCCCTGAACCGAGCACCGAGTCTTTTGCTGCCAAAAAAGTAGTGGGAGATTATGGAGGTATACATCTGTATTTATATTTCATTAGGAAATAATATTCTATGTTTTGTTTGCGAACTTTGGTTAATGTGATGAATATATTTATTTCAGAACCAAACGTGTTCCCCCCTGAACCGAGTACCATGCATCTTGCTGCCAAAAAAGTAGTGGAAGATTATGGATGTATACATCTGTATTTATATTTCATTAGGAAATAATATTCTATGTTTTGTTTGCTAACTTTGGTTAATGTGATGAATATATTTATTTCAGAACCAAACGTGTTCCCCCTGAACCGAGTACCATGCATCTTGCTGCCAAAAAAGTAGTGGAAGATTATGGAGGTATACATCTGTATTTATATTTCATTAGGAAATAATATTCTATGTTTAGTTTGCGAACTTTGGTTAATGTGATGAATATATTTTTTTCAGAAACAAACATGTTCCCCCCTGGACCGAGCACCGAGCATTCTGCTGCCAAAAAAGTAGTGGAAGATTATGGAGGTATACATCTGTATTTATATTTCATTAGGAAATAATATTCTTTGTTTTGTTTGCGAACTTTGGTTAATGTGATGAATATATTTATTTCAGAACCAAACGTGTTCCCCCCTGAACCGAGTACCATGCCTCTTGCTGCCAAAAAAGTAGTGGAAGATTATGGAGGTATACATCTGTATTTATATTTCATTAGGAAATAATATTCTATGTTTTGTTTGCGAACTTTGGTTAATGTGATGAATATATTTTTTTCAGAAACAAACATGTTCCCCCCTGGACCGAGCACCGAGCATTCTGCTGCACAAAAAAGTAGTGGAGGATTATGGAGGTATACATCTGTATTTATATTTCATTAAAGGAAATAATATTCTATGTTTTGTTTGCGAACTTTGGTTAATGTGATGAATATATTTATTTCAGAACCAAACATGTTCCCCCCTGGACCCAGCAGCAATTCAGCTTCACGTAAAAATTCAAATACACGACTTAAAAGTATTTTGTATTTCGTATTTTAAATACATGCGTAAAAGTATTTTGTAATTTGTATTTTAATTACAGCAAAGCATGTATTTTGCCCAGCCCTGGTGCCACCCACCTGTGCCAAAACAGAACGGTTATTGTTAATTTTGTTCTCTTGGCATTGATTTGTGTATACTGTATATTCTTTGTTTCGTATTATTTTATCAATATTTTGTAAGGACTCGTAAGGAACACTATAGAATTACTTTTAAGTTGATTATAGTTAAGCGCACTTGAAGTGAAATAACACAATACTGCGCTATACAAATATTATGTTATTATTATTTGTGCGGTGCTTCGTAGCCTCCCCACTCTTGTCTACTCTAGTTTTCTGAAAGTTTCACTTGTACCGTGTGTGAATTGCACACTCTGTTATTACATTATCTTCAGACCTCTGCAACCATGCTCTATCCCCTTAGACGCAGCAAGACAGATAGATTCATACATCCATCACTCTTGAACATATTGACCCCCAGATTCCTAACTTCCACTCTGCACATTTTTCCTTCTCAAAACTTCTTCCTTTTCCTTCCCCTAAAAAGACTCCACACTGCATCCCTAAAGATGACAGGCCCTAAGAGATTTTTTCCTCAAGGCCTCCCGTGTGGGCTAATAAAAAAAATCTATCCTAAATTCCTTTTTTATTATTGTTCATATTTTTATATTAAAGATTAAAAACCTTCCCATTCCAGGTGAAATTACTAAGATATTGTAATCAGTTCTTTCTAAATGAGGTTGCGCTTGATTGTGTTTCCGTTTTTTTGTATTTTATTTTAAAAAAATGCTACATGCAATTATGAGTTTTTCATTTTATTTTTAAATTAATTTTTAGGCTGATAAATTGGGTATAGATTTATATTGTTTATGGTAGTATCTTTTTTTTACTTTTCTCTATGGTATGTGACGTCAGAGAAGTGAAATTTTCATTTTGACAGTTAAAATAGTGTTGAAATGGTATATTAATATGTGTTGAAACCAGTTGGGAACAAAAAGCCGGAAGATATCGATCTAGGTGGTTAGTTCATTTATGTACATACCTATATTTGACGACTTTTTATTCGATGTGCGACTCTGTCGTCACACATACCATCGACAAGGGATAGAGGAAAAAAAATAAAAGGCTCGACCATAGACAATATAATTATCTTTCAGTACCTACCCAATTTATTAGCCTAAATTATTATTATAAAATTAAATGTCAAAATGTTCCCCATGGCAACAGAGCTGGATCTGACAGATCGCTGCCTTGAGAAAATGAGCTTACTTTTCTTTACTGCTCATTTTCTCCGGACAGAGCTTTGTCAGATTGAAACCCGTTGCCCTACGAAGAAACCAACTGTCGTAAAAATAACCTAAAATTACTTGAAACTTCAATCCCTTCAAAAGGGGAAGAACAATTTCAAATAAGATTTAGCTTTCCTACTATAGTATCGAATTTTGACATTTCTCTGGTGTAACAGAAAAATGAAAAAATCTGAATTACATGTTTTAGTTTTTTATTCATGTAAGTATGTAAGCAGATAAGACACAAACATAATATACAATATTAACACAAAACACTGAAAAAATTAAATTTAGCGTGTTCTCTATCTAATTTAAATAACCAGAATAAAAAAATTATACAACGTTCGCGAACATAGAATATTATATCTTTTCACGAAATATAAGAGATGTTTACCTTCGCGAGCCTCTCCCATCTATGAAGCACCAACGGCCAAGCTGCTGAGACAGGGGGATATGTCGCCTTCTGAAATAAATATATTCATCACATTATCCAACATTTGTCAACCAAACAAGATATTATATCTTTTCAAGAAATATAAAACAGTTGTTTACCTTTGCAAGTCTCTGCCATCCATGGAGCACCAACGGCCAAGCTGCTGGGACCGGGCGAGATGTCACCTTTTAAAATAAATATATTCATTGCATTATCCAACATTTGTCAACCGAACAGGATATTATATCTTTTCAAGAAATTTAAAACAGATGTTTACCTTTGCAAGTCTCTGCCATCCATGGAGCACCAACGGCCAAGCTGCTGGGACCGGGCGAGATGTCACCTTCTGAAATAAATATATTCATCGCATTATCCAACATTTGTCAACCAAACAGGATATTTTATCTTTTCACATAATATAAAACAGATGTATACCATTGCACGCTTCCACCATCCATCTGGCACCTGCGGGCACACTGCTGGGCGCAGCGGAGACATTGCCCTCTGAAATATATATATATAATATGTATTTATGACATTATTTAACGTTCGCGAACCAGACTTCTTATCAGTGCCGTGAATAGGGCGGTGCCACCGGTGCCCAGGCACAGGGCGTAGACTCTGGGGGGCGCAAGAATGGCCAAACTAGGCAGGACTATTATTTTTTCGTTTTGCTCCTGATTGTTCCTGATAAGTTTCCGGCCCCGCTGCGCCCCTAGTGCTCGATTCCAACACATACGTACCTACATGCCAGTAACATCAAAAACGTCTGTTCAATTAGACAAAACATTGCGCTCATTTTTTTGGCAGCGCACGAGCGTATTTGTGTTTAGTGTTTAAAGAGTCAAGTTGAAACGACTACATTATTTGATAAATGTGATCGTAGTCCAAGTCTGAGTCTTCTTAAAGCTATAGTCGAAGTAGATTTAAAAGAGATGTTTCCCAATGTAGTAGTCACTATAAAGATTTTTTAACAGTGCCATCGACTGTAGCTTCCTGCGAAAGATCATTCAGTTAGCTCAAATTAATAAAAACTTACTTGCGCTCGACGATTGGCCAAGAAAGGTTGACCGGCCTAGCGATTTTGTCGTTGAACTCAAGAACGAGTCGTAGAAAAATGTTGGGCGCGTGTTTGGCGTGTTTCCCGATTATGCACCGGTGCCGAGGGGATCAATAATGCTAGTTCCTCGGAGCATCTTCCATGGTAATACCGGCAGGTACAGGGTACGACATTGTACAGGGTTAGCAGTTGTGTACTATTAAAGTATCTGCGGGCCCTGTACAGTACGCCCAGTTTCTGAGAGGCTAACTTAACTCTGGTTTCGATGGAGCCCCCGTACCTGAGCTGGTCACTTAGAGTTACACCAAGCATATCGATGGAGATCCTTTTCGGAAGGTTGCTTCCGTTGAAGGAGACTAGATTTTCATTTTGATCCCTTTTAGACGTTATCAAACATGATTGGGTCTTTGAAACATTAAATTCGACGAGGTTATTCTTACCCCAAGAGAAAACACTCTCTAGGTAACCGTCCATTCTTTGCTTCAAAGCCCTCCGAGCTATTGGAGTTTGTGTGCCCTTTGGGGGCTTGTCAAACAAAACGCTATCATGGACTGTACTGTCATCCGCGTAACAATGAATCGGTGCACATGACAAGAGGTCATTGATGTGCAACAGAAACAAAGTCGGTGACAGAATCGATCCCTGTGGGACGCCAGCATTTATCGAATGCGAGGAAAAGGTGAAACCGTGAGCAACCGACTGAATCGACCTCTCCCTCAAAAAGTTGGCAATCCACGTACACAAGGATGCGGGAAGTCCGTAAGAAGGCAGTTTGTTGACAAGCCCTCGGTGCCAAACCCGGTCAAAGGCCTTGGAAATATCCAGTGCAACCGCTTGGGTCTCACCAAAACGTTCCAGGCACCGCCCTTAAACATGCTTCACATACGCGAGAAGATCACCGCACGAGCGGTTCCGCCGGAATCCGTATTGACGGTCGTTAATAATTTTGTTCTTCTCGAGGTATGTGAGCAGTTTGTCGTTGATCACACGTTCCATTACCTTAGACAGAACTGATGTGATCGCTATGGGGCGGTAGTTAGCTGGGTTGGAGCGGTCACCCTTCTTTGGAATAGGGTGAATGATCGCTTATTTCCAACCAGAGGGCACAGTCTGTGCTTTTCAAAATTGGAGCTATTTCTGCAGCGCACCTCTGCAATACCAGGGCAGGTATTCCGTCAGGCCCACTAGCTTCATATATATTAGGTTATCAACGATTTCGCAATGAAGAAAGCGCGAAAAGTAAATCTTTAAAAAAGTTTATGGCTTGCTTTAAATCTTTACTATCTAAACTTATTCATTTGTGGTCTCATTCATTTGTGTATTGTGTAGTTGTGAATTGTGAATAATTTTTGGAAATATTTTCGAATAAACGTTTTTTCACAAATTCATACTTAAACGCAATTTATATTATGCTATGCTACCTTCCTTATTCAAAACTCTACCATACCAAGAACTTTAAATTAAATTAATTTACAGTATACTGAAACTTTGCAGGGTATTTTATTATAGAGGTTTGAAGACCAAAGTGGCCCAAAATTAAATCTTAAGCATCAGGGTGGGCAACGCATTTGCACTGGTGAACTTGCGTTTGAGTTTTAGTGAGTGAGACACAGTGGGCGGTATAATAGGCGAAGGGTCCACTTAAATAGGGCGCAGTTATAGAAGCTCGCACAGGGCGCAGAAAAGGCTATTTACGGCACTGCTTCTTATTTACTTTCACCAAATATTTTATTTTTATGTATTAATGCCTTGAAGGTTTTTACATGAAATACGATATTAGATTATTAAATATTATTGGATAATTATGTACGAGTATTATCAGGAAAGGTCGTTTAGGAGTATAATAATAAGTGTATATTACATAACATAATAAGCTTAAATTTCAGAGGCGGGCACGGGTACCGCCACCCAGGGAATCATTTAATGGATAACCAATACCCTTGGGAGGAATGGATTTGTACATCCGTCATTCCTGGACACTGAAAGATATAGATATAAGTATGTATAATACAAGTGCATTAGTAGTTTCCTTATTATATGAAGTTGTTAAAAGGATATCAATAAGTGTAAGCATAATAATAATATAATATAGAAGACAATTATAACTTTTAATGTGTAACTATGATCTTGGGCGACATCAAAATTCGTGTTGCATGGTCTTATTTTAGGTACACGGATGCGGTCTAAAAAACGAAAATATAATTAGTAAAGATAAAAGACATCAGGAACACAAAACAATAAACCAAGAGAGCTACCCACCTGTACTTTGCCGACCACGGGTCCTCCTTGCGCGAGAAAAATCCGGATGTTCTCGGATGTCGGGAAGATTTAGCGTGGGTAACGAATTACCTTTTAACTCATCCTTATTCTTACGGATTTTGCATTCGATAGCAAAATGAGATCCGCATACAAATGAGACAGTTCCCAAAATTGAGTAATCAATATATTCGAGTCTGCCGATTCTTATCGACCATTCTCGAAACAGATCCTCTTTGTTTTCCCAGGACGGAAACCTATGCCGCCTTGAATGTAAGTCTACACAACCTTTTACACAACACTGATATGTAGAAGGCATTTCAAAAAAAATAATCCAAATGTTTACGCTGGAACCTTTTGCAGCACACGTCAGTCAAACATAAATAAACAATGCAATAAACCATAGAAATTCAAAAGTTTTTCCGTTAAAAGTCAAAGGTTCACCATTGGTGGAGAGCGATTGTGCGACACTGTCGTCACACAGTCATAAATATTATCTATCTTTGTTGTCGGTTGAAGTTTTTGGCCGGAATTATACCCCCCTGCCAGTCATGGTGACAGTCCAAGGTTTCATAAAAATTTGTGCTGAGTTGCCAGACGTAAAATAAGTCTCCGTTGAACATTAGGGAAAATTGCTTTATGGGTTTTTCGTTTTTTGTTAAGGTTCTGCTTCGCAATACAAAAGGGATTCGAATTATTGTCAAGGGAGAAATTTCATTAAAATAATTCTTGTCATCTCCCGATTTCATCGAAATTCTCCCGTTTTCTCCCGATTTTTAGGCGAAAATTCTCCCGATTTTGAAGATTTGGTTTCGATAACACTGGTTTCGCATACTTGTGTGCGTGTCACGCACATAAGTGTTTCATATCTGGCCCTTTGCTTTTTGTCGGAATTACAGCGCAACACACTATCTAGACATTTCTATAATCGAAGGTGACTTTTAGCGCCTCCACGTCTAAAATAGGAAATATCAAAGCTTTAGCGGGTCCTCTTAAATTAAGGAATGTCGTACATAGCAAAGATACGGATTGGCTGATATACCGGGCCTATTTTGCCATTAGGGAAGAAATAATACATTAGAACAACGTTCCAACTAAATCTTCAAAAAATGGCAATACCACGAACATAACCATAGATCAAGCAATCTGTCACTGTCATTTGTCATTTGCTAGACTTGGATGTTCGATCGTCATCTAATCAAAGTTTTTGTTTAACTTTTTGTAATTCTAACAAGGTTTTTGTACCTATGCCTTGGTGAGATTGCCTGCCTGATTCACGGCAGCACAAACTACCTACCGCAGATACCAAAGGTTAGTTGGCACATCCCTTTCTCTATCCAAATTATTGAAAATATTATACATTATACAACAAGAAGTTAACACCCACAGATATTCTTTGGAAAAATTTCGGTTTACGGAAGGTCTTCCTAAATAATAAAACTTTTTTTTTTATACTAACTATTGGCTGGAGAATCCGAATCCGAAAGAATTTTTTTTCGGAAAGCATTAACAAAGTTACACGACTTTAAAATTTTCTATACGCACACATGAAAATCGACATATTGGAAGCATTATGACAGTTTAAAGTCATAGATACACTAGAAAGATGTTTTACCACACAAAATTAAATGTTACCATGCAATAATATCATCAAACATACCTTATAAATCGACCAAATCTTCTTCGTCCGTTGAATCCTTGTGTACCTTAAGGTTTGTGTAACATGGTTTGTGCCCCTTTATACCGCCTGCTCGCGTCAATTTAAAAAAACAGCCTACGTTTTCAAGTAGTTTAGCGGCTACGCTAGGTTTGTGTAACATGGTTTGTGCCCCTTTATACCGCCTGCTCGCGTCAATTTAAAAAAACAGCCTACGTTTTCAAGTAGTTTAGCGGCTACGCTAGGTTTGTGTAACATGGTTTGTGCCCCTTTATACCGCCTGCTCACGTCAATTTTAAAAAACAGCCTACGTTTTCAAGTAGTTTAGCGGCTACGCTAGGTTTGTGTAACATGGTTTGTGCCCCTTTATACCGCCTGCTCGCGTCAATTTAAAAAAACAGCCTACGTTTTCAAGTAGTTTAGCGGCTACGCTAGGTTTGTGTAACATGATTTGTGCCCCTTTATACCGCCTGCTCGCGTCAATTTTAAAAAACAGCCTACGTTTTCAAGTAGTTTAGCGGCTACGCTAGGTTTGTGTCACATGGTTTGTGCCCCTTTATACCGCCTGCTCGCGTCAATTTAAAAAAATATCCCTGTTTTCAAGTAGTTTAGCGGCTACGCCAAAAGTGAGTAAAATTTATAAAAAATAATTACTTAAGTTAGTTATTGATATGGCAACACTTAATTTTATGTGGTTTAATATCTTTGGTATGGCTATTTCTATGACTTTAAACTGTCAGAATGCTTCCTAAATGTCGATTTTCATGTGTGCGTATAGAAAATTTTAAAGTCGTGTAACTTTGTTAATATTGCTTTCCGAAAAAAAATTCTTTCGGATTCGGATTCTCCAGCCAATAGTTAGTATAAAAAAAAAAGTTTTATTATTTAGGAAGACCTTCCGTAAACCGAAATTTAGCCTGTATGACGTATGAGGCGTACCTGACTTATTTTAACAGTGCGTCTGTAGAGTTCTCGTGTTTTATTTCCTCCCAGCAGAATGTCAATTCATTCAAATTACTCCCATTTTTTTTAATTTCTTACAGTAAAACAGGTACACAATAAGTAATCAATACATATTTTAGTACTTCGTAAGTATTTTAAATACAAAATTAAAAAAAAAATGCAACATTACCAATACCAAATGCGTAAATGATGACAGATGTCAAAAAATGTCCCAAATCTTAACCATGGATATACCAAAGTTGTGCGAAATTCCTTACCAAAATACAACATGTCATTTACCCCGAATTCTTTAGAACAAACAAAATGTTTACAAAACACCACCGTCTAACATCCTTATAATGCGATCAAGTTTAACTTAAGCCAATTGATACACCTTAGTTAGAGAATCCCTTATTTGACGTCTGGTTTGAGAACTATTTTATGGATGTGTGTTTCAAAGGAATTGATTATTAATCACAAATTATAGAAATATAATTTTCTTGAGTAACGATATTTTGTCTGATGCGGAATGGCGGATCAAATATACGATTATGTCACTTCATAGAGATGTAGGAGATGTAGAGGAAAACAGTGTCCGGTTACTGTTTATTTATTTATTTAATTTCAACGTTATACATATACCATTAGAACTGATTACATGTCACAAAATGAAAAATAATAATATAGAAATAATAAAAAAAAAATTGTTTAACAGATGATTGTGGCATTTGAATTAGAAATGACACCAGATAGACATTTACGTACAAAAATCTATAGTACAAATAGAATTAATATTGACTGAAAAGGTTTGATAGCATTATAGCATAGCCCTCTTGTACCTACCTTCCGTGCAGTTAAATAGATCTGCAATATCTGCATATCTATTAGTAACATCACGTAACCTAGGTAAAAGGGAGTGTTTAGTATACTCAGTCTTATTATTGTTACATTTAAACAGGATTTTAGATCGAGTGGTTCTCGTGGGAATATGAAATTCAATGAGCTTAGTTAAATCACCATTGCTACCATTTACAATTTTGAACATAAATATTAAGTCGGATATAATTCTTCGATCTGAGAGTTTTAATAAATTTAATTCTTTCAGCAAGTAATTGTAGTTAATGTTTTCAATGGGAATACCGAGTTTAAAATTAATGTGTCTTAGAAATTTATGTTGAATTTTTTCGATTGAATCTGAATGTATTTTAAAATGGGGGGACCAGATCGAGGAGTTATATTCGACTTGACTACGTACTAAGGATGTATACAAAAATTTTAGTGTTGAAATATTCCTAAAACCTCTGGAATTTCGAAGAATGAAGCCAAGCATTTTCATTCCTTTATTACCGATTGTGTTTATATGGGATATAAAGTTTAATTTAGAGTAAAAAATTATGCCCAGGTCGTTAATTTCTTCGACAGAGGTAAGGGTAGAATTATTAAGTACATACGGATGAATAATTGGTTGACTTATTCTGTAAAATCTTATTGCATGACACTTATTTATGTTCAGAAAAAGTTTGTTAACAGAACACCAATTAATTTACTTGTGTAAATTATTCTGTAGACAGAGACAATCTTCAACGGTTTTAATTATTTTAAATATTTTCAAATCATCTGCAAAAAGCAACACATTTACATCTTTATCAAATATATCAACAATATCGTTTATAAACAGAAGAAACAAAATTGGGCCTAAATGAGACCCTTGTGGTACACCACTGGTAGCTATAAATTGTTTGGAAAGGAACAAATTTATTTTAACAAGTAGTACTCTATCAGATAGATAGCTTGCAAACCAGTCCAAAAGTTTTCCATCAATACCTAGCTTACGTAACTTAACAAGTAGAATTTTATGGCAAACTTTGTCGAAGGCCTTGATGAAATCCGTATAAAAAGAATCGACTTGAGTTCTGTTAGCTAATGCGTTTGAGATATAGTTTTCATTTATTTATTTATTTATTTATTATAGATACAAAATAAAGTACAAATAACATATTAGAAAGCTTTGCCTGTCCAACTAGGAAGTTTCCCGTTCCATGACAGACAAATTGACAGGTTTAGTTCATATTATTCCAAGAAATGTACATAATTACATAACAAACAAAAAATACAAAAAGTGACCTGGAAGCATATATTATTATACACGGATTTACCGAATTAACATGGTAACGTATAATATATTCGGATTTACGGTGAATGAGATAAGCAGGTAAGAAGTTAGTAGTAAATATTGAAAAGTATAAACCAGGTACCTGATAACAGTTGGAGGAATTACATAAAGATTTACAACATAAACATAAAGAAATAATGCTATTATAAACAATATTAAAATGATATGGAGTTATGTTAGGTTATGTATTTGAGGTGTGAACTTATAATACATTCCTACTACACTTATAAGAGAAACTATATTAAAATTTACAAAAATCAGATATAATTTGTGTATGTAATAATGAACTTATTATTTATGCGTTAGAACTACAATCATGTGTAATAAATTTGTGCAAACATGATTATTTTCACTGATTTAAAGCATGTTTTCAGTACCAATTATATTATACGACAATACGAATACACCGCGCACATGTCTTGAACAACTCCTGCTAAAATATGAAAGCAATATAAAAAGAAACTATGAATATAAATAAATAGTACCTGATTTAGTGCTACTTTGGTAACGTTGTAGTGAAATTGGTTCATTACTTCGAACGTCATACATGTTGTGTTGCGTATTGTTTAAGTATATTTATTATAAATCATCATTCATATAACGAAAGATTTTTTAGAGTTGATCTGCCCGACAAAAATCCGTGCTGATTTAGAACAATGAGATGGTTAATTCATGGGGAAATTTGATCAAGCAATAGTTTTTCAAAGAGTTTCGGGATTACAGATAGCTTACATATTGGTCTATGGTTAGTGATATCACTTTTATTACCCTTTTTTAATATAGGTGTTAAATAACAACGTTTCCAAATGTCAGGGAAGCAACCTCTATTGAGGGATTAAACAATAAACAAATTGGCTCAGCCAGTGAAGCAATGCAATTAATAAGTATATTGGGATGCACATTGTCAGGTCCGGCCTTGTTGTTTTTGTCTAGAGATTTAATTTTAGTTATAACGTCGTTTATATTGATGTGAACAGCAGGGATACGTATGCTCTCATTAGGGAAGGAGGTGGTACATAATTTTCTGGGATATTTTCGTCATAGACACTTATGAAATAATCAGCAAACTATGGATACGCGCCATAAATATATTTGGATCCATTTTCTTAATCAATTAATAATTTATGCTATGAGACCATGAGGGTGCCATCTATGGTTTTTGTATTGTATTGAATTTACCTATGTGACTTGAAGTTCGGTATATTCATGCATTTCCTTACCTCTGTGAAGCAGGTAATTGCTTCCGACGGGAGTGTTGGTGAAAGGCCAACAGATGTCACTGGTCAGTCATTATCAAGTGATTCACCCACTGATTGAATTATTGTTGTGCCTAGGATTTGGTACGTATTATTGATAGGCAGATTTATGTTTTCATTGTTGAAACTTCCTTGCTGTGCGAAACATCTGTTAAGATTATGCAATACCGCCTTGATATTTTTTAATGAAAAGAAGTGTCTTTTGTGTTGGACATCGTGGATGAGCTGCATTCTCTGAGTGAGTATTGTTTTGTTTCACTTTGGATTTTGGAATTGCTGGGTCAACTGTTTTTGTGTCACATAGGGAAGAATTCAATTTTCGTTAATTTACGTAGGGTAGTCATTCCCTCGTGTCAGGGGCTATTTACACGCCACTACATATTTAATGGTCCTTTCGTAGCCTGGATTATTCATTCATTCATACATTCAATTCGAGATTATAGCTGATATGACATGGATGTTTGAATTTACGTATTTTTTTGGTAAATTTGAAGTACCTCTCATTTTTTGAGAACTACAGCTGGTCTTGTTTTTTGCTTTTGGATGACATATTTGGATGTTCGCAGAATTATCGTAATTTTGGATAATTATTCGCAACATTATTATTATTAATTAATTGTTAACATTGTTCCCAGAATTGTCGTAATTTTGGATAATTATTCGCAACATTATTATTAATTAATTATTAACATTGTAACATTATTGTAAAATTTTGTGGTAATCTTTTCACATATAAAAAATGCCAAGAATTACGGAGGAAGGTGAGGGTGAGGCTCAAGACAGATCGCTTATTCTTTTAACCGCAAAAAAGGAATATCTTTTTTTTCGTATGAACGATCTGTATAATGCAACAAAGAATATATCTAATTTTGAGTCAAAAAATAATGAAGTGTTTATGGCTCAGTCAGAGATGATTGATCAAATACGAAGTCAATTTGAAAATATTATAGATAGCATCAATGATCGTCAGTTAACTTTAAATCCAGAATTTAAACCAGATTTTCAAGCTTTAAATGCTTTCGATGATCTTTTTTGAAGGTCAAACGGACTAGATCGAATATGAAAACTTCTGTAAGAGAATCACTGACGTCACAAAATAAGTCGCGGGAGCCGTGTATGATTAATCTTCCTGCAATAGATCTTCCAACCTTCGATGGTAAGAATGAAAGCTGGTCGAAATTTTTTGAGTCATTTAAAGCCAATATCCATAATAATAGACAGCTAACTGACTCGCAGCGTGTGCAGTACTTAGTCGGAAAACTCACACACGGGGCGTTGAACGTAACTGCAGGCATTGTGCCTTCGGGTGATACATATCAGATCATTTGGGAGAGTTTAGTTAAAAATATCAAGATAAACGTACACTAGGAACACATTATTTAAATAATATTCTCGATGCGAAAAACTGCACGAATACATCTGCCAGTCTCAATTCTTTCATTGAAAGATATTCTTCGTCAGTGTCGGCATTAAAGAGTTAGGTATTGAAGATTTAACTGATTTTATTTTGTTTCACTGCGCGGTAAGAAAAATTGATTCACAGACGGCTCAGAACTTTGAGCTGACAGTTCGTAATAAAGAAATTCCTTCTTATAATGAGTTAGTTTCGTTTGTACAAGATCAAGTAACGATTTTAGAACGAACGAGTAACTCGCATGGTGTCGTAAATAAAACGCATCCCATTTCGTCCTCCCGATCAAATAATACTAAATCGTTCGTCGCGAGTAATGCGAATATTCCGCGCTTCCCAGCTCCGCCGAAAGGATGTATTCTGTGTAACATAACTGATCATTTAGTCAACGTTTGCTCAAAGTTTAAATGTATGAGTTCCCCACAGGCTCGATTTGAATTTATAAAATCGAAAAATGCCTGTGTAAATTGCCTTAGTGGTTCACATACAATCAAGTCATGCAAATCGGGGTTAGTTTGTGATTTGTGCAATAAACGTCATCATACATTCTTACATTTCGGCAGTGTGAATAATATGAAAACCAATACTCATGTACATACGTCGCAAGTACCTACTAGTGAAAAACCGTCAGTCCCCCCTCCAGTGTCATCCAGCATCAATGGAACTGGCATTGGTGATAAGCAAGTGGAGGGGACTGCAAATGTCAATCCTTCGTGTTCGCTTTCTGCCAAAGTAACACCGAACTCTTCTATTTTACTTTCGACCGCACAAGTATACGCGAAGCTTAAAAACGGAAATAAAGTTATTGTTCGGTGCCTAATTGATAATGGCTCTCAAAATAATTTGATTACGGTCGATTGTTGTAAGACGCTGAATTTACCAATAATTCCTTTGAGTAATTCATTTGTCAAAGGAATTGGATCAACGTCTCGACCAATATTCGGTTACGTGTATTTTTTTTTTTTTTTTTTTTTATAGTGAATACCGCACAAGAATCTCAAGTGCTCCCGTCTGTAGCCAGTGAGACTATGGCATCCCCAATTGGGGAATGTTGTGAAGCTAAAGTGGGGAGGGGAAGGAGGTGGGGAAGAGGAAGGTTGGGAAGTACCTGGCTATTCAGATCTGGTCACTAAACACGGCTAAAGCCATTTTCAAGCAACGTTTCAATTCTGAATGGTGGTCTTACACCAGGGCGATACTGATAGTATCTTCCACTCTGGAACATGCCGCAAATATACTATATATTATTTTAAATGAGTTAATTGTGAAATAACACAAATTAATCAAATAAAATTTATTTGCGCATGCCGGGTTCGAACCCGCGACCTCCGGAATGTGAGTCAAGAGTCTTAGCCATTTGGACATTGAGTCTCGCGTATACCCAGAGAATAAATATAATATACATGCGCTTGTCGTTGACAGTATCACCGACCAATTACCTAATCACTATATAGCCAAGGGTGATATGAGGTACTTAGAGGGCATACCTCTCGCAGACTTAACGTGGAATATTCCTGGATGCGTGGATGTCGTCATTGGTGCACAACTGTTCCAATATATTTATTTAGGGAACAGGGTTGAATCGGGCACTAGTGCACCCCCCGCGTTATCGACCGCTTTCGGTTTCGTGTTGATGGCTGATTACCCCAATAATGTGCTCAACACAAACACATCATTTTCGGCACTCGCACTGAATGATTTAGTGCAAAAATTTTGGCTGTTAGAAGAGATACCTAATATAAAATTTCTAAGTCCGGAGGAGACAGAATGTGAGAATCTCTTTACTTCATCAATTTCTCGCACTGATGATGGTATTATTAATTATTATTACTTATTCATTCAGCGCTTAAGAGGGGCCAGCGAATCCCCTTACTGGCGCTTTCAGGAGCCTACAGAACAGTTTCATCGGATGCTTTGCCAATTTTGGCTGGCATTTTGCCAATTGATTTAGAAATTAGGGAAGTTTTGACAAAGAAGTGTCTGAAAAGAGGAAGACCTGTAAACCACCTTGGTATTGAATTAATACCTGGTGGAGCAGTGCCTCTCCCTGAACTTCTAAAGATGATGAGAATAAAAACGCTGAGTGAATGGCAGATAAGATGGGATAGATCGAATATGGGAAGATGGACCTTCTCCTTCTTTCCATCAGTTAAAATCAGAATGGAAGGGGCTTATCTTTTAATGGACCACCATATCACCCAATTGCTTTCTGGGCATGGGGAGTTTAGAGGTAGACTTCACAGACTGGCTCTATCATCCCATCCCAATTGCGCTTGTGGTGATACCGACCAAACAGCCGAGCACATTTTGTGGCACTGTGAGATTTTGACGGATGCTCGAGACGAAATGATTGATGGTTTACAAGTTATTACGAGACCTGCTTGGAATACAGATCTCGTCTCGAATAAGGTGAACTTTGAGTGCCTGAGGAAATTCACGAAAGTTTGGGTTGAGAGATGGCCTGTTCTTAGAGTCGCTGAGTAGCTGTAAAACAACTTAGGTACCAGGTGTATTTTGCTTCTGAATTCACGGACACTCTTCATGATTCCTTTACATTTACCGCTTGGATTTAATTGTTATGATTTATGTGTTTTGCGTTTCTGTAATATGTTATTTCTTTTATTTTATTAACATTTATTTTATTATATATTAGGATTTATATGTTATATTTTACATTTGCGTTATTATATTATTTTGTTCACTATGTTTTAAAAAAATGTATGTAATTGCCTTGCGATATGTTTTGTTAATAATTATTATACTACTGTTAATTTATGCCATGTTCCTTGTTTTGTTTTGTTTTGTTTGTCTTTAACTGTTTCAATGTTTTACTGGATGAACTAAACTCCAATTTTTTTTTTCCCCTATCCCCATACGGGGGTGTGCTGGACCTCGTCCCTGCTTCATCTTTAGTTACATTACTAATTTTGCAGATCCTTTTCAAATCTATCTGCGCCTCCCCCAATGACATGTGCAGGCTTGAGGCTTAATCAGACGACCTTGACTATCCTTTGTCCTACCTCTGACTACCCAACGCTGAAATTTCTTTTAGTCTTCGGGTATTTTACCCCAAATATTCAGCTAACATTCTTTGAGGCTTCACTGAGTGGTTGGCTAAGGGACACGGAAGCTAAGTGTAGTTTATGATCAGACCGAAAGCCATTCACATTTTTTGTTGGTACTTGCCAATTGATTTGAGATTTATTGTATTACTTATGTTCTCTATTTTATGCAGGTGCTTGCGGGTTTTTACAGATGCAATTCCGCCTCATGGAGCCTCATGAATGAGTTTTTCTTTTGCCCTGTTTAATTATCTTTGTCTTACTAACCTATTTTTTGCATTTTGTTTTTCCTGTTAAGCACTTGCATACTGCTTACTAACAACGTATGCATGGACACTGGAGGTCTAGATTCGTTCAAAATAAATAAATGTAGCTTCGTTTAACAAAAAAAATTAGAATCTTGCGAGAGCCTTGAAGGAGTAACCATCAGTTACTTATACCAAGGCGGGTAAGAGGTGGATTACCTCCACTGTTCCCAAATGAGTTTTTCTTTTGCCCTGTTTAATTATCTTTGTCTTACTAACCTATTTTTTGCATTTTGTTTTTCCTGTTAAGCACTTGCATACTGCTTACTAACAACGTATGCATGGACACTGGAGGTCTAGATTCGTTCAAAATAAATAAATGTAGCTTCGTTTAACAAAAAAAATTAGAATCTTGCGAGAGCCTTGAAGGAGTAACCATCAGTTACTTATACCAAGGCGGGTAAGAGGTGGATTACCTCCACTGATGATGGTAGATATTCTGTTGCTTTACCTTTCTGTAAAGATCCAAGACAATTGAGTAATTCTCGTACTGCTGCCAAACGCCGATTTTTGGCATTGGAGCGAAAATTTAATCATTCCCCTGCTTTGCAGGAGAATTATAACAAGGTTATCAGTGAATATATTGAAAATAATTACCTATCAGAAGTCTAAGAGTCTGATATCACAGAAGATAGATATTACATCCCACATCATGCTGTCACTCGTCCAGACAAACCAATGCCTCGTATTGTGCTCGATGCTAGTGCTAAAACACACACAGGGCTGTCACTGAATGACATTATTCATACTGGTCCCAATTTGCAAGCCGATTTGTTTCTGCTTTTGCTTGACTTTCGTCTTTTTCCCATCGCAATGACTGCGGATATAAAGCAAATGTATTTACAGATTGAAGTTCCTAGCAAGCATCGCAGATACCTGAGGATCTTATTTCGATTCTCAAATAATGGTCTCATACGAACTTTTCATTTCAATCGAGTTCCTTTCGGCTTGACGGCAAGTCCGTACTTAGCAATGCGGACGGTTCGCCAGTTGGCCCAGGATATGAGACCACATTACCCGGACGCTGACAAAGTGGCAGAGTCCAAGCTGTATATGGACGACCTGGTCTATTCTATTGCAGATGAGCCCAGCGCCATACGTCTTTCTCGAGAATTAATCTCATTGTTTAAGTCCGGTGCCTTTGATTTAGTAAAATGGACTAGTAATTCTCAAGTTGTACTTGAGAACCTCCCGGATTCTCACCGCAGCCCAGTGGACTTCACTGTTGGTTCTAACAATACCTCTAAGGTGTTGGGCCTTTCGTGGGAACCAGCTGATGACAGCTTCTTCTTTACGACATCTTATGTTCAGGAGAAGTGCACAAAGCGGAGCATACTCTCCATATTCGCCCGCTTATTTGATGTCCTCGGCTTGGTCGCCCCTGTCATTCTGTACGCTAAATTACTTATCAAAGAGCTATGGCTGTGCAACATTGGTTGGGATGATACACCCCCTGATAGCGTTATTCGTCGGTTTTCGGCGCTTACACAGGAATTTCCTCTAATTTCAATGATGAAAATCCCTCGCCATGTTGGTGTCCTGAAAGACAGTATGGTGCTCGTTGTTGCTTTCTGCGATGCAAGCATGAATGGTTACGGCTGTGTGATTTATTTGCACACCACTGATCTGTTTGGGAAAATTACAGTGAGATTGTTGTGCGCAAAATCAAAGGTTTCTCCCACCAAAGTGACGACCCTCGCTCGTTTGGAGCTCTGTGCCGCAGTATTGATGTCCAAATTAATACGGACGGTTCAAGATAATTATTCTGAGCGTCTTCCTATTGCAGGAACATATGCGTTTTCCGATTCTACCGTTGCGCCCTCTTAGATACATTCTTCACCGCATCGCTGGTCGGTGTTTGTTAGTAATCGCGTAGCTCAGTGCCAAGAAAATTTGTCTCCAGAGAACTTTTACCATGTTGCTGGTAGTGAAAACCCGAGCGACTGCCTTTCTCGTGGCATGCTTCCTTCCCAACTCGTTTCACATGATTTATGGTGGAACGGCCCATCATGGATTCGCAGCCCACCTTTGGAATGGCCATTAAAACCGTTTCACCCTACCAATACTGGTGAAATGCCTGAACACAAAGCTAATGTGCTCATTGCAACATTTCAGGGTGAAAAATCGGTCCTGAGTGACCTGGCTCCGCGTATATCCACTTGGGATAAACTACTAAGGATTGTTGTTTATGTCCTCCGATTCATAAAAAAGATATCACTTTCCTCTGGAACGGTCAATAATCTTATGCTGAAAAGGCTGTGATTCGTGCTGTGCAGAGTATTCATTTTGCAGGAGATATTGCTGCACTCCAGAAAGGCAAATTTCATTCCAAAAGACTTCAGAGTTTATCTCTATTTCTTGATGGAGATAATCTGTTACGGATTGGGGGGGGGCTTTCTAAATCGGATTTACCTTTTGAGGTTAAACATCCGGTTTTACTTCCCAAACATGACTGTGTTGTCGATCTGATCATCGCTCACTTTCATGTCGTGAACTGTCATACAGGCCCAGGACTTCTCATGTCTATCTTACGTCAACGCTATTGGATATTAGATGCTAGGACTGTTATTAGGGCGATGGTGCGGAAATGCAATTGTTGCTTCCGCTTAAATCCATCGCATCCTACACCGAAGATGGCAGATTTACCGTCATATCGTGTTGCAGAAGCAAAGGCCTTCGTACATACCGGTGTAGATTACGCAGGTCCCCTCCGTATTACGCTGACTCGTCGGAGAGGACAACATTCTCAAAAGGCATATATTATATTTGTCTATTCGTATGCCTTGTGACCAAGGCTATTCATATTGAGTTGGTCTCTGAATTAACTTCAAATGCTTTCCTGGCTGCTTTCAGCCGTTTTATTTCTTGGCGTGGCCCGGTAACATGCTTGTATTCAAATAATGGTACTAATTTTGTGGGTGTGAAGGCACAATTAGATGACCTCTACAAGTTTTTGGTTGAATCTGAATATGAGCCCTCATTAAAGCGCGAACTCGCTAAGCGTCGTATAGAGTGGAAAATGATTCCACCACGCTCGCCCCATTTTGGGGGTAGGTATGTGGGAGTCGAACATAAAGAGCATGAAGACACACTTGTACCGTGTGATTGGAACTCAGCTTCTCACCAATGAGGAGTTACAGACTGTGCTAGTTCAAATTGAGTGCATAATGAATTCGCGTCCACTTACAGTTATGTCTTCTGACCCTTATCCAGAAGTCCTTACGCCTGCGCATTTTTTAATGTCGACACCATTGCAGTACTTGCCTGCTTTTGTCCTGACAGACGGTAAAATCAATTTGACTCAGCGTAAGCAATTATTAGACAGCATGGTTCAGTCCTTCTGGAAGAAGTGGCGTTCAGAGTATCTGCACACCTTGCAAGTCAGGCAGAAGTGGACTACTTCTGATCATCCGATTGATATCGGAACTGTCGTACTAGTGGGACAGGAAGATTCCCCTCCGTTAAATTGGCCTTTAGGCGTGATTACTGAAATCCATCCCGGAATGGATAAAATTGTTCGCGTTGCGACGGTAAAGACACGATTTGGTTCTTTTAAACGTCCGGTTATCAAATTATATCCCATTCCAATGCAATAATTTTATATTTTATCTATTTTTGTTTATTTTTATTTATTTATTTTTTGTTTTTAGTCATTGTTTCAATGATCTCTGACCCAGACATGGCATTACTTAATATCCGTTATCTTGGTCAATTGAACTTTATTACATTGTATTTTTTAGTTATTTTTCTTTATTTTGTGAGATTCTGCGAATTTCCAATGCGTGTCATTCCTGAATTATACCGGTGAATACAGTCACTTTATTTCTATTTCATTTGTATTTTTATACTCTTTCTTTTGTAAGCTCTACGAACTTCCAAGGCGGGGAATATGGATACGCGCCATAAATATATTTGGATCCATTTTCTTAATCAATTAATAATTTATGCTATGAGACCATAAGGGCGCCATCTATGGTTTTTGTATTGTATTGAATTTACCTATGTGGCTTGAAGTTCGGTATATTCATGCATTTCCTTACCTCTGTGAAGCAGGCAATGGCTTCCGACGGGAGTGTTGGTGAAAGGCCAACAGATGTCACTGGTCAGTCATTATCAAGTGGTTCACCCACTGATTGAATTATTGTTATGCCTAGGATTTGGCACGTATTATTGATAGGCAGATTTATGTTTTCATTGTTGAAACTTCATTGCTGTGCGAAACATCTGTTAAGATTATGCAATACCGCCTTGATATTTTTTAATGAAAAGAAGTGTCTTTTGTGTTGGACATCGTGGATGAGCTGCATTCTCTGAGTGAGTATTGTTTTGTTTCACTTTGGATTTTGGAATTGCTGGGTAAACTGTTTTTGTGTCACATAGGGAAGAATTCAATTTTCCTTAATTTACATAGGGTAGTCATTCCCTCGTGTCAGGGGCTATTTACACGCCCCTACAAACTTGTTAACCTTCACTTTCATATCAGTGCTAATCTTTTCTTTGAAGTGCATTGAGATGGGTAAACCTTGTTTGTTTTTTCTAAGAGAGTTAACGTGTGTGAAAATGTTTTGTGTATTAGATGGTATAGATTTTTCGATATCATTTATGTAATTAAAATACGATATTTTTGAAAGTTTTTTACATTGAGTTCTGTAGTTGTGAAATATTTTATAGTCGTTAAGGGAGTTTGATTCTTTGAAGTTTTTGTGTGCAATTTTTTTACAGATAACTAGGTTAATTAGCTCACGGCTGAACCATTTCGGGAACTTTGCTTCTTTAAAGTGTGCAAGTGGTACATGGTTTTCAATGGCCCTGTTAATAATTGTGTAAAAAATTTCAAGATTATAGTTAATATTATTGTTGTGGTGAAGAAATGACCAGTCTTCACTTGCAAGATATTGCTTCATATTAGGATAGTCAGCTTTGGAAAAATTATAAGTAAGGTTAGGCAGAATAGTTGTGTTGTCTGGTGAGTTATTCGTCGTGATGGTTTGATGGTTATGCTTAGAGCGGGGTGGTGACAGTCTAGGGGGAGGAGCTCATCAACCGATTTAACAATATGAATTGAGAGATCACTACAGAATACCAGATCCAGCAGCCGATTATTGTTATTGTAGACTTGATTGACTTGATGTAGATAGAGTAAGTTCGTCATATCTATTATTTCGCATGCATTTTCTGGCAGGTTTAAGTTGTTAGAAGAGTTTTTATTCATCCGATCAATGCTAGGGGTATTGTAGTTACCAAATAAAATTGTTCTGGCATCAGGGTATTTACTTTTGAAGGTTTCGAGGTCATCAATATGGTTTCTGTAGACTGTTGTGTTGGATCCTGGAGGAATGTAGACACATCCCAATAGAATTTTATTTGATTTAGATTTTAATAATACGAATACCTGTTCCACGTCTTGATGTTTGCAAATTAATCGAGTGGTCGGCAGTGATTTATTAATGGATATTTTATATTTATTTTTTTTTTTTATTTATTTGTTTATTTAGCATAATATTATACATTTATATACATTATTTATTAAATTTTGACTGTCCAACTAAGAGTATTATCCCGTTTTAGGACAGTCCAATAATTATGGGTATGAACATGTGGAGAATGATTTGTACAAAAAGGAAAGAAAATTGATGAAATAAAAAGAGGAAATAAAAAGAAGAGAAGGAATATAAAATAAAATAATAAAAAAGAAGTTTAAAATAAAGTATCTAACCGTTATTTGTTTAGCATAACAAAAGAAAAAAAAAAGAGAAGAGAAAGAATAAAATAAAAATGAAATAACCAATTAAAACATAAAATAGCCGTGGATGGTTTAGCATAGTTATTTACAGGTAAATGAATAACATATAAGGTGGTAACTGGTGTTTGCATTTCATATTATAATCCTACATACACATTTTGCATAGTGAGAACTAGAAAGAGAACAGAAACAATAAGGTAAAATAAAATAAACAATTAATGCTTGAACTCCTCTTCCTCTGGTTTTATTGCTGGTGGCTGGATTTCTGTCAAGGCGGTAGATGTTGTAAGATGTAAATCCAAGTTCCTCTGTATGAATATCAGGATCAAGCCAGGTTTCAGTAAGAAGAAATACATCGATGTTTTGAAGTAATGGAATAGTTGTTTGCAACTTTAAGAGTTTGGTGCGGCAGCCCCGGATGTTTTGGCCATATCCATTGGCCATATATGTTACCTAACTAATGAAAATACTACTGTTATCCATTTTCAAATATTTATCTCAAAGTTTCAGTCAAAAGTGAATCCTTATTTCCAAATATTTATTACGAATACGCACCATTGATTGTTTATAGAAAAGTCATACCAAAACAAAATATTCAAAGTTCTCACAAAAAAAAAATGCTGTTTTGTTAATACTACGTTCTTTTACATGCAGTTTCCGTTATACTTTTGGTTTTGAACGAATTCCCTACCTCCTCCACGGTCTTGCCATGGATCTACTAAGCCCAGAGAGTGTTTCCATCAAGACGGAACCAGGGCCCCAGGAAGAAGGTGAAGGTGAAATTCCGTATTCAGATATGGATTTTGACCTCCCAGATGTAAAGAAGGAATGTCTAAAGTATGCGGAGAGTACTCGAAAAGCCGGTATATTGCATTATTTATCATTGAAGAATTGCATGTGTTAAAATTGTGGAATGTAAAAGTTTGATGTTCGGAAACCTTTGAACCGTTTGTCCGTTTTGAATCGTTGCTCAGGCAGGATATAATATGTTTGTCCATAAAGTCCTCTCTTGCCGTGCTTTGTTATTTATCTTAAAATGTATATTTACGGGAAATGACCAACCTACAGCAAAATTTTAAATAATATTATTTGGGATGTAAAATAAGTTACATTGTTATGCATTAAAAACACCTGTAATATTGACAAAAATCTAATTTCACAGGCTATACCAAATTCGTACAGATTTTGCTCAAGAGTAAAATTGTACATTCTTTTTGAAGCATCGTTCCTGAAGCGGACATATGTTCATACCTTCATATTTCCTAAATAAACCTTACTGAATTCCCACTTTTATTCATTCGTTATTCGTTTAGTGTTTAAAATCAAAATAATTTTTTTTGTAGTACTTATCGAAAACGAACGACTTTTATTTCAAATGTAACACGCCCTTCGCTGGGCATTTCAATAAACGTATTGTTGTTTGGTTTTTCTAGGTAGCTTTAAAATGGAGACTGTTAGCTTCAAGCTAGAACCAGGATCCCGAGATGAAGATGGAAAGGCAATTCCTTATATGGAAATTGAGGTAGAGCTGCCGGATGTTAAAAAGGAATGCCTAAAACGCTTTCAAAAATTAACTAAGATAACAGGTAAATATCGATTCGTATTTTCTATTTTTTACATACGTTTTTGAATTATCAGTGCTGTCTCTTTTATTTTTCAGAACCATTGACGGATCTGACTCACAGAAGAGAAAAACCTTATTCATGTCCCGAATGCAGTTATTCATGTTCTCAAAAGATTAGTTTGACGAGGCACATGCGGACTCACAGTGGAGAAAAACCTTTTTCGTGTTCCGATTGCAATTATTCATGTGCTGACAAAAGCAATTTGACGAGACACTTGCGGACTCACAGTGGAGAAAAGCCTTTTTCGTGTTCCGATTGCAATTATTCGTGTGCTGAAAAAAGCTATTTGACGACACACTTGCGGACTCACAGTGGTGAAAAACCTTATTCGTGTTCCGCTTGCAGTTATTCATGTTCTAACAAACGCAGTTTGACGAATCACACATGGACTCACAGTGAAGAAAAGCCTTTATCGTGTTCCGATTGTAATTATTCATGTGCCCGCAAAAGCTCTTTGACGAGACACTTGCGGACTCACAGTGGAGAAAAACCTTTTTCGTGTTCCGCTTGCAGTTATTCATGTTCTCGGAAAGAAACTTTGACGATACACATGCTGACTCACAGTGGAGAAAAACCTTTTTCGTGTTCTGTTTGCAGTTATTCATGTTCTCAGAAGGGAAATCTGAGGACACACATGTTGACTCACAGTAAAGAAACACCTTATTCTTGTCCCGACTGCAATTATTCATGTTCTCAAAAGATTAGTTTGACGATACACATGTGGACTCACAGTGGAGAAAAACCTTTTTCGTGTTCCGCTTGTAGTTATTCATGTTCTGAAAAACGCAGTTTGACGAAGCACATGTGGACTCACAGTGGAAAAAAACCTTTTTCGTGTTCCGCTTGCAGTTATTCATGTTCTGACAAACGCAGTTTGACGAGGCACATGCGGACTCACAGTGGAGAAAAACCTTTTTCGTGTTCCGATTGCAATTATTCATGCGCTGACAAAAGCAATTTGACGAGACACATGCGGACTCACAGTGGAGAAAAACCTTTTTCGTGTTCCGCTTGCAGTTATTCATGTTCTGACAAACGCAGTTTGACGAGGCACATGCGGACTCACAGTGGACAAAAACCTTTTTCGTGTTCCGATTGCAATTATTCATGCGCTGACAAAAGCAATTTGACGAGACACTTGCGGACTCACAGTTGAGAA
Organism: Limnephilus marmoratus; assembly: GCA_917880885.1. Lineage (NCBI taxonomy): Eukaryota > Metazoa > Arthropoda > Insecta > Trichoptera > Limnephilidae > Limnephilus > Limnephilus marmoratus. Next base: position 56,607,261 of record OU862907.1, on the reverse strand, counting down.
AAACCTTTTTTGTGTTTTGTTTGCAGTTATTCATGTTCTGACAAACGCAGTTTGACGAGGCACATGCGGACTCACAGTGGAGAAAAACCTTTTTCGTGTTCCGATTGCAATTATTCATGTGCTGACAAAAGCAATTTGACGAGACACTTGCGGACTCACAGTGTAGAAAAACCTTTTTCGTTTTCCGGTTGCAGTTATTCATGTTCTTACAAACGCAGTTTGACGAGGCACATGCGGACTCACAGTGGAGAAAAACCTTTTTCGTGTTCCGCTTGCAGTTATTCATGTTCTGACAAACGCAGTTTGACGAGGCACATGCGGACTCACAGTGGAGAAAAACCTTTTTCGTGCTCCGATTGCAATTATTCATGCGCTGACAAAAGCAATTTGACGAGACACTTGCGGACTCACAGTTGAGAAAAACCTTTTTTGTGTTTTGTTTGCAGTTATTCATGTTCTGACAAACGCAGTTTGACGTGGCACATGCGGACTCACAGTGGAGAAAAACCTTTTTCGTGTTCCGATTGCAATTATTCATGTGCTGACAAAAGCAATTTGACGAGACACTTGCGGACTCACAGTTGAGAAAAACCTTTTTTGTGTTCCGTTTGCAGTTATTCAAATTTTCATAGAAAAAACTTTAAGAACATACATCATGACTCAAAGTGGAGAAATTCCTTTTTCGTGTTCTGTTTGCAGTTATTTATGTTCTCATAGGGGAAATTCGAGGAATTACAAGCTGACTCACAGTGGTGAAAAACCTTTTTCGTGTTTCGCTTGCAGTTATTCATGTTCTCAGAAGGGAAATCTGAGGACACACATGTTTACCAACGGTAGAGAAACACCCTTTTCTTGTTCTGACTGCAGTTATTCATGTTCTCATAAGATTTGTTTGACGATACACATGGGGACACACAGTGGAGAAAAACCTTTTTCGTGTTCCGATCGCAATTATTCATGTGACAACAAAAGCAGTTCGGCGAGACACTTGCGGACACACAGTGGAGATAAACCTTTTTCGTGTTCCGATTGCGGTTATTCATATTCTCATAGGGGAAATTTGAGGAAATACATGTTGACTCACAGTGGAGAAAACTTTTTTATTTTTCCGATTGCAGTTATTCATGTTCTCAGGAGGGAACTCGGAGGACGCATGTGCTGACTCACAGTGGAGATAAAACTTTTTCGTGTTTCGATTGCGTTTTCGTGTACTCTGAGGACACATGCTGATCTACAGTGGTGAAAAACCGTTTTCATGTCCTAACTGCAGTAAAGCATCTACTAGCAAGAGTCATTCGACGACACACATTCGGTCTCACAGTGTTGAAAAACCTTTTTTGTGTTCCGAGTGTAAGTGTTTACCTATCAATCTTAATAAGACACATTCGGATTAATTTTTTAACGTGCTAGCTCGAAATTTGCTATCATGAATCTTAGATCTGACGTAACACTAAGAAGTCTTTACTTTAAGTGGTATAAAGCTTTGGTTTTTTTTTCTGTTGCATAATTATTTCTGTTTTGGTGTGTGTTCGATTTTGAGGTTTCTTATTTTTGTGTATATCTTTACTTATTTTTATGATCAAACTTGTCGAACTTGTATGATTCTTGAAATGGTGTTTATAAAAAAGTTACGTTTAATTTGAATTGCTTATTATAATGTTGGTCAGTATTTAAATACTCGAATGTCAATCTTATGTTTTAAGGAAGAATTTTTTTTTATTTCAAATGAGAGTTAATAAATAATAATGCATTGTCGGACGCGATGTCTACTGTTTACAGAATTTCTAGTTTTAATAATAGTTTTTTTATTAATGTCATGCCGAGCGATTCTGTATTTTTTGTCAGATCTCTTTTGTGAGATCTTCTGTCAGGTTGTGTGATTTTCCATGGCTTTTATTTGGTTTTTCTATGGGAATTCAATTTTGAGCTGTCAAAAATCGGTGAAGCTGGCCTGATACCCATAGAAAAAATCAATGTCAGCCATAGAAAATCACACAAAAGTAGATCTGACAAAAGATAGAATCGCTCGGCTGGACTCGCCCGAGCTTGTTTATTTGTTTATTTATTTGTTTACGCCTTGATGGCTTTTACATGTAAGGTTAATTGTACAGGAGCATTATAACAAGTTTGTAGAAGCATAATAAGTATTTAGTATGTAAAGTAATAAACAGAGCATGACAGACATATGTTGGCGCAACTCAAGGAGTAAAACCAGCATATTCGTATTGGTCTTTGGCTACAGTAGTTTCAGAAATTATTGTCACAATATTACACAAAACATTATGCCAAACATACTCGAAGCAAACCGGTCGGCAGAGGTGTAAAACATTTTTTTTGCGGTTATATAAAATCAGGAAATTTCTTGTAATTCATTTTTTTTGTGCTATTATAAAAGTACGTAAGTTTGTTATTAAAAGTTATTATTATGAAAAATAATAAAAGGTTCACAGCAACTACATATATAAAGAAGGAATTATGTAGGTACTATGAAAGTAGTTACAGAGCAGTGTGTATTAAAACTTTTGCTGTTAACAATTTGAAACATTTAAGATTTTTTTATGTAAGTTTGTTATTATTATGAAAAAAAAATAAAATAAAAGGTACACAGCAATTACATATATAAATAAAAAAAGTAGTATAGTTGCAGAGTAGTGGGTATTAAATTTGTTACTGTTAACAATCAGGAACATTTAAGGATTTTTGCATCTGCATGCATATACGTTTTTTAAAAGAAGTGATGTTTTTATAAAAAAAATAATACCACAGAACAAGTTTCATTCCCCACACGATGCAATCTCTGAAGACAAGAGTTATACATAAAATTAGTGCGAGAAGCGACTATGTTAAATGGAGCATGGAGTCTAGTATTATGATTGTTAAGGACTTGATAATTTAACATATTCACTAGTTCAGGGCTATCCAAATACCCGTTGATGATTTTAAATAATAATAAAACATCACAGATTTTTCTTCGCTATGATAATTCAGATAGTTAAAGCAATTGCATCAAATAATTTTAATTTTGTTTTGGAATGTGCAGTTTATAATATACATGCCTTTTTTAATTTTTATATTTTGTAATGAAAGAATAGATAATACATAATATAGTCAACAAACAAGTCCTGCTAAGCCAATTGAATTGGCTTGTCAACAGGTGCTTATATTTTAGTTTCATATACATTTTTTAAATTTAAAATTTACATCTTATATCTACAGATTTAACATTTTTTTTCATACATATCAATATAAATATTTTTTTTTCGATAGCCAATTTTTCACCATATATAACCTTATTCATAGAATTACATTGCTTTATGGTATCAGGTAATAAATTAAATATCTTCGGTATAATGTATTCAAACGTTCTCTGTCCGTACATATTGTTAAATTTCGGAATTATTAACCCGTCGTTACGCGTGAATCTAGTGCTGTATTTATATTCTAATTTCTCTTTATGCTGCGGGGTAAATATAATGCAGAATTATAATTTTGAGCCATAGTATTTCCTTAACAGGTAAAATTTTGGCAATCTGAAACTGCAACGGTCTATCATGTCTCTGTTTGAAAATATTAGGGACCACCAATAATTTTTCAATTGCGTTTTGTACTACTTGGACTTGTTTCAGATTGGTTATAGTAGTATTTCCCCATATTGTTAATCCATATCTTATAATCGGTTCTGTCAGTGACATAAATTATTTTAATTGTTTCAATTGAAAGAAAAAAAATTAATGTGTACATTCTGCCAGCAATTGATCTAAGTCTTTTACAGGTTTTTTTTTAATATGTTTGTCCCATTTAAAAAAAAACAATCTACTGTAACACCAAGATACACGTATTCCGTAACTAATTCTAAGCTTTCACATTTACAATTAGTTGGAATATTTTTATGGATGCAATTAAAATCGTGAGAAATAATATTAGGATTAAATAGAAATTTGGCATTAGGTGATCTTATATGCATTACTTTGTTTTTTTTTTAGCATTTATTAATAGTTCTGCATCATGTGACCATTTATAAAGTTGATTAAAGTCAATTTGCATGAGTTCAATTGCAATTTTAAGATCTTTATGTGATATGACTAATGCCGTATCATCTGCGAATACAAAATGTTTAACAAAAGAGAAAAGTTTTTTCATTATACTAACATAAATTATATAAAGTGTAGGTCCCAATATGAAACCTTGTGGAACTCCTGCAGATACATTTTTTGTTTTACTAAAAGTATTATTTATTTTGGTAGGTACATATTTTTCTATTTCTAAGATAATCTTTAAATAAATTTAACACATTTCCTCTTATTCCAATTTTTTCTAGAGTTTTCAGAAGTTTTTTAGAGTTAATTGTATCAAAAGCTTTACACTTTAGAGTTATCGATAAATAAAACAATAACATGTAATTTATTATTTAATTGATTATTTATATAATTGGAAGAATCATGCAGTAGTTTTTCAGTGTTTTTTTTTTCTTTGGAAGCCGTATTGATTAGGATCTATGATAGTGAATTTTTCAGTATAATTATTTAATTTATTTGATAAAATTTTTCGAGAATTTTCTAATGCTGGTATTATACTAATAGGCCTATAATTTCCCAGTTCAATGTGTTTTCCACCTTTAAATATTGGTCTATTAATGCCACATTTAAATTCTTGTGGAATTTTCGCTTGCTTTGTTATCATATTGATTAAATGAGTAATTATTGGCCCAAGAGTTTTTATATTTCTTTTTAAATCAAACATTCTTATATTGTCTATACCTGTGCTTTTAAAGTTTTTCATTTTTTTAACAATGTTTTCAATATCAGTTATAGTAGCTCTTGGTATATATAAACTGTGAGGTAGTTCTTCTAGTACTATACTAGTAGCTTTGTAATTGCATTTATGTAACATGTTGCTGATGCTATCCGAGAAGTAATTCACTAAATCATTTGACACAGAATCCTCTGTTCTATCTTTTAACATATATCGTGTTATAGTTTCATCGCAATCGTTTTTGGGTTTACGTCCTAAAATATTATTTATCTCGTCCCAGTTTTTTTTTGTATCATTAAAACAGTTTTTAAATTTATTATTAAAGTAGTTAGTTTTATCTTTATTTATAAGTTTATTGACAAGGTTTCGTATTTTTTGTATTTTGTTTCATTATGTTTTGTTTGTTGGTGTATTTTTCCATTTTTTATAAAGTTTATTCCTTTTATTTATATGACAAAATAATTCAAATAATTAAAAATCTATGTTGTACTCTTTCAATTTTGTGTGAATGTACATTATATAAAGATGACCAGGAGAGGAATTATACTCAAGAATGCTTCGGACTGGTGTTATGTATAGCGTTTTGAGTGTATTTGTATACATTAGATCTTTGGACGATCTTAACACAAAACCGAGACATTTAAGTGCTTTATTCGTGATTGCATCAATGTGGGGGACTAATGTCATCTTGTTATCAAAAACGACACCCAAATCTTTTATTAATGTTACTGTAGAAAGATTTACATTGTTAATGTGATATTGAGAGAGTATTGGATTTTTATTTCGAGAAAAACTTGTAGATTGACGTTTGTTAATGTTTAAAAATAATTCATTTATGTTACACCAAATATATAATGGGTCCAAGTTATTTTGCAATACAAGACAGTCCATCAAATTTATTATAATAGTGTAAATTTTCAAGTCATCAGCAAATAAAAGGAAATGGATACCTTCAAATATTGAAGTAATGTCATTGATAGCTTAACCTTATATTAGATTAAATTTGTATAATATCTTACAATGGGTAAGATTTTAGATTTTCACGGCCAAATTATTTTTGTTATTGGTTTTTGGGGTATTATGCCGTGTTACGCTACCTCCTTCTTCAGCCAACGTTTCGGACAGCGTTGCTGTGTCCATCGTCAGGGCAGATGTGTAATAGTTAGGGGTGATGTTTGTACTTATCTAGATAAGTATAAACATCACCCCTAACTATTACACATCTGCCCTGATGATGGACTCTGCAACGCTGTCCGAAACGTTGGCTAAAGAAGGAGGTGGCGTAACACGGCATAATACCCCAAAAACCAATAACAAAAATATCTTACAATGCATTATAAAAACAGTTATCAACTTATGTTTCAAAGTTTTCCTGTAGGATTTTTGTCAGACATGTTTGAAAATTTTAAATTTTTCGCATCTACCGATACAACAGGGAAACGAATATTTAAAATTTGAGACCGGTTTTTGTTTCTTAATCGAGCACATTCAGGTCACTTTTATAAAGTCGCCAACAAAAAAAAAAATACATATATGTATAAACAAAACGGAAACTTCTTTTATTTTTATCACTGTGTTAAATTTATTTGGAACAACAGATCCGATTACTCAAACTTTTTACAAACCCGTTTATCCAATTTGACTTTAACTTATTGGCCACAAACCCCGGCAACCTGCCGGGTGTGCAACTCACTGGGTATTAATTGTTTTTGTGTTTAATTCGTAGAACTCCATTTTAATTTTTAGAAATTTAATTAAAATGAAATTTGGTAATGTTATTATCGAGTTCTGCAAGTTTTTTGGTTAGTGTTTTAGTTACAGCTGTTTCGACTTGTAAGGTCATTTTCAAACTGTGGTGAAGCCACGTACGGACGCCTTATTTATAAGATTTTAAATGTCAATTTTTGAATAAATAATTATTTTAGATCTGACAATTGGTAGATGTAATAATAAACATACCTTCGAAATATTTAGGAAACCAACGTTTACAGATAATACGATAAATGCAAATTCAACTCATCCTTGGTCCCACAAATTATCAACTTACCATTCAATGGTACATCGACTCATTAACGTTCCCTTAGATAATAAAGCATACGAAAAAGAAAAGGAAACTATTAAAATAATCGCAAAAAAAAAAAAAAACTCACTGGGTACTTAATCACAAACAACGGCGCACTGATGGGCTAGAGCAGGTCTGCCAAAAAACAGAAAAAGAGCATGACAGTGACATTTTTTAATACAATTTTAAATACCGAACGCTGTGTAGGTAGTTGATCATTCATTTCGTAAAATTAGCAATAATACGTTTCTTATGTTTTTCCTTGATATTTGTGTTTCAAGTTTTGCGAGCGGCCATTTAATTTCTTCAAAATTGCGAGTGGTTCTAGACTTTTGGCAGAGACTCTGTAGGTCCTTGATTGCTTTGAGGACTTTCATACCAAATTATTTTATTAGTTATGTTATTAGTGTATATGCATGTAAAAAAATAAAATTATTAATGTTCGGTTTATGAATATTGTGTTTATATATATATATATATATATATACGTTTATATATTTTTTGGAATTCCCATGAATCTTAATTATTGTTCATATGCTTACACGCAATGTTATTTTTAACCCTGACAACTCAAAATGATATTATGTATCTAAAAAGATAAATGGGACCTCTGAAAATATATATTTTTTTAAATTCCGATTTATCGGTGATTGCGGTTGACTTTTATTGTGCAAAGTGTTTTTTTTTTATTCGGAATTCAGTGGTGAGTGTTTTTTTACTATTAAATTATTATTTCACGTAGCAAAAAGTGTTTTATTTGGAAAAGCACAGTATTATTATACATTTACCAAATTCCGATATCTTCCCAATTAATTAATCATATTAATTAACATATTACAGGATTAGTGTTACAATCAGGTGGCTACGAAGGTTATTGCGTAAATGTGAAATTGTAGGGAAATTTCACTTCGAAATCTAGGGAAATAATTTTTTTGGGCAGAACATCCCTGATTTAATAATGGCGGAATCAGGCGGAATGAATATAGGATGACTCGATGAATTTTGTGTGAGAAGTCGAGGTGACTTTTGTGTCAAGTTATGTATAACACATACAGAAACACTGGTATTTATAATACACTGATCATTACGATTGTGTAATAACTTGTATAAAAAGCCCTTGATACTAAAAACAATTCGAAAATACGATCGATGTATCGTAAACCAAATGTCAAATATGACCTATTTATGACTATACTTAACCTCAAATATAGTCAAATATAGTAATTTTAAATGTCGAGAGCCTAAATAATGTTTCCAATAAACACAATAACTATTATTTTATCTAAATCTCTTTAACAGTATGAAAATAACCAAAAAACACGAAATGTTGAATGGCGTGCGTGTCTTCAGTGGCGTAAGATTTCAAATGTCAATACATCTTGATACACTTTGGTGAATAGTTAGCAGGTTAGCAGTGACGTCACACCTAACTATTTCAGTAATGCAAACTTGACGCTGTTTTGTGGAGAGGTTTAAAAATGCACTTTTTAATAATTTTTTAAAAACTCTACGTTTAATATAATGAAATAAAACTTATGCATTCAGAATCAGCGTTTATTGGTCTATAGTCTACATTAACATATTTTTTTATCCCATATCCCATAATAGACTAATTTCGATTGATCATCATTTAATAAAATCTTCATTCCTCATCGGTCGATGAATACAATAGTCCATACTTGTAAAATTAGGCAATTTGCGTAAATTCCGTAGGGAAGTATTCAAATATTATTAACGTAAATGTCAGATTTGGCATGTGACTGGCTTTGATTATATAAATGTCTAGATATAGCGCTCGAGTGACGAAGCGCTAAAAAAAGATCTGCCAAAGGTTGGCAGATAAGCTCGGCCTGTCCGCTCAGTGCTCAGTGGCGACACTATCGTTGTACGGTAAACACGTCATGTATGACATTTGAAAATGACGATTTGCGCTTTATCATTGAGCAGGAATTACATAGGACGATTGAAAACAACTAAAAATGTTACCTATCATCGGTAAATTACCTTTAAATAACCATTTAGTTAAAGAAACAATTCAGTTTTAACCCTAAATCACTAACCTTATATTTCGACGCTTATTACTTACCTTCGTCGTTTCGACTACGGTACTAAATAAAGGGGGTTTAAGGGTTTTATTAAAACAAAATATGTACATTTTTATTTTTATTATTAATGAACAGTGCTTATTTGTATTATTTATCATATTTAGAATAAACTAAAATATCAAATTTATTAATCAAAAACCTTAAAAATGAGACCATACTTTCATGCAAACTCAACAATTGTAACATTTTGATATTTGAAATAGTTACAACTAAATTTGAAAAAAAAAAAAACAATTCAAATATCAAAAACAAAGACTTGAATTAACCAATAAAATAAAAGTTTTGGTGAAAATCTAGAAACTAATAAAAATTTGGTGAAAATCTAGCGAAAATAAAAGGTCACGTTATCACTAACCTTCGTTGATGCAACGAGCCATGGTTGCTGAGTTGGCTCTCGTGGATTCCCCCCATTCTCCGCACTAATAGCAGAAGGAACGAGCCGATTGAGATTAGCCAGAGTATGAAAGAATTACGTTCGCGAGCGCGAAAGTTATCGCGGTCTTTTTAATCCTGCGTCGTCGATTTGACGAAGGTTAGTGATCTAGGGTTAATAGTGTAATTTGGTCTTATGGCCCCAGTATACGTTGGGCCAACGCGCTCGGCCAAGACGTTGGCCAGATTTTTGTGATACCGTTCACATGTTTGCGTTGATCGCTAGACGGAGATGGACGTCAGCGGGGCCGCTGCAATATACTTTTACAGCGCGATGCGATGTATTCTGTATGTAGCCATTAATGACTCTTTTTTTTAAATTCAGTTAGTGGAATATTCATATTATCTGCTATTCTACTCCAAGCATCATAACACTGAAATTTTTTTTTTGGTAGGTATACTCGTACTTACAGATTACCACTATAGAACAGTCCAATAATATTTCAAGAGGTTTAAATAACCCATCAATATTGATATGATTAGTGTCCGACCGAAATAGGACTTTCCACCGAAACCGAAACCGAATCTTCGGTGTCTGTCTCAGTTTCGGCCGAAACCGAAACTTTCTTAGACATGTTAAAAATCGACTATTTACTGTTATTTAGCTGATTTTTTACATTTATTCGGACAGTTAAGACGTGTTAAATAAATAAATAAAAAACAATAATCGAAGTATGTGAAGAATGATATTTATTTATATTACTTCTACAAAACAAATAAAAATAAATAACAAAACACGTTAACTCAATTTGGGAGGCGGGAATGGGTCCCTTTATTGGATAACCAACACACCTGGCAAAGATCACCCCAAGTGGTTCGCTACGTTTGGTGATTAAGCAGGGATGCCCGAGTTCATGGGATGCGGTTTGTCTAGGTTTAGTGACCAGGACACACTGAACCCCAGATTCCTACCCACCCCTTAAACCATTTTCCTTCCCAGAACTCTCCCCTCCTTCCTTTCCTTAAAAAACCCTCCACACAGCATCCCCAAAGATGGCGTAGGCCCTGGGGGGAATTATTTTCCTCAGGGCCTCCTGTGTGGAGCTCATATAAAAAAAAGAACAGTCCAATAATATTTCAGGAGGTTTAAATAACCCATCAATATAGACATGAATTATTATTTTGAATATTGATATTTTTGAAATCGATCCAGTAGTTTTGAGTTTATTCGTTACAAACTACCAAAATACAAATCATTTCTCATTATTACATTAGTGCAATTATCATTTCTCTGAAATCCCAACTAAATATGTTTTATTTAAAATATATTAATTCTGATAATAATCAATTAGCCTAAATATTTCATCAATACTCCATGACGCCATGTTCGTAAAACAATCGCTGGAACAATTAAGCGCGACAAAGAGCGTCCGCTCCGGCCGACGCGTATTTATGAACTGAGCGCTCGGCCAACGTGTGAACGCTGTTTGTGGCTTGCGACAAATTCCTTTGATTTGTGCACGAAAAACCGACACCCATCGGCTCGTTGGCGAGCGTTGGCCGCCAACGCCAAATACACACAAAACGGCCCTGTACACGTTGGCCCAACGCGTTGGCCCAACACGTTGGCCCAACGTGTACTGGACTCTTCCCCCCCTCCGGTAACCCGACGCTCATCTTTTCTTAAAGGTCTTCAAAAACTTCCCCTTCTCTCCCAAGTACATTTCTTCGAGGCAAAATCGGGGAACCGGCTAAAGGACGCGGACTTCGAGCATCGTCTGCGGTTGGGCCGATAGCTATACGCATTCTCATTGGGACTGCCCGGTGGTCTATGGAATACTTTCTCTGGCTTTTCTTTTAATAATTTCTTTTAGTAATTTCTTACATTATAAAATAATCATATAACTGTTTTTTCCTCATTACTTATTTTTTTTACAGAAGGTTTCTTCGAGTGGTCATAGCCGTCATATTTATTTTTCTTTTTCTTTTACTAACACTATTATCTCCTTTTGATGTTACCTATTTCAGAAGAACTATTCCACGGGCTGCTACTTCTATTTATCTTTTGTATAATATTAATGTAAGTACTTGCATACTGCTTACGAACCCCGTATGCATGGACATTGGAGGGTCTAGAGTCGTTCAAATAAATGTAGTTTCGTTCAAAAAAAAGTAGAGTCTTGACGTGTGCGGTGAAGGAGGAAACCATATGTTTCCTTATAACGCCGTTGGGAAAGTGGTGGTGCCCTCCAATGTACTGGACTCTTTAGGACAACGCCATTTGACGCCATGTTTTGACGCCATGTTTACAGGGTTGCCTGTTCTTCAAATTAAATTTTCCCCATAATTATTTCGAAGTAAAAACCGATCATATTTCTTATCAAGTTAATTTGATAAGAATGGTCGTGGAAAAATATTTGGCCTTAAGATATCACTATAAGACAAAATTGGATAATATTAACCACGGAGGAAAGAATAGAGTGGAGGTGGTGATAGGAACTTTTTCTTCGATAATTTTGTCGCCAGTTTGCGGTAAGAGGTAAGGGACGCGCGGTAAATATGGGTGGGATTTAAAATGGATATGCCCATCCCTCTGGCCAGAATGGGGGATAATCCCCAGTTTTAACCGCTTCACACTATTATTTCTAATTATTTCATTTTCAATTATTAGGTTTTTCTTAAATTATTTAATTTTTGGAAATTTATTACAAGGGTTTTTTTTATCAAGAGTTAGATAATACAAACAATATTTTTTTATTTATTTATTTTTTTATTTTGTTAACCTTATGTAACTGATGTAACTTTATATGTATTTTTAATAAGCATTGCTAATTAAAAAATAAAAATCATATATTAATAAACTTTCTTTATTAGATAGGTATCTTCTTAGTAAACTACACCACAAAAAAATAAGCATTACCTTCATGTAAAATTATTTCAAAAAAATATTAATTTAAAGCAACAATAGTATTACAATATACGTTATCGTATGGATAAGCTATCAAGAGTATGGTGAAATACTCCCTCATTATTGTAATAGAATTGTCCAACCAATCTTTATAATACTTTTAATGATACACACCTCATTTTCCAAGTACCTACAACCAACCTTCTTTATCTACAAGCTTCTTCCACTGCTCTTTTACCACCGAATCTACTGGAAACCTGTAAGATCAAAATATCAATAATATACCTGCAGCAAAAATAGCCATAACTGGTAATCATACCCACTCTTTGCTTGTGTCTGGTCACGCCGAGCGGTAAAATTATATTGGCCTAGTAAGGTAGTAAGCCACGCTCATGCCCCGCCCATTTGGGCCTGTTTGAGTTTGTTTGATGCGTCGGGGCTGTTTGCCCTAGTGCCATCTCCACTCTATTCTTTCCTCCGTGATATTAACCCTCCCGGGTCCACGATACGATAATAGTTTACAACGCTCTTTAAAACATAAATAACTCCTCAAATGCTTCAGTCATTAAATCAACATTTTACGTATTCCTAACAAATATATTTTTGCACCCGTAAAAAATATTTAAAAAGTGTGACGATTCTGTATAAAATAATAAAAAATGTTTTCCTAAAAGTCGACACATTTCTATATCAGATGAGACAACAAAGTTTAAATTTCTATGGGAATAACAGAGAAAACAAAACATTAATTCATTCCAACCTCATTAACCTACGTCCAATATTACGATCTCCTTTTAGTTATGTATCACAAAAAGAGATGTAAAATAAAACGTTAAAACCATTTGCCTATCTGTAGAGACTATATTACTTCTCAAAGTTGACATCATAATACGTTTGTCGTCGCTTTCTAGTGCATTCATTTGAAATGTCTGAAAACAGAGATGACAATATTAATTATCTTACTGCAAAAAAACTTGGGTTGCTTGACATTCCGTTTTCATTTAAAAAAGAGCCAAAAAAAATATGGAACCACATCGGAAGGTTCGGCCGACCGACCACCTGATCCTCAAACCAGAGTCATTTTTTAATCCCTTTATGCGTATTTCCTTAAAATTATCGACAAAATGTTACGATTGTAGACAATCAGATGACGGGGGATGTTTTTTTGTTTAGTTTTATGGGTTTTGGGTTATTTGCAGGGTCATGCCACATTAATTCAGAAGTAATAAATGTTTATTTAATTTCATTTTATTTTTATCAAATAATCTCTTCGTTGAAGACTTGATGAATACAATGACAATGCAATGCTTTTTTTATAATAGCTCAACACAGGAGGCCCTGAGGAAAATAATTCCCCTCAGGACCTATGTCATCCTTGGGGATGATGTGTGGAGGGTCTTTTTAGGAAAGGAAGGTAAGGAAGTTCTGAGAAGGAAAAGGATATAAGGGTTCAGCCATTGCAATGAGCGCTTCCGATTATCGTACAGGATCCACTTTTCATCAAAGGTAATGATTCGATTTAAAATCCCTTCATTATTGTGCCGGTTAAGTAATGCAACGCAGCAGTCAACGCGCGTTTGTTGATTTGCTTCGCTCAATTTGCAAGGTACCCACATTTCAAGCTTTTTCACCTTCCCAATTTGCTTCAAGTGGATTAAAACAGTTTTATCATTAACACCGCAGCCTGCAGCTTATTCGGACATGGTTTGCGATGGATCCTCTTCCACAATAGCCTTCAATTCTTCATTATCAACTTTGGTCTCCGGCCGTCCACGGGGCTTGTTCTGCAGGTCCAAATTTCCAGAACAAAAACGTTGGAACCAAAAATGCACTGTGTTTTCTTTTGCGGCACCGTCGCCATACACATCATTAATCCTTCGAGCCGTTTCTGCAGTACTGGTGCCACGGTGGAACTCGTACTCGTAAATAACGCTATATTTCATGTTTTCCATTTTGTAAACTAAGTGACGCAAAGAAAAAAACAATTAAGAAAAAACAAATGAATTATAATTTTCAAAACACAAATACATTAGTAAATAGCTGTATTAATTTGAATTTGGAATTCCTAACAAAAGAGAAGATATTTGAGATCAAAGTTGCCAGTACGGTAAAACGCCAATTTCATATATAAGGACCTAATATAGAGATAAATCATTTTAAAAAGAGCATGTTTTGTTAGTTTGTAATTAAATAGACTCAATTGCAAGGTACAGAAGTATTTTATTGTCAGGTAAACAATACACTAGTTGACTCAATTTCAAACAGAAGAAAAAAAACAAAAGAAGATTGTTCCGGAACTATCAGTGTTGCCAGCATCAAATATTCCAACACCCTCCCTATTTGATGATACCCTGATTGCAAATGCATCTCATCAATTTCTCTCTATCCAAAGCTTTGGTGAGAGAGTCGGCTACCATTTTAGTTGTAGGGATGTATTTGAATTCAATTAGTTGGCACTGAATCTTCTCACGAAGGAAGTGATGTCGCACATCTATATGTTTGGTTTTGGCTTGGTAACACCCATTCACGGCTAGATTTGCCGCTCCCTGGTTGTCCACGTAGATAACTGTAGGAGTGCCATATACTGCACTGTCGATTTCCTGAGCCAGACCTCTTAACCACAATGCCTCCTGCGTCGCAGCAGACATGGACATGTACTCTGCTTCGGTTGTCGATAGCGCCACAGTTGGTTGTTTTTTTGTCCCCCAAGAAACAGCTCCTTTACATTTTGTAAAAATGTAGCCTGTCACAGATCGCCTTTCGTCACAATCACTGGCCCAATCAGCATCACAGAAACCAACAATTGAAGAGGGTGTGCATCCATCAAACTCCAGTTTCCAATCTGCAGTACCTTTTAAGTAATGCATGATTCGTTTGACTGCAGCCCAGTGCGCTTGACCTGGATTGTTATTGAAACGACTCACATAACTAACCGCAAATGAAATATCAGATCGGGTAACTTGAGAGGCAAATAACAAACTACCGACTGCCTCTTGGTACGGAATATTTTTCATCATGGCTGAGGTGTTCTCATCTTTTGGTGATTGCTGCTTTGAGAGTTTTTCATTAGGACTTAGTGGTGTGTCCACAGGGTTGCATGCATACATATTGAAGCGCTTCAGAACCTGTTCAATAAAGCTCTGTTGACTTATCCACAGCTTCTTGTTTTGCCTGTCTCGAGTCAACTGGAATCCCAACACATATTTGGCTTCACCGATATCAGTCATTTTGAAACTTTCTTTGAGCTGATTTTTGACAGCATATTTTTGTGATTTGTCGCTAGAAAAAATAAGTAGATCATCCACCCAAACAGCAATGATCAACACAGTCGCATCTTCATTTTTCACATACACACATGGATCATATCTTGACTGTTGAAACCCAATATTCTTCAGGCATGCATCCAATTTTATGTTCCAAACACGGCTTGATTGTTTTAATCCATATAGGCTTTTCCTAAGGCGACAAACTTTATCAGACTTTTGGTATCCTGTTGGTTGGTACATGTAGATTTCCTCCTGAAGATCGCCCTGGAGAAATGCTGAAACAGCGTCCATCTGATCTATGTCCAAATAAAGTTCAGCCGCTAATGCCATTAAGTATCGAATGGAGCTGTATCGAACTACAGGTGAGAAGGTTTCTTCGAAATCCAAACCCTTTCTTTGAGCACAACCTTTCACTACTAGACGAGCCTTACGCTGGACTATATCCCCATTTGCCCATCCCCATCTCTCTTTGTGCGAAAAACCCATTTGTTGTTTAAGGGTTTTCTGTCAGATGGAAGATCGACCAGTTCCCATGTGTTGTTATCCATTTGTGATTCCATTTCACGGTCCATTGCTTCAATCCAAAGTTGTTTATCTGATCGCTCCATTGCCTCCTCAATTGTCAAGGGATCTGAGGGTTCATCACTAACACCAGTATAAACTACAAAATCATCATATTTTTTGGGAAGATTCCTAACCCTGTCCTGTCTTCTTAGACCAGACTGTACGTCTGCAACGTGCCGATTTAGGAAATCTTCAGTATCCCGTATATCCGCAATGTCCTCTAAATCCACTGAGCCAACTTTTTCGGGTGAGTCCTTAGATACAATATCTTCATTTATTGAGGAACATTCATCTTCCGCTGCAGGAAAGAAAGATCCTCTTGAATTATCCTGTTTCCCTGTGAGGAGTGAAACTCCTTCCTCATTCTCAGAGAAAATGACATCTCTTGATGCAAAAATACAATTATTGTTAGGGTCATACAAACGATAAGCCTTGGACAGAAGACTATATCCCATCATAATGCATGGTTTTGATTTAGGGTCTAACTTTTTTCGATGTGCATCCGGAATGTGTGCATAGGCTTTGCAGCCAAATACCCTTACATGTTTTACAGTAGGTTTTCTTCCTGACCACATTTCCTCGGGAGTTTTATCCACATTTTTGCTGGGCGAACGATTCATCAAGTAGACTGTAGTGAAGACTGATTCAGCCCAAAAAATATTTGGGAGGTTAGCTTCAATCAAAAGACACCTGGCACGCTCCAGGATTGATCTATTCAGTCTTTCCGACCGACCATTCTGTTCCGGTGTATATGGAACCGTGGTTTGGTATTCAATACCACAATCACGCAGGATTTTGTCTAATCGCTTGTTGCAAAATTCACCTCCATTATCAGTACGAAGAGTCTTGATTCTCTTTCCAGTTTGCGTTTCAACATGTTTTTTAAATGTTTCAAAACACTCTGCCACCTGATCTTTTGTCGCAAGAAAATAAACAAAGGATTTTCTACTGAAATCATCCAAAAAAGTGAAAATATATCTAGAGCCAGATAATGAATTTGTCTGCATTGGTCCTACAAGATCTGAGTGGATCACTTCAAGTAGTCTTGCAGCTCTAGAGTTGCTCGATTGGAAAGGCAACCTGTGACCCTTCCCTTTCACACAAACTTCACAAACATCTGGTGGGTTACACGAGGAAAACTGAATTCCATGAACTAATCCATTTTTCAATTTATTTAAACTGTCATAATTTAGGTGGGCCATCCTTCTGTGCCAAAGAGTGCTATCATTAGCTTTTGTTTGAACAGCGAAGCCAACATTGCTTTGCACATCTAATTTAAATAAATTATTCACTAGTGATGCTGTTCCAATTATTTGATTGTTACGATTTAAAATTTTTCTCCAGTTGAATTAAAAACCACAGAATTACCTTTGCTAACAATTTTACTAACAGATAGCAAATTTACTTTCACTTGTGGAACATAAAACACATCACTTACATTTATTGTTTCTCCACAAGACGTGATTAATTGCAGGTTTCCAACTGTGTCACTGATCATTTGATCACCATTGGCAGTAGTGATACCTAACTGGGAAGATTTTTTGATTTTATTTAATAAATATTTATCAGTCATTGTCAAATGTGCAGAAGCCCCCGAGTCGAGAAACCATTCGTCAGCTGATTTAGATGTCACGGAAAAAGCAGTATACATTGAACTTTGTTTGTTTCCACAGTTTTTTTTATCAAATATCACCTCACAGTTTCGGGCTATGTGACCATTTCTGTTGCATCGGTAACAGCGGGGTCCCTTTTTATGATCTGCAGAGTTGGGAGTAATTATTTCCTCCGATCTGTTTCTGGATGAACTGCTTTCTGCTGTCTCTCTGGAACTGCGACTACCAGAAACATTGTATTTTACCCATCTGGGCGAGCCAGATCCGTACATAGCAATGTCATTGGGATTTTCTAATGTTGAATTATTATGCGCAACATCTTGTAGCAATTTTGTCTTTATTGCATCCCCAGTCACTTTTATTCCAGAGCTCTCTATGCCCATAATCATGGGGGTGTATTTTTCTGGAAGCCCCGCAAGAAGAATGGTACCTATCCATTCATCATCAACTTTCAAACCAATATTAGTCAATTTCAGGGCAGTGGTAATAATTTTATCGACGTAATCTTCAACAGACTTACAGTTTTCTAACTTTGTTGTAATAAGGGTTGTAAGATGAGCGCGTTGATGGCACTACCTTACAAGGGTTAAGTGAAGCTGAATGCTCACTCTATATGAGTAATGCTTGTGGACCTCGATAGACTTTGTTTATTGAAACAAATACAAAGATATATCACAAAGGGACTTACGATACTGATGGCAATCTTGCCCGGTTTGTGGGTCCTTCGTGGTCGTTTGGTTGGTCCACAGGCAGTCGTTATTTAGTTCGTATGCGATGGAATGGTGAACTACCGGCGGTAAATTCACTATACGTATTATGATAGCTTGTCACGATATAGACGGTAATGTTGACAGCTGCGTTACGATTCGAAGACTGACGAAAAACAACACTTGTTTTTTCTCCTTAACAACCGTTGACACCGGCAATTATCAGCCAAATAAGTACCCAGTGTGCGAAATTCACCAATAGGTTTGAATTCTGGTCTTCGTACATGAATCAGAACAAACCTATCGAGATCTTATTAAGCGTTATGAAACATTCCACCCACCAAAATACAACTAAGTGTATTTTTAAAGAAAAATTTAAACCTTAACCAAAGCATGAAATGTTATGAAATGTTGTGTGAACGAAGAAATAATTAAACTAGGTGATACGATATACTAAGACGTAACAAAAAAAAAAAAAAACAATAATTATATTATTAAAATTATCCGCGACAGCGAGAACGATTAGTCAACTTGACTAGGTAGTGGACATAATTTGGATAATGGTCTCGTGAGAATAGAACCATTAGATGTACGGACCGTAGCGACACGCACAACGCCGTCTGGACATGGGTGCAATTTATCGACTCGTGCAATAGGCCAATGCAAAGAGACAGTATTTTCGCTTCGGATTATAATCACATCATTTATATGTTGCCAACAACTCAGACGGTTGATTTTCAGATCAGTATAATCCTCATCCGGCACGGAGGTCAAGGGTTCCAAAGGCAAAAAATGACCTGGAGTTAACACTCGCAAATCGTTTGGGTCAGAACTCATCGGGTAGAGAGGTCGAGAGTTTAACATGGCCTCAATCTGCACGATGAGTGTTGTCAATTCCTCGAAAGTTAATGCTTGGTTACCAATTATGCGATAAAGATGAGATTTAACCGATTTAATATGAATCTCCCATACGCCATCAAAACGGAAAGTAGATTGAGGATTGAAACGAAAATCGATTTGTTCTGACTTTGAAGCAGTGTGCTTGAACGAATTTTTAGCTCCGACGAAATTTGTACCGCAATCTGAATGTATGGCATTTACACAACCTCGTCTACCTACAAATCGACGTAGCGCTGCAATGAAAGATTCGGTAGACAGATCTGAAGCTATTTCGAGATAATCAACGCCCACGATCGAAAATGGTTTAACCTGATTAACACGAGCAGCGGGTAGGTCACTCATGAAAGGTTCTAGAGGGGCTGGTTTTATGCGATAACATTGTATACACTTTGACAAACAGTGGCGGATGGCGCGCTTGGGCGACAGAATCCAAAACTGCTGTGTCAAATATTTCATCGTGTTAATGCCTGGATGACAATGTTCTCGATGGAGAGTTTCTATCACAAGAAAAGTGATCTTGGATTCACGAATAAGTAGGGCAGGATGTTTATGCTCAAATTCAAGCCCAGATCGAGATAACCTGCCACCCACCCTGAGCAAACAGTGGTCATCAATGAATGGATTGAGCTTTCGCACTTGTTTCGAAAGAAGGTTGCCCTCGTTCAAGCGCGGGATATCATCATTGAAATGTACAGATTGAATATGTTTAAGTACTGTCAACAGCGAAGCGTGAACTTCGGTACGGTTCAATGGAAGATCCGACCGACGAGACTCTTTGTTACGTATGTTGTAAATGAATCTATGACAATAACCGAGAATGCGTTGAATCTTCCGGAGAGAAGAAACTTTAACTAGTAGTAAGTCCACCAAATTTTCATCTTGTTGGACTAATAACGATTGAACTCGTTCCTCAGAGTGAGGTCCAATTTCGTCGATATTACCATCTAAATATGGCCAAGAATCGACTGGCTGAATTAGCCACGGCGGCCCCGCCCACCATAACGTATTATCAACTAGATCGGCTGGGGATTGACCACGTGAAGCGACGTCCGCTGGATTATCGCCGGATAATACGTGATGCCACGAAGTATCTTCGAGGGCATCCTGGATGTGACTAACACGGTTCGCCACGAAAGTTTTCCAGCGATATGAAGGAGAAGGTATGCAAGCATAACGGTTGAATCGGACCACGCAAACGTATTAGAGATTGAAAGCAAGGGTACGTACAATTCCTTGACGAATTTTAGAAGTTCTGCAAGAAGAACTGCCGCACAAAGTTCGAGACGAGGCAATGAAATACTTTTGGTGGGGGCGACTCGAGACTTGGCGCAAATTAAAAAGATTTGGACGATACCGTCAACGTCTGTGGTTCGTAAGTAAACTACCGCACCATATCCGATTTCCGAACTATCTGAGAATCCATGTAGTTGGCACGATTTCAGGTGAGAATTCAAGAGCGGTAATTGTTTAGTGTAACGTTCCCATTGATGAACGATGTCAATGGATGGGGTGTCATCCCAACCAACCCTTAAAATCCACAACCTTTGTACTAGAGATTTGGCGAAGAATGTTGGATGTGCTATGAGTTTGCGTTCAAGTGAATGGAATCTGCGTAAAGCGACTTCGCGCGACCCGGGAAAAGAGAAATTCTTGTCCCTTTCTCGAAAAGGCAAGGCTACGATGTATCGTTCCGAAGTGTCACGGGAATAGTCCGCGCAGTACATCTGTTCACAGGGTTATTCCTCGGGGGTGAGCTGTGAAGACTGGGGAATGGTGTCCAACTCCCATAGTCCCTGAACCTCTTCATGGAGCCGGTCCTCGTTAGTTACGACGAACGATTTTATTTCGTGACCGGCGTCAGAACCAACCGAACCTAGAAGAAGCCAACCAAATACAGAATTGAAAGCTGATTGCTGATTACGACCACCCTTCACATTACCAGGTGTCAAAAGAGAAGTAAAGACCTCAGCACCTAGAAGAAGGTCAATCGGTCCCGGTTTGTGACAGTCAGGGTCAGCAAGAGGTAATTCTTGCAATTGATGCCATGACGTCTTATCTAATCGAACCGTTGGCATGTTGCCGCAGATAGTAGGCAGCGTGAGTGCCATGATATTAAAGAGAACCCGTTCCTCAACACCAACTTCCAATTGAATGACACCTGACGCAGTTGCGGAAGATTGGCCTAAACCACTAATTCTTCGAGAACTGGCTGTACGATGGATGCCTAGACGTTCTGCAGCGCGATCGGTGATGAAGTGAGCTTGACTGCCTGAATCGATCAACGCACGAAAAGTTTGAAACCTACCGGAGGAATCTCGAATGCTAACCTTGGCAGTAGACAATAGAACTACGGACCTGTCACCTAAATTGGTGAGGACACTAATTTGAGGGTCCTCTTGGTCCGTAGACGTCGTGGGGTGATGAACCCCTTCTTTAGAAGATATGGTTTCATCATGATGGAGTAGAGTGTGATGCTTTTGGTTACATTTCTGACATTTAAATATAGATTTACAATCTTTAAGATAATGAGAAGAATGAAGACAATTAAAGCACCAACGGTGAGCTTTAGCGAATTGGATGCGATCCTCAACTGATTTTAGCGCGAATGCCTTGCACTTGGAAATTAAATGTTCTTCCTCACAACAGGAGCACTTCGGAAAATTGATAGAGATCGAGGACCCATTGGATTCAGGTCGCACCTTCGTTACATCGCAAAGGAGCGATGAAGTATGTTTTTTGGAAGCCAGTTCCGATTTACGTGCGGGAGGTCTATACGCTGATCCTACACCGTGGTGTTTTTCAACATGATTGCGATCGGGAGTCAGAAAATGTAAATCTCGTACACGAGCTTCACACTGGTTATATAAAAACTCCTTTAGTTTCGAATATGATGGCAACTCAGTAGGAGACTGCAGTTGTTCGAAAGCGCACCTCGTTAGTGAATCCAATTTTGACAGAATCAAATAACAAAGCACGAAGTCCCAGTTGTCTGTAGGGAGATCCAATTCCCTTAAGATTGTTAGATTTTCGTTAAACACGTCGAAAACGCGGCGAAATTCGTATGGATCGTTGGGCGGTAAATTTACATTTTGCATTTCCCGCCAACACGTAAATGCCAGTTCGCGCGCGTTGCGATAACGCCCGATCAGTCTTTGATAAGCTTCCAAATAGTGGGCTCCCTGGACCGGGAATGTCCGAATTAAGCCTAATGCCTCGCCAGATACACTCGAAAACAAATACTGCATGCGTTCAATATTTGACAATAATTTGTTTTCATGAATTAAGGCAATAAACATATCATAAAATTCGGGCCATTGTTTGATATCGCCAGAGAATATTGGAATGCTTATTTTTGGTAATTTGACTAAGGCGGCCAACCGTCCCGCATTCTGCGGGACCGTCCCGCATTGGCAGTTGTTGTCCCGCATTGCAATATTTACAAAAATAGTCCCGCAAATCGTCTAAAGCGTCCCGCATGTCCCGCATTTCTTTATTTTTTTTAAATACTGTCTATGGTAGTCAAATAAACTTCCTCTATCTTTAGTCTATTTGGTTTAGTTAAAGACAAAATTTGTCCCTGGAAAAGGCCCGAAGATTTTTACGTTACAAGCAAGAGTCCAAGAGCGCCAGTGTAGTAGTATTTATTGAGTTGTTTTGTTTAAGAATTAGTGCACGCCGTGACACGTAATATTTATAACCCATATTTATCACTCAAATCAAATCAAATAACTTCTTGACCATGCCGACCGCGAAAAAGCGGTGTTGTAAGTTCAGTGAAAAATTGCAAAGAGAATTTCCTTTTTGGAAAAAGTGTTAACATTCATTTCTGACTGTAGTTTAAATTCGCCGCATACAGATTTAATTTAAACCAGTTTTGTATTCAGAATGTAAAATTCCAGTTGGATTCGTCTGCTGATATATTTCGAAGGAAAATATTCTCTTATTCGAAGCGTATTAGAGGGGACCCCACCACTTTTAAAGTAAAGAAAATATTCTCTTTTTCGAAGTGCATTTATAAAATTCTAGTTGCAGACTATGTAAGTGCCGCCAGGATCAAAGAGAAACCATTTTGATGTTCTGAGTGTAGTTTTAATTCGCCACATACAGCTTTAATTTAAAACACCCTTGTGTTCAGAATATAAAGATACATTAAATTACAAGTTGCAGATTCATCCTGTACCGACTGAAGTTTTACATTTTAGTTGCAAGTTCAAATTTCGTCTGCTGACATATTTCGAAGAAAAATATTGTCTTATTCAAAGTGCATTAATAAAATTCTAGGTGCAGACTATGTATGTGCTTCCAGAATCAAAGAGAAACCATTTTCATGTACTTAGTGCAGTTTTAATTCGCTACATACATATTTAATGTTAACCAGTTATGTGTTCAGAATGTAAAATTCCAGTTGGATTCGTCTACTGACGTATTTCGAAGGAAATTGTTCTCTTATTCGAAGTGCAGTCATAAAATTCTAGTTTTAGAGTATGTAAGTGCTGCCAGAATCAAAGAGAAACCATTTTAATGTTCTGAGTGTAGTTTTAATTCACCGCATACAGATTTAATTTAAACCACTTTTGTATTCAGAATGTAAAATTTCTGCTGTGGATTCATCTGCTGACGCATTTCGAAGGAAAACAATGCATTGGAGGTCATCCACCACATACCCGCTTAACACTAGAAAGACCGGGTACTGCTCCATACCTATAAAGACCACGACCGTCACTTTGACGGCTGATCACTTTTTTCAAATTGGGAGGCGGATATGAGTACCACTGCCCCGGGAACAATTAATTGGATAACCAACACCTCTGCCATAGGATACTTCAAGTGGTTCGCTACGTTTAGTGACTTAGCAGGGGTGTCCGGGTTCAATGGGTGTAGTTTGTCTGGGTCTAGGTGGCAAATACGTTTGCCCACCTACTGCGTAGCGGACTGGGTCTGGAGACACTTGCTGAGGGAGATACTTATCTTGTCCTCTCCAGCAGGACTTTTCTCGTCCCGTCACCTTGCACCGCAGTGGGAGGGATGGATTCATTCGTCAGTCACTCCTGGATACAATTACGATTTTTTCCTATTCATCTCTCACACTTTTTTCTTCCGAGAACTTTCTCTCCTTCCTTTCCCTAAAAACACCAATTACACAGCATCCCCAAAGATGACATAGGCCCTGAGGGTTTTTTCCTCGGGGCTTCCTGGAAAAAAACATGTGAGTGCAAAATGCTGCAATTTTTGTACAAGCATGTGTTATGTTTGTACAATATCGAATTGTTACGTTTTTTATAAAATCGAATGCACTCCCCGCAAACGGGTTTCTTACAATTATCACATCTATCATTTATTTGGTTAATATTATATTTTTTATTAATTTGGCACTGTCGTCTTTCAGTAGTTTTATTTTCCGGTTTCTTTTCTTTTTCGTTTATATTAGCTCCACAAAAAAAACCCTAAGGAAAATAATTACCCTCAGGGCATTTGTCATCTTTTGGGATGCTGTGTGGAGGGTACCCATAGGAAAAGGAAGAAGAATAGGTTCTGGGAAGGAAATGAGGTGAGGGGTGGGTGGAAAACTGGGGTTCAGTGTGTTCAAGAGTGCCCGACGTATGAATCTGTTCCCACCACTGCGGTGCAAGGAAATGTTCTGAGAGTCCTGCTGCCGAGGTCAAAAGATCACCCTTAACCGTTCCCTGCCGATCTGGTCTGCCACGCAGTTGTTTGGCATACGCATCAGCCGCCAAGATCCGGACAAACCTAACCCCATGAACCCGGGCACTTCTGCTAAGTCACAAAACATAGCAAACCTCCTGGGGTGACCTATAGCAGACGGGTTGGTTATCCAATAAATGCTTCTGTCAGTTCTTCAGAAGCTAACGCAGCTGGATCAAATACTCTGTCCTTCTCCAACAAGCCATAAAATAAATTTGGGCGAGAGCAATATTTTTTTGGAATTTTTATAAATTATATGACAGTGACCAATCAACGTACAGATGGAGTATGAATAATACGCGATACCGAAAGAAAGAAACAGACATAATAGTACTATCATAAACGAGGAAGAATGGGTATGTTGTTAACTTGGGTAGAGAAGGTTGTAAACGAACTCAGCATTATGGCCCAAACCGTCACATTGACGGCGGCGGTCTTTGTAGGTATAAGTCAATATATCTCAAAAAGTAATAAAGACACATACCTGTTTTTTTCAACATAGTTGTTAAACCATAAATCATGAAATGTTAAAAAAAATCACACCAATACAATAATTATTAAGCATTATATCGTCACTTTACTTCTGGCTGCCGTCAAAATGAAGGCTCCGGTCTTTCTAGTGTTAATATAAGTAACATATAGTAACTCTTCAGGGCTCTCTCAATGACTCTATTTTTTTATAGAACGACTCTTCATTCAAATGCAGGAAGCTAGACCTATTCTAAGTGCAAGTATAAAATTCTAGTTAAATACTACGTATGTATTGCCAGAATTAAAGAGAAACCATTTTCATGTTCTGAGTGTAGTTTTAAATCGCCGCATACCGATTTAATTTAAACTAGTTCTGGGTTCAGAATATAACAACCAATTAAATAATATGTTGTATATTCATCCTATTACATGGACATCTTTCTCGATTTCCGAGATAGCAGATATAAATTTGTGGTAGAATTCATGAACAAGATTTATTTGAATACTCTGTCTCTAATTATGTGAAAAAAGTGAAGTCGTAATAAAAAAAAAAGGATGTTCACCCCCCCCCCCCCCCGCTGACACCCGCTGTCCCGCATTGATATTTTATAAAGTTGGCCGCCTTAAATTTGACGTTCGTGCATACATTCGCGGTCTTAGATTCAACTGGTTGACTGGTCAACTTCTGATATATTGCGACAATTTGGTAATACATTTCATGTCATTTCATTTCATTTCATTTTGACGGCCTCCGTAGTCCAGTGGCTAAGACTCTTGACTCACATTCCGGAGGTCGCGGGTTCGAACCCGGCATGCGCAAATAAATTTTATTTGATTAATTTGTGTTATTTCACAATTAATTCATTTAAAATAATATATAGTATATTTGCGGCATGTTCCAGAGTGGAAGATACTATCAGTATCGCCCTGGTGTAAGACCACCATTCAGAATTGAAACGTTGCTTGAAAATGGCTTTAGCCGTGTTTAGTGACCAGATCTGAATAGCCAGGTACTTCCCAACCTTCCTCTTCCCCACCTCCTTCCCCTCCCCGCTACCTTCAGCCTCACAACATACCCCAATTGGGGATGCCATAGTCTCACTGGCTCCAGACGGGAGCAGTTGAGATTCTTGTGCGGTATTCACTGTAAAAAAAAAAAAAAAAAAAAAATCAAAAGCTTCGCGAATTTTATCTTCCTCAATTTGGTTTGAATCATCTAAATTTAATATTTCGTCGTGAGATGTTTCAAATTCAAGAACTATCCTTTCAAGAGTTGTATAATGAGCCAACAGTAAGTCTTTCTTCGTTATATCGTGTAAAGCGATTTTCGCGATTTCATGCGTTTTTATCAATCTATTATTTGCTAATGTCCGTTTTCGGCGCAATGTTTGAATAGTTGGCGCCATTTTGATAAAAAACACAAAAAGAAAATAGATACGTACCTCGAAAGGAAATTGAATAAATCAATAGAATTTGTTATAATTTAAAAGTACCTACGGTAGGTCGTAAATATTTAAGAACTAGATACCTAATTCTAAACTTCACTGTTTGAAATTAGCAGTTCGTCGCCTTAGTTCGTATTTGTCCAACAGACCATTAGAAAATTTTACAGAAGGAGAAGGTTTTCTATCATTATTTCAGTTAAACATTATGAAAGTTGTAAGATAAACCCATTTCTCTTTAGATAAAGGTCTCATTAGTTTAAATAATTGTTAGTTAAGTGATTAACTACCATTTTTTATACCTTATTTTTAAGTTAAAAGTGGAGATTGAACAAGTGGAGATTGAAAAACTAAAATGGTCTGTTGGACAAATAAGAACTGAGGCGACGAGTTCGAAATGATTGACATTTAAATTCACTAAACATTTCATAATATTATTTTGCTTTGCAATTGCAGATTTTAATATCTAAAGTTCGCTGATTTCGGCACCAATAATGAA
The DNA here is from genome assembly GCA_917880885.1 of Limnephilus marmoratus. NCBI lineage: Eukaryota > Metazoa > Arthropoda > Insecta > Trichoptera > Limnephilidae > Limnephilus > Limnephilus marmoratus. The sequence goes on along the minus strand of OU862907.1, from coordinate 56,579,897 downwards.
AGATGAACGTAATTTTAACGCCACCTTACATGGTTTAGGGTAGAACAAACTGTCCACTCTATGCAAGTTATGCCTGCAGAATCTCGATTTAGTATGTTTTCCGAATCAAAATAGCTAAGGTATTCCCATATGGGTACTTACGGCAAATTGACGGTCTTGGCTGATTGTGATCCCTCGTAGTTGGTTTTGATCCACAGGCAGTTACGAAATGAACTTATCACGAATGATAACGGCGGTATTTCTAAGTTTTGAGTCGATTCTAATGCCACGTTAGAAAAAACGATACGAAGACAAAAGCGTTAGAATGTGTACTGTCAAAAACACTTTTTGTTCCTTGGTAACGAAAGTCAGCGAGTAGTTACCGAACAGTGTCAGTACCCAATATGCGAATTCTAATAATTTGAATTCTGGCCTTGCCATATGAAACGGAATAAATTTATCGAGATTCAATACAGCATTACAAAACAGTAGATATTATTAATCAACACTCTGAAGTTCGTAGATATTATTATTTATTTAGGAGAAAATACAGATACAGATATTAATTGGCAAGAATATACAAAACATCAACTAGAGAATTCACCTGCATCCAAACTATTTCTCACGAATTGACTTAAACAGCAGTTAAAAACATATACAAATATTTTGTCTTATAAATAGGGGAAAAAATATATAAGTACATAAAAATATTATTTTACAAATAGAGATATGAAATAAATGCGCAATATCCTTATAAGAATTTACAAATTATTTTTGAAACAAAAAAATATAAATATAGATAAACAATGTTATACAGAAATTTAAAAAAAAATATATATATATATATATAAACGAATGTATGTCTAAGTTGTTTACTTTGAACTTTGTAGGAAAACAGCCTTCATTTTTCTACTAAAAGTACTGCGTGTATCAAAAAATAAGTCAGAATCCTTGAGCTTTTGATTCTGATTAAGTGATTCGCACATTCTTCTGATTGGGTCCCTGACACCAGCATTTGTACGCGTCCGGCTAATGTGGAATAAGTCGTTAAGCCTTGTTACTCTGGGTGGTACTTTAAAGTTTATTAATTTCAGTAAGTCGGGACAGTCAATAACGTTGTTACAGATTTTATATAGAGTCATGAGATCAAGGTACGTTCGTCGGTTAGATAGCGTGGAGACGTTATAACTCGAAAGCATATTTATGTACCCGCGTTTAGGTGCGCTCATTCTGTAATTGAGGCACTGCAGAAATTTCTTTTGAATACTTTCAATGTTTTCTTTATAGATACCGTAAAGTGGATTCCATATGGAGGTGCAGTATTCAAGTTGAGAACGGACCAGCGTGTAGTAAAGAAGAAGATATGTTTCAGGTTTTCGAAATTCACGGCTGTTTCTGATGACAAATCCTAGCATGCAGTAAGCTTTATTCACAATATTATCAATATGCGCATCGAAATGGAGTTTGGAATCAAAAAGTACGCCTAGATCTCTTATACAGTAAACGCGCTCGAGTAAATAGTTACCAATACAATAATTCTGTATGATGGCGTTATGATATTTAGTAAAACTTATTTGTTTACATTTGTTGTAACTAAGGTAAATTTTGTTTTCATTGCAAAATGCTTCGAACCTTACTAAGTCGCTCTGGATTAGCAGACAATCGTTTAAATTCCTAACAATGGCAAATATTTTTATGTCATCGGCGTACAAAAGAAATAAACAATGCAAGAAACATTTAGTAACAGTGTTAATAAAGAGTATAAACAACAGCGGACCCAGGATTGACCCCTGTGGCACGCCAGAGGTAATTGGCTCCCATGTAGAAGTGTGTCCTCGCAACGATACGGCTTGTTGTCTTTTTGTTAAATATGAGACAAACCAACGTAGTAAATTTCCTCTAATTCCGTTGTACATAATTTTTTTAATAAGAATAAGGTGGTCAACCTTGTCAAAAGCTTTTTTAAAATCGCAGTATATTGCATCTACCTGGTGGCCTCGATCCATGCTGTTGAACAAGAAGTTTGAGTAAAGAAGTAAATTACTCATGGTAGATTTGCCTTTTACAAACCCATGTTGTTGTTCCGTAATTATGGAGGCAAGCTGGGGATATATATGGTCATGGACAAGTCTTTCCAAGAGTTTAGGGATCGCCGAGAGAATGGATATTGGCCTATAGTTTTCTACTTTTTGCCGTGAGTCGCCCTTGTGGACCGGTATAATATAGGCCAACTTCCACCTATCAGGGAAAACCCCTTCACTCAGGCATTTGTTAAATATTATGGTAAGTGGAACATATAGTGACGAAGCAGCAGATCTGAGGAAAAATGCCGGTATTCCGTCATGACCTGCACCCTTGTTTATATCTAGCGACATTAAACTCGAGAGCACTTCTTGTTCCGTTAATTCAATGGTGTGAATGTGCGCAAGTTCAGAGTCGCAAACGGCTTCAAGTTGGTCGATGTTAATCATGTCGTTGACAGAGGAGGGTTCGAATGTTGATTTAAAGAATTCAGAGAACATATTACAAATTTCCTGGGCATCGTTAGATTTGCGACCTTCGAAGGACATAGTAGCAGGGTATCCATCAGACGATTTTAATGAGGATATGTATGACCAAAAACTTTTAATATTATTTTGCAATGAACTTTCGATGTTGTCGAAAAATAACTTTCGAGAATCACTAGCCAGTCTTTTGTATGTAGCACGTAGGAAGGAAAATTCACGATAGTCAGAAAGACCTTTATACGTCTTCCATTTGTGCCAGACTTTATCTTTTTTCCGTGATAACCTAATAAGTTCGGGAGTAAACCATATGGGAAATTTGTCATTTCGTCGTGCCAATAATGGAATGGACTTATCAATTATATTATTTATTTTTAAATAGAATCGATCTACTGCTTTTTCGGCTGATAAACTTGCGGTTTCAGATAACCAATCAATACAATTAATGTCATTATTAATCTGAGTATAATCAGCTTTCCTGAAATTGCGCCTACGCTCTTTTTTGTTTTTGATTTTTGGTTGAGTTTCGGATGATATATCAAATTCAAGGGCTGGGTGGTGTCTGTCTTCTGAGAGCAGAGGGTCATTGCTGCGTGTAACATTTGTTTCGCGACTGTAGAATATGAGGTCTAAGTATTTTTCATTATGGTTAGGTATGCAATTATATTGGAGCAAGTTCATCAATGACATTGTTTGCAGCAAAGTTTGCGATGCAGCCGTGTTTGAAGAGGCGAGACCTTGACTGCAGCCTTCGGAAAAAGACCAAGTAAGAGTAGGTTGATTCATATCTCCAAGTACACAAAACATATTATTTGGTTCGGATGAAAATACAGATTCTAGGTTTTTGGAGAAAATATCATAAAACGTTGGTGGCGAGACAGGAGGTATGTATACCTACTGCACATATGATGAGATTGGAAGACCTTACCGGAATAGATAAGAAGATTTGTTCGATTTGGCTGGTTTCCCAGTCATCGAGCCGGGATGCTGCGAGCTCCTTGCGCACTGCTACCAGTACACCGCCTCCGTCCATCTTACCAGTAAGAGTACGGTCCCTATCTCGTCGGAACACCGTGTAGCGCGAATCTATTAATTCAGTTCAGTATTAGTTCAACATATGAGCTGTAGATATTCGTCAGACATACAGGCTGTAGATATTAGTATCTGGAGTCGCTATAGATATGAACAAAAAGTAAGTACCTACGTATCTTTATTGTCTGACAAGGGCGGATCCACCGTTGTGGGCACGGTAGGCATGCCCACAACCCTAATCGACTTATTGACACACTTTCGCGGTTTATAGAGATCGATACGCTGATGATAATAAACGATGCCTTAATAAAAAAAAAACTCAATCAATCATGAATCGTGCGTAAGTCTATGAAGAGTTATAGACGATTTGCTCACACCTTTTGTCACATTTTTGACAACAAATTATCTGGTTCTTTTTGGCACATGAATACTTGTATTGGAAAAAAGAGATGACTATTGGCGGGTGCATAGTTTGTTTATACTGTCAAATATAGGTAACCTGACCTAATCTAAAAAAAGTTAACTTTATACAGTTTTTTGTTAATGCTAGTCAGGGTAAATTGCACTGATTGTTTTTTCGACATAATATAAGTTAAATACTTAATGTAAGTTATTTTAATGAAATTATTTCTATTTTACCGTTCTAATGCAAGGCCCTACGCTATGTATCATCATTAATTTGTGACTTTGTTTTATAATAAAACGAAGTTACATATGATGAAATAAAACAATTTATTGCATTGCTTATTATTTGTTTGTGTGGTGTGGATACTAAAAAGTTTGTTTTCTTTGAGAGGTTTTTGTTGCGTCTACTAATAGATGAGTGGGCGTTCAAGTATTCGGTAACGTTAAAGTCACAATTAAGTTGCGCAAAATACAGGAAAGTCGCTTAAATACCTTTGTTCTTATTTTTATCGCGATTGCGGTAATAAATAACACGAGAGATTTCTAACTCGCAGTACGTGCATATATTGATGCAAAATTATTTTCGTTAAGGATTTGTTTTTGGCGTGTTATGTCGTGTTGCGCTACCTTTTTCTATAACAAACATTTCGGACAGCGTTGCAGTGCCCATCATCAGGTTAGATCCGGCAGACCAGCAGATGTGTGTATTGCATTACAGACATGCGTATAGTGTTTTTTTTTTATTTATTCATGTTGTTATTTTTTAAAATTTGGAAATTTGTATTATTTTTATCGGCCTTGTATTCCTTCCGGATCTCCACAATTACCTAAACACTGTCTTACCTTTAATATACCTACATGGATGTACAACACTTACTTTTTTACATTAGCTCCACTGAAGAGGCCCTGAGGTAAGTAATTTTTCTAAGGTGTCCCTGTGGAGCAACACTTTACTCCACTATGATTCATAAGCTGACTCAGAGTTGAGTAAAACCTTTTTCATGTTCCGAATGCAGTTATACAAGTTCTCAACAGGAAGATTTAAGGATCCACGGTATGATTCACAGAAGAGAAAAACCTGTTTCATATCCTGATTGCAACTATTCGTGTTCTCAAAAGGGATATCTAAGAAGTTAATGCTGACTCATAGTGGCGAAAAACCATTTTCATATTCCGACTGCAATTCCTCATGTATTACGAAGAGAAATCTAAAAATAACATGTTTACCCACAGTGGAGAAAAACCTTTTTCATGTCTTGACTTATTATGACTATTCTTCTTTTCGAAAAAAATAACTAACACTTGCACTTGCTGACTCACAGTGTTGAAAAACCTTTAAAATGCCCGACTGTGATTACTCATGCGCTACAAAACGGTATCCAAAAATTCTCATGTTTACCCACAGTTATCAAAAACCTTTTTCATGTCCCGACTGCAATTAAAGGAACTTCTTAGAAATCATTTACTGACTCACAGTGACATAAAACCTTTAACATTTTTCTACTGCGACTATTCATGTTCTACAAAGAGGCACAAAAAATCTCATGTTTTCCCACAGCGGATAAAAACCATTTTCTTGTCCCGAATGCTGTTATTCAAGTTCTCGAAAGGGAGATTTAAAAATTCACAGCGCGATTCACAGTGGAGAAAAGCCCTTTTAATGTTCTGAGTGTAACTATGCATGTACTACAAAGAGAAATAAAAAAATCGCATGTTCTCCCATGGTGGATAAAAAGATTTTTCGTTTCCTGACTGCAAATATACATGCTCTACAAAATAACAACTGAAACTTCAAATCTAAAAAGAGTTTTCTATGCACTAATCCAGTCATCAATTCAATATGGAATTATTGGATGGGGGGGGGGGGTCATACAACAATATTCTAACTCCGATCCAAGTGATCCAGAAGCTAATCATTAAAGTAATCCTAAAGAAACCCTCCACTTATCCAACAGAAACGCTTTTCGCCGATTTCACGGTGCCTCGAGTAGATAATATCTTCAAGAAAAATGCAATTATCCAAATTTACAAAGATAATATCATCAAAAAATTTGAAACCCATCAATCAAAAAGATATCAAGACAACTTCAAAATACCAAAATTTAATACCAAACTAATGCAAAACAATTATATCTATTTAGGAATAAAGTTTTTCAACAACCTTCCGATTGAAATAAAAATAAAAACCAAAGACATCAATAAACTGAAACTCAAACTGAAGTTACACTTCATCAGGAATAATTAAATTAATAATTACCTGTTTTTCTCTTTCTTTCTATGTATTATCAATCTATATTCATCTCTATTTTATTTAGACTTTTCGAATTTCTCTTAAGTGCACAATATTTTAGTATGTAACCGTATCCCATGGATGCACACCAACACGTATAGATAATCCAGAAGTTTCAATTGTTCCCATTACATACTTACCTATTGCATAATGTTATTCTATTTCTGTTATAATTAGTGTAACTTGCTCATCAAGCACAAGAACTAGCTTCTTCTTTGGTGAGATTGCAATTTTAAATAATTTTTGTACCGATATGTAATTTATATAAAACCACTGTACTATATTTCTATATTAAATAAAAAAAATAAAAATAAAAAAAACTTCAAATATTTACCAACAGAGGAGAAAATATTTTTCATGTCCCGAGTGCCACTATTCTTGTTCTTAAAAGGGAATTCCAAGAACGCACTCGCTGATTCACAGTGGAGAGAAACCTTTTTCGTGTCCTGACTGCAATTATTTATGTTCTTCAAAGGGAAGTCTTAAACATAAATTCTTTTATCAACAGTGGGAATGTTCGTGTCCCGACTGCATCTATTCATGTGCTTCAAAGGAATATTTAAAAAGTCATATATTTACCCACAGTATAGAAAATCCTTTATCAGAAAGTTTTTATAGTAAGTTTACGTTTTAATAATAATAATCATGTATTGTTTCACAGTGCTTTCACACAAACGAAGTATTGAATTCCGTAAGTCTAAACTTAAACTTTAGGGCACACAGTTAACACCCCGTCGCTCTAGTTCGTATTACTCCAACAGACCATTTTTAGCGAAATTGAGTTAAGTATGCAGTAGTTCTCAGAAAGTCTTTATGTATACAATGCAAGTGAAAAAAAAAATTAAAAAAATTATTTAGGGGGTTTTCACAACGCACTTTGTCTTACGTCCTCTAAAATGAAACAACATTTCGAGCGTATTTATCCAACATCCACACGTTGGCCAAAAGGACTCCCGTTTTTAAACCGGTCGTTCAGTCAAATTTCATAGGAATTTCTCCAACATCCAAGCTGTATCTTAGCCAACGTGCGAAATTCAAACTCTCGGTTCCGGGCGTATTGCTCTAACAGACCACACAGCCAATAGCAGCGCCGCGGAGGACCACGTGATTGCTTTCATTCCAAACATTCGTCCGTTTAGCGCCACGAAAATAAATATCTTCACTTATGATTATGCTAGTTACCAAGTTACTTTAGTGGTTTTCTAGGAGATTTCTTCAGACAAAATGCATAAAGATGTAAAATGTGGAAAAGGATAAAATTTTTTAAGGAAAACATAACAGATAATTAATATTACAATATTTTCTCAGCAAATTGTTTCAACTTGTCGTCCGTTACAGGGTGGTTATAATAAAGTTGTGTATTTTTTGAGAAAATATTGTAATAAATGCCAAGTTCTATATTGTGGTGAAATATCGTACTAAAAATTGAAATAACCTTCGTCGCTGTTTTAATTTAATTTAACCAATTAAAATATTAAAACGAATTGACTGAAATTGAAGAAAAATCAATTAAAACGAAGAGTATTAGGACGACATTATACGGAATTCACTCGGAATTTGATCCTTAAGGCGTATGTGTATAAAGAGGTATCGGTATGTTTATCTACCTATACGTAATTATTTAAATCTTCGGGTAAAAATACCTATTTATGATATTTAAAACAATTATAAGAATCAGAACATTGAATGAGCTTTTGTTTTAACCACATTTAATGCGTAGTTTCGGTATGTTTATCAACCTTTACGTAATTATTTAAATCTTTGTTCAAAAATACCTACTTGTGATATTTAAAAAAACACAATTATTAGAATAAGGAGTGATGTTTTATAGTACCTAATATATGTGTCCATCCACCAAATCTTAGTGAAAGCATTATTCTACTTCAGATACTTAAAACAAGCCAACAATTAGAATAAGGAAATGAAGGAGTTTTAATTTTCGGTATATTTAGTTCCTAAAATATCTGTTTGTTTATCAACCAAATTCGACTTATGATATTTAAAACAAGCCAATTATTAAAATAAGGAAATCAAGGAGTTTTCATTTTCGGTACATTTAGTTCCTAAAATATCTGTATATTTATCAGCCAAATCTTCGTGTAAAAATTCTACTTATGATATTTAAAACAAGGCAATTTTTCGAATAAGTACAATGAAGGAGTTTCTGTTTTTGGCACATTTAGTGAGTAATAGCTTCATGTTTATCTACCTTTATCTAATTATTTAAATCTTTGTGTAAGAATACCTACTTTTTTTTTTTACATGAGCTCCACACAGGAGGCCCCGAGGAAAATAATTTCCCTCAGGGCCTATGTCATCTTTGGGGATGCTGTGTGGAGGGTTTTTTTTTTGGGAAAGGAGGGAGAGGAGAGTTCTGGGAAGGAAAAGGGTTTAAAGGGTGGGTAGGAATCTGGGGTTCAGTGTGTCCTGGTCATCCGCCTGCAATACCTAGACAAACCTCACCCCATGAACCCGGGCACCCCTGCTAAATCACCAAACGTAGCGAACCATTCGGGGTGACCTATGGCAGAGATGGTGGTTATCCAATAAATGGTTCCCGGGGCCGCGGTACCCAACCCCGCCTCCCAAATTGATAATACAAAACACAATTATTAAAATAAAGACAATGCAGGAGTTTTTTTTGCTTTTAGTACCTAATATTATTTAGGTATGTGTTTATCTACCAAATATTTGTGTCAGAATTCTACCCGAGATATTTAAAACATGTTAATTATTAGAATGAGGAAATAAAGAAGTTTTTGTTTTCGGTACATTTAATGCCTAAAGTATCTTATTATTTTAATCAACCAAATCTTAGTGTAACAATGAATACATTTTTGGTATATTTAGTGCCAAAGAACAGTTGTATTTGTGTACCTATAAATATCTTATTATTGAAATCTTCATGGGGGAATTGTACACCGAATGACAATGAAAGCATTTCTATTATTTTATACATTGTGCCTCATATTTCTTGTGTGTTTTCTTACCTATTCGAGTTTTATTTTGTTCGAGCTTTGGATTGTCAATAAAAAAGTTATTACTATTCGCACATTTTTAATGATTAGGTATCCCATTCATTTGACTTTTTTTACCTAGATCAATTTCCAGTTCTTTTATTTCAGCCCCTTTTGTAACCCTTCTAATAATTTGGCCCAACTAAGTGGTACCTCAAATAATGGAATACATTTGTTATGAAGCTAAAAATGTGGTTAGTGGTTAGGATTATTTTATGACCTCTTTTTTTACAAGTCTGTATTGTGTAATAGATGTAAATCACATCCCATGTGTTCGAACATAGGATCATTTTTAAAAAGAACTCGTCGTCTATTGTTTTACACATTTATAAAGAACTTGTAGCTATCTATTGTGTTTCAAAATCCTTCGAGTTAACTTTTTATTTTAAAATGTTGGATACTACACTTCTGTTATCACACGACGGCCTCCTGTGGTCGAGGGGTAAGACTCTCAACTAGCGATCCGGATGTCGCAAATTTCAATCCCATCGTGCACAAGTAATTTTTATTTTGGTAGATTTGTTTATTTTGGGGGGCGGGTATGGGTACCGCCGTCCCGGGAACCATTTATTGGATAACCACCATCTCTACCATAGGTCACCCCGAGTGGTTCACTACGTTTGGTGACTTAGCAAGGGTGCCCGGGATCATGGGGTGAAGTTCGTCCAGGTCTTGGCGGCGGATACGACTGCCCACCTGCTGCGTGGCGAGAGAGAGACTGGTTAAGGGAGGCTTTTTGACCTTTTCAGCCGGACTCTCCCGACTCTCGCCTTGCACCGCAATTAGAGAGATGGATTCATACATCCGTCGCTCCCGGACACACGACCCCCAGATTCCTACCCACCCCTCATACCCTTTTTCTTCCCAAATTTCCTATCCTTACCTTCCTTATAAAGACTCCTCCAAAGTGAAATTATTTTCCTCAGGGCCACCTGTGTGGAGCTAATCTAAAAATATATATACATATTTCACAACTTTAACCATTAAAAAAACGTACGTGTATATGTGTTTTTGTATGTTTAAATAGTGAAATAACACAAATCAATAAAAAAATATATACATATAAATATATATACATGCTGTATTTGCGACACGTTCCAGAGTGGAAGATACTCTCAGTATCACCCTGATGTAAGACCGCCATTTCGAATTGAAGCATTGCTTGAAATGGCTTTAGCCCTGGTTGTTGACTCGATCTGAATAGCCAGGTACTTATAAACCTTCATAACTGCATCCCCTTCCCGCTACATCCAGCCTCACAAAATTGGGTATGCTATGTATAGCCTGACTTGGTCCAGGCGGTTGGGAGCGGTTGGGACTCTTGTGCAGTATTAACATAAAAATAAAGTTACGTAAATCAATCCAACCTTTCGAGTCTGATCATACTAAATCTCCGATTTATATGCCGTAATAAATATGATAAAAATAATACGAGTATATATTATATGGATAATTTGAATAGCATTGTTTTAGTGCAAACACGCTTTACAACATATGTTCTCAGGGCCTACGAGGGGATGCTGTTTGGAGGGTCTTTTTGAGGAAAGAAAGAATAGGAAGTTCTTGGATGGAAATAGGAATGAGGGGTGGGTAGGAATCTGAGGGTTAGGGTGTATAGGAGTGACGGACGTAAGAAACTGTCCTTCCAACTCCGGTGCAATGGGGTCGAGAGAGTCCGGCTGGAAAGGTCCAAAGGACTCCTTCACGCAGTCTCTCCCGATCCGGCCCGCCACGCAGCTGGTGGGCAGACTCATCCGCCGTTAAGACCTGGAAAAACCTCACCCCATGAACCCAGGCACTCCTGCTAACTCACCAAACGTAGCGAACCACTTGGGAGACCTTTTCACAGCTCCACACAGGAGGCCCTGAGGAAAATAATTCCCCTCAGGGCCTTTTTTCATTTTTGGGAAGGAAGTAGAGGAAGTTGTGGGAAGAAAAAGGTATGAGGGGTGGGTAGGAATCTGGGAGTCAGTGTGTCAAGGAGTGACGCACGTATGAATCATTCTCTCCCCACTGCGGGTAAAGCGATGTTCCGAGAGTCCTGCTGGAGAGGTCTACAGATCTTCCTCAACCAGTCTTTCCCGATCCAGCCTGCCACGCAGTTGGTGGGCAGACGCATCCGTCGCCAGGATCCAGACAAAACTCACACCACGAACCCGGCCACCCCTGCTAAGTCACCAAACGTAGCAAACCACTTGGGGTGACCTATGGCAGAGGTGTTGATTATCCAATAAATGGTTCCCGGAGCGGCGGTACCCATACCCGCCTCTCAAATAATAACTAATAAACGTAGGACCTATCTGATGACTAACGGTTGATGACTAGCAGCCAACAATAAAACACGCCTGAAACATTATTTAATAAGTATAATTGTCTGAAAACGTACGTTTTCATTGATGATTTTACGATGTTATTATTTTACAAAAACTTACTCTCGAGGAAGACATGGCACGATCAAGTGAAACAGATACTTGAGACGGGCCATGTCAAAAGTCAGAATAATAGAATAGTATGTATGAGACGATGTATGAATGTGAGTGAGGCAAAGAGTGTGTGCCAAGACCGAGTTGTTCGGCGGTCTGTCCTCTCTGCCTACCCCTGCGGGGAAACGGCGTGATGGTTAGTTAGTTACTCTTGAAACTTGTTTCCCAACCAAGAAACAAATTATTTCTAAAAAAATGTCGAATGTTACAAGAAACTATTTAAAAATCACACCCGAATATTTAGGTCTCACCGCGAAAACATGGGACACATAAGCTAAATCCATAAGTACCTATCAAAGTTCAATGAATTGAAATGCTTTCCGATCTCCCTGTAATACCAAGCACGTTAGATAAAGTAACTTCACGCAAGAGTACGCGCTCTTGTCTAACATCCAGTGTCCTTTGTCCAATATCCAACTTTCGCAAACAAGAATTCGTCACTTTGGCCAACATCCAAATTAAAAACGTGTTTTCTGCGTAATTTTATACATTTAGAACATATTGTACTTAAAAAAAACAATTTGTAATACTTTAAAACATTTTAGTAGACTTACAATTTAGCTAATTTCATTTTATATGCCTTTTTCGTAAAAAAAACTTTAAAGCGCTGTTTCTCACGATTTACGTTTTGGTCTGTTGGAGTAAAACGAACTAAAGCGACGACCCGCGCTGTGCAAGCGGGTTCCCCACAGAGCATCGGACCATCATTTAAACACTAAGGAATTTGGTCAGTTTAAACACTGAAGAAGTTCAAAATAGGACTTCAAAATAGAAATTCATAATATAAATTCAAAAAAGTTCATTGGGCCTTGCTGACAATAGTGTTGCTGGCGTGGTTGATGTTTTCATAGGTAGCTAAAAATATATAATACTTATGACCAGTTCTTTATGAAAAGTCTAGGTTTAGTTTGTGTATGTAATAACGAAAAGCGTTGTTGCTTTTTTCTTCGTGGCCGTCACATTGAACTCTCGTATAATATCATTTATATGTTCCACAAATTTTTCTTTATTTTTTTTTTCTTTTGCTGTTTTCCAAATTTCTTTCGCATTTTTTTGGCAAAGCTGCGCTGGCCTACTCTTGGAGGCCTCGCAGCTATGCATCTAATTTAATAATAATCCATTAATTAAATTATTATGTACATATGTATGGGGCATTTTATACTACATATCTCGACTGAACATTTCGATTTTCATTTCATTTTTATTCGGATGGAATTTTATTGTCTTTTTCTATTCTGTGATATATGTACTACCTTTGAAGATGAAAATAAATCAAAATCGGTTCAGTGGCTGTAATAGTATTAGTAGCCGAATTAATTCTCGCCCAGTGGCGTAGCTAGCACGGGTGGCACTCGGGGCGGATGACACCCCCAAGGGCGTAGTGTCACCCCCCCCCCCTCTATGAAAGTTGACTTGAGAAATTCAAAACGCTTATTTCGACTTCATCATCGGGGGGTGGCTAGAGAATTTCAGAATATAGGCTATTCCGCGACACAAAATGCGGGACACTTTACGGGAAGCCATAGAGTTTCGGAAATATAAATAACAGACCGTGTTCATGTGTATGCAAAAGTCCTGATGCGCGGAAAAACGGAAATAATCAAATTCAAAAGTCGTTCAGGAGTCGTGATTGTTAATGAGCGAGTTTGAATTCCATCGCACTTTGCCGATTTTCGGTTGGCTGTGCCCACAAGCTTTTTCGAGAGCTGGATCCGCGCTTTTATTGTCAATGGAGCCCGTGGTGCATTTTGGGTTGGCCAGACCTATTTACACGATCGTTATTTTCATTCATTTCCAGTTGCCATTAGAGAAGAAATAATATTTTAGGAATCTAAATACTACCTATTAAATGTTCCAAAAATGGCAACACCTTGAACATAACCATAGATCACAACCATGAAAGTGTCGGTCACTGTCATTTCAGTTGTTGCAGATGTTCTGTCGTTATGTAATCGAAGTTTTCGTTTAACTTTTTGCTATTCTGACAAAGTTCGACTGATTCACGACAGCACAAACTACGGTAAATAACCCATAAGCCGCTAAACTAGGCACAAATTTTTAAAAGTACACTTCTTAATTAGGTACCACAAGAAACATCGGTTTCAGTCGGGATGGAGGGAAAAATTAGCATTTAAACTTAAGTCAGATACGTTTTTAGATTTTTCACGGCCAAAAGTATTTTCGTTACTTGTTTTTGGGGTGTTACAATCTACCGGATCTGCCGGATCTGCCCTGATGATGGACACTGCAATGAAACTGTCCGAAACGTTGGCTAAAGAAGGAGGTAGCGCAACACGGCGTAACACCCAAAAAACAAATAACGAAAATTTTAATTTTATCAAAAAGTTTTGTGTACCTACGTATATTTAGGGTACGGCTGACATTTCATGGGGCATTCCTTCATACTTAACACATTGAACATTTTCCGGAGTACCAATCTTTAAATATTAAAAAGATTGCCATGCCGCTAAAATCATTATATACACAAGTATTTTTTATCCACTTGCACAAAGTCTGATTTTAAAGTACACGTATTAACACACTTTTCACACTATTTTTCCCATCGTATTTTATTTTATTTTTATTTTTATTTATTTCATTATTTTCATATTACATGTGGTTATAATAATGGCGTATTGCCCATCTCACTAGGTGTGAAACGCCTGTGTTGAGATGGCAATTTACAGAGTGGTTATCTATGATTTTGTTTAAGTAGTATTTTGAAAAATATTATGAAAGTGACAGGTTGATATAATTTTTTTTTTCTTTAAATATACAATTCAAGTATGTTACATACATATATATAGAAGATTGCAGTAGGTACATGGTTACATATATACACACAGTAGATATAAAGGTAACTTTGTTATTAATACTCTGATGGAAATGTTTATTTGAGGTGATCAATGATTTTACTTTTAAATGCATTTTTGGATTGCGTGTTTCTAATTTCAGGAGGTAGAGAATTGAACAGCTTTGTTGCATTATATTTAAAACTTCTTTGCCCATAAGAGGTTTGACAAACTGGGATGTTAAAAGATTTTACATTTGACTCTCTTAATACTCTAGTGCTTATTCGTTCTTCAAACATGTGTGCGTTTTTAAATTGATGAAGCAGGATATTTTTCGAATACAATTTTTGCAGGTTAGGAACATTTAGTGTCTTAAAAATAAAATCAGTGCTCGTTCTCAACGGGACTTTAAGAATGACCTTCAAAATTAGTTTTTGAATTTTTATTAAAGGCTCCAGGCAAGTATTTGTGGCACTTCCCCAGCTGATAATACCATATTCAAGTGATGATTGTATAAGAGCACAGTAAACTTGTTTCAGTTGTTTTCTATTTAATATATCTCTAACATTTTTAAAGAAATAGACGAGTTTCCTCAGTTTTGTCGTTAGGTTTGTAACATGTACGTTCCATTTAAGAAGATCATCTATTTGAATACCAAGATATTTAATACTGTCAACTCTACTTATAGAAGGACAGGTACATGGAGTTAATAAGGGGTTACAGCTATGAAGTTTAAGGCTTTGTTGTGAAGGCAAGAGCTTATTTGATATTCGAAATGTTAGGAATTTGGTTTTGTCTGTATTCAGGGTTAGTATGTGAGCATTAAGCCAATCTTTAACAATACGAAAGCCATTTTCTGCCGTTTTGAAGACTTCATCCCAAGATTTGGCGTAAAATAGCAAAACCGTATCATAGGCAAAAGTTGTGATTTGTCCACAAATTTGTAGGTTACATAGATCATTAATATATATTAAGAATAATAAGGGTCCTAGGATGCTACCTTGTGGAACGCCACAATCTGTTTTTTGGGAACTACTATAGGTACTGTTTATTTTAGCACATTGCGTTCGATCAGTTAGATAACTATAAAATAATTGAAGAACTGCATCTGATATTCCTATCCTCTTAAGTTTATCTAAAAGTATTTTGTGGTTCACAGTATCAAACGCCTTTGCAAGATCAAGGAAAATTGCTAAACATTTATTTCCTTTGTCAACATTACTTGTTATGAAGTCTGTAACATTAGCAATGGCGTCTGAGGTTGATAAGTGTTGGCGAAAACCAAACTGATTTGGTGATAATATTTTACTAGAGTCAAGGTAAGTAATCAATTGATTTCTCAGTATTCCTTCAACAATTTTAGAGAGTGCACTTAGAACACAAATTGGTCTGTAATTGGTAATTTCAGTTTTCTTCCCACCTTTAAAAATTGGAGAGATAATACCTTGTTTTAATATATTTGGGAAACAACCTTGAGTGAAGCTCTTATTAATTAGGAATTTGAGAGGAACGGCTACATGAGATTTCAGTGATTTTAGTAATTTACTTGGTATTTTGTCATGTCCAGGTGAAGTCCTCTCTTTCAGTGAGTCGATTTCTTTAATGATATCCTCCATCGATACATCTTTTAAAGTAAATTTTGTGTATGTTTCTTGTCGGAGATTATCATCTGGTGGTGGAGGTTTAGTATTGTAGTTGGTGTTTTCTTTTATTTTACTAGCCAAATTTGATCCAACGTTTGTAAAAAATGTATTTGCATGATCGGCAATACTCTTCGGGTCCAAGTTAAAATTCACATTCTGACCATCAATTATAAGTTCCTCAATTTGATCTTTGAATTGTCTTGCATGTGTTATCTCTTTAAGAATTTGCCAAATCTTTCTGGAGTCATTATTACATTCAATAATTTTCCTTGAGTAGTATTTATTCTTTGCTTGTTTGATTAGTTTAGTACAGACATTTCTATATTTTTTGTATAACTACAAGGTTTTTCACCCATTCCAATAACAATTCCTGGTTTTGTCCAATGTTCAAAAATCCGACCAAACCTACAAAACGAGATTTACATGATATTCTAAATACTGATTACTGAAATCTAACTAATGATGACGATTCGGTTTACCATTTTCAATTGTCTTCCCTCAAAGTTTCAGTCATAATTATATCCTTATTTCAAATATTTATTTCCCGTACATATCATTGTTTTTAAAGAACAGTCCAACCGAACAGTCCATAACCCTTCCACGGTCTTGCTATGGATCTACTAAGCCCAGAGAGTGTTTCCATCAAGACGGAACCAGGGCCCCAGGAAGAAGGTGAAGATGAAGTGTCGTATGCGGATATGGATTTTGACCTCCCAGATGTAAAGAAGGAATGTCTGCAGTATGCGAAGAGTGCTCAAAAAGCCAGTAAGTTGCATTACCTATTGCATAAGTACATAATTTTCCTGGCTATATAAAACTTACTACAGAATGTGCTCAAGAGTAAAAAAAATTCTTTCCCTTTTTCCTTCTTGAAGCATAGTTCTTGAAGCGGACATCTGGGTCCTTCATTTCCTAAATTAACGTTAAGGCCCTCAGTTCATAGAGATACTTACTTACAAACTACGTGATTGTGACGCAACCACATAAACCCCGCAGATATATTACCCTTTAATGCTTGTTTCCGTACACGGCGGTATATACTACCCGAAATATACTGAACTTTATCATTTTGCAGCCGATTATTAACAAGGAGTTAACCCGATGCAACCGATGTCAAATCGACCTTTTTTCCAAAATCGATCCATGCCTTCTCCACTAAATCCTTTCTTACGTATTCTGGTAAAGTATAGTTATATAAACACGTATTTTTTTCCACTTCCAGAACAAATCCAACATTACTTTCATCTTCTTTAGCCGTTACTGTCAAACGTCAAACGAATAGTATTAGATACGAATGCTGCAACGCGTAGCGCGCTACCAGCACCGTCAGTAGCGTGCAACTGACTTCAAACCCACAGCCGCCTTGTAGCGCCGTTTCCGCCAGCAAAATTGTATGGCGTGTACTCACGAGCGGCGCGCGTGCTACGCGCGTGAGGCTCGAGTAGCTCGTAAGTAGCTCCATGTACGGAGGCACTATGGCCCTCCGTTCATAAAGATACTTACAAACTGTTGATTGTGACGCAAACACAAGTACCCTGCAGATATACTACTCTTTTATACTGGTATCCGTACACGGCGTACCCGAAATATACTGATCCTGATCATTTTTCACGTGCAGCCGGAGTTAACACGATGTCAAGCGTTGTCAAATAACTTTTTTCAAATATCAATCCATGCCTTCCCCACTTAATCCTTTCATATGTATTCTGGAAAAGTATTATTGGCTAAAGTTCGGTTTAGGGGCGGCGTTCCTAGATAATAAAACTAGTTATTTTTATACTAACTATGGGCTGGAAAATCCGAATCTGAAAGAATTAGGTGTCGGCAAGCAATATTAACTGAATTACACGACTTTAAAATTTTCTATAAACACAAAGGAAAAGGATCCATTATTGACATTATAAGTCATAGAAAAACAAGAAAGATGTTACACCACATAAAATTAAGTGTTGCCATTAAGCAATAATATCAATAACTAATTTAAGTAATTATTTTTTATAAATTTTACTCACTTTTGTATCACAAACCAGGTTACATAAACCTAGCGTAGAAGCTAAACTAGTTGAAAACTGGGATGTTTTCTTCCCTTGACGCGAGCAGGCGGTATAAAGGGGCACAAACCATGTTACACAAACCTAGCGTTAGGTTAGGTTAGGTTAGGAACGCGAGCAGGCGGTATAAAGGGGCACAAACCATGTTACACAAATCTAGCGTTAGGTTAGGTTAGGTTAGGGACGCGAGCAGGCGGTATAAAGGGGCACAAACCATGTTACACAAACCTAGCGTTAGGTTAGGTTAGGTTAGGGACGCGAGCAGGCGGTATAAAGGGGCACAAACCATGTTACACAAACCTAGCGAATACGGCCTAAGAATACGGCCGTTGAGATAGTCATAATTCATCAGGTTAATGTGTTATGTGATGAATTATCATGTGAGGAAGTATCGTGTCGGAAAGTTTTACGTTATTGATATTTTTGCTTAATGGCAACACTTAATTTTATGTGGTGTAACATCTTTCTTGTTTTTCTATGATTTATAGTGTCAATATGCATGCAAAATGGCTGGTTTTCCTTTGTGTTTATAGAAAATTTTAAAGTCGTGTAATTCAGTTAATATTGCTTGCCGACGCCTAATTCTTTCAGATTCGGATTTTCCGGCCCATAATTAGTATAAAAAAAATAATCTAGGAACGCCGCCCCTAAACCGAATTTTTTCCGTATTATTATATTAACACACATTTCTCCACTTCTAGAATAAATCTAACATTACTTTAATTTCTGTCAAACGTCAAACGAATAGTAGCTGACACGATTGATGCAACGCTTAGTGAGCGATAAGAACCGTCGGTTGCGTGAAGCTGAGTTCAAACTGACAGCCGCCGCATAGCACCGTGTACGAACACTAGCAAAATCGCACGGGGGGTACTCACGAACGGCGCGCATGCTACGCACGTGATGCTTGAGTAGCTTGTAAGTAGCGTCATGTACGGAGGCACTAAGGCTTGTTAACCAAATTTTCTTTTACATGGTTAAACAAAGGTATCTTTATTCGTATATATTTTGTAATCAAAACAAGTTATTTTGTTGTGATCTCTCGGTAAGAAACGACTGTAATTTCAAATTCAACACTCTTTCGTTGGTCATATCTATGTATGTATTGTTGTTTGGTTTTTCTAGGTAGCCTTAAAGTGGAGACTGTCAGCTTCAAGGTAGAACCAGGACTCCGAGATGAAGATGGAGAGGGAATTCCATGCATGGAAATCGACATAGAGCTGCCGGATGTTAAAAACGAATGCAAATTTCAAAAATTTACCCAGACAACAGGTAAATAACGATTCGTGTATTATTCAACATTTTTTAAAATTAACATTTCTAATACTTAAATATTAATTCATGTTATTTTTCAGATACATTGGCGAATCTGCATCACAGTGGAGAAAAACCTTTTTCCTGTTCCAATTGCAGTTTTTCAAGTGTTTATAAGCCTAGTTTGACGCAGCACATGCTAACTCACAGTGAAGAAAAACCATTTTCGTGTTCCGATTGCAGTTATTCGTGTTCTTATAAGAGAAGTTTCACGCAGCACATGCTAACTCACAGTGAAGAAAAACCATTTTCGTGTTCCGATTGCAGTTATTCGTGTTCTTATAAGAGAAGTTTCACGCAGCACATGCTAACTCACAGTGAAGAAAAACCTTTTTCCTGTTCCAATTGCAGTTTCTCAAGTGCTTATAAAAGTAGTTTGACGCAGCACATGCTAACTCACAGTGAAGAAAAACCCTTTTCGTGTTCCGATTGCAGTTATGCATCTTCTTGCAAGAAAAATTTGAGGAGACACATGGTGAGTCACAGTAGAGAAAAACCATTTTCGTGTTCCGATTGCAGTTATTTGTGTTCTTATAAGAGAAGTTTGACGCAGCACATGCTAACTCACAGTGAAGAAAAACCTTTTTCCTGTTCCAATTGCAGTTTCTCAAGTGCTTATAAAAGTAGTTTGACGCAGCACATGCTAACTCACAGTGAAGAAAAACCTTTTTCGTGTTCCGATTGCAGTTATGCATCTTCTTGCAAGAAAAATTTGAGGAGACACATGGTGAGTCACAGTGGAGAAAAACCTTTTTCATGTTCCGATTGCAGTTACTCATGTTCTCGGAGGGAAAATTTGAGGTCGCATATGCTGACTCACAGTAAGGAAAAACCTTTTTCGTGTTCCGATTGCAGTTATTCGTGTTCTTATAAGAGAAGGTTGACGCAGCACATGCTAACTCACAGTGGAGAAAAACCTTTTTCATGTTCCGATTGCAGTTATTTGTGTTCTTATAAGAGAAGTTTGACGCAGCACATGCTAACTCACAGTTACGAAAAACCTTTTTCGTGTTCCGATTGCAGTTATTCATGTTTTGATAGGCGACAATTGAGGAGACACATGCTGACTCACAGTGGTGAAAAACATTTTTCCTGCTCCAATTGCAGTTATTCATGTTCTCAAAAGGGTAGTTTGACGAGGCACACGCGTACTCACAGTGGAGAAAAACCTTTTTCGTGTTCCATTTGCAGTTATTCGTCTTCTAATTGGGGAAATTTGAGGAGACACATGCTAACGCACAGTGCAGAAAAACCTTTTTCGTGTTCCGATTGCAGTTATTCATGTTCTTTTTTGGGACATTTAAGGAGACACATGCTTACTCACAGTAGATAATATCCCTTTTCGTGATCCGATTGCATTTATTGTGTTATTATGACGGATATTTCAGGAGACAAATGCTGATTCACAGTGAAGCCTTTTTGTGTTCCGACTGTAATTACTCGTGTTCTGAAAAGTGTAATTTGTCGAGACACGTGATTACTCTCTGCGGAGAAAAACAATTTTCATGTTTCTGCTGCAGTAATTCATTTTATAGACCAGGAGACGAGATAGGTAAACCATACGTCACCGAGTACACGGATGAAACTACTTTGTACTGATAATGGACATTCAGAAAACCTTAAAAAAGCCGGTGCGCCTCTTGGCAGGATCCGCGCAGTCATGGAAATAATGAGCGATTTTTTTCGATGAAATTTCGTCTTCGAATACTTCGAGTAAATAAGTACACATTTCACAACTAAATAATTACACATCTACCGGATCTGCCCTAATGATGGGCACTATAACGCTGTCCTAACGTTGTACTAGCACCATCTCCTAGGTCCTAGATGATAGATATACTAATCCCTGGATTGATGTCTTCGGGCCTTCTCCATACAAGCCAAGCACTGTGTCATCAACTTATCCACGGATGAACACATAAGATGAAACGAAATGGCGCAAATAGACTAAAGATAGAGGAAGTTCATTTATCTACCATAAACAATACAATTGCACTCGACCTTCTTCAATCCATTAGCCGAATAAGTTATTTAAAAACAAAAATGCCTGGAATAAGAATACGTGTTCCTGCTCACATTAGATAAATGAAACACACAAGGTCTTTAGATTTAAAATTTTTTCAACATCAATTTTTTTTATTTTCAGTTAAGACAATCGATATAAACACATATAACATTGGGTCGCAGAACCGACTGAAATTTCTTACTTATAACCTCAAATTAACATAATAACATAACCCCAAATTGATTTATAGATGAATTAAGCTAATGTTGATGTATTATATACTCGTAATTACCTCGTTCAGCTTGATCTTCAGATGTCTCTGGTTTATCAGAACCAAGTACTCTTGCCAAACTCAACCGAAGTTCACAGGGCAACCTTGGGTTACAATGTCTCCGCTTTATGTGCTACCAACTGTCGAGCAATTTTTTTTATAAAGGCTCCTCTATCAGTTTTTCTTCTCACGTGTACCTACATCATATAAAAAATGAAAATTGACGGAACTTATATCCAAAATCCGGCAAAAAAGTCATAGCGTCTTGATCGGCGGCTGCAAGTGTATACAGAGCACTTTTTATCTATTTCAGCTACACCACCTTTCGTAGAATTATAAAACAAGTATCTAGTATCCTTATCATGCTCATTGTGCTCTGGACAAAAAACGTCGTCAACCCCGGATCCGCTGGAATCTTCTTCCATGATCCGGCTCTCAATCACTCGTGCAAAATTTGGATTCGATTCCTTTATACATAACCAAGATTTCTTTTAATGCTGTAAATCTGTCGAAGAGCTATTTCTTTTACTACCTGAAGTCCCATATATATTTTTAGTTCACAATGTCTGTAAAAGTAACAGTTTACACTAAGTAAAAAAAAATTAAGTAAGTACCGACGTGAGGTGTGAGAGGCATCGGAATTTTAAATCTTAATTACCCACCAAATGCGCGCGTGACGACACCACTTCCTGCTCCGACGTCATCGTTGGTTCTGCCGTTGCAGCTACTTAAGAGCTATGCCGGTCATTTAAAAATATCGTCGATAGGTAGTGTAACCAATGTCTTCTGTTCCACTCCGCGCTCCCCTCAGGGGAACTGAGCGAAAGGGACAACTGCATACCGGGCCGAAAATACCTAAATAAAATGGTCAAAATCGATGTTTTGTGTTCCCCATTTTTCTTCTCCAAAACTGGACCGATTTTAATTTTTTTTTCACTACCCTTATTAGAAGAAAATATTCCATGTCGGTACGTTTTGCTTTTTTTCAAAATACATTGTTTAGTTTGTATACTGAACGTCTTTTGACGGTGTTTAAACCAGGCAATTTTATTCATTTTTGGAAGGTCCTAACTTCTATAAGAAGTAAATTATCAAAAAAAGCAAAACGTACCGACACGCTAATGGTCAATATCTATATTATGTAAAAAAAATTTGCTCTAGGGTCAAAATCCAGAGAGATAAACGGGGAATACCTATGTATGAATACCTATGTATGGAAAAAACGCCGCTAGTATTTCCTCATTAAGGCGGGGATCGGTATTGCGCGGAAAAAGGGGTAAAATAGTAAGTCAAGTGCCTGCCGGGGTCTCTCAGACCATACGTCGGTACTTAAAGGTTAAGATTGATTTTTAAAAATTAAAACCAAAAGGAATGAAATAAAAAATAAGAGTATTAAAAACATTTTTAACAACAGCTTCACACCTGAGTCATCTAGTATATATAGTCTTGGAGGATGCTGTGTGTGGGGAAATAAAGTTATGGGAATGTAGTATGTATTATCAGTAAGTCTTATTTCAAATACTTTATATATCATTTGATACGAATTGTTGTTTGATATTAAAATGAGGCCATTTTTATAACTTTTTTCTACAGTGTATAAGTAGGCATATTACATAAATTTTATTAATACATATTTATAAAAACATGAATTTGTTTTTTTTTGCCTTAAACAATTCAGGATCTTATGATTAGTAAATTGTGTTTGATTATTGAATTAAATGAAGACAATATTTGCGAAACTCAATCGAAGATTTGAAAACAGAAAAATCAAAATAAGACATTTGCACTTCTGGGACTCGAACTCAGGATCTTTTGCTTTTCGGGCAAATGTTCTATCATTGCGCTACCACTGTATTTGATTACTTTGCGTTATTTCACAATTTATTCATTAAAAATAATAAACAGTATATTTGCGGCAGGTTCCAGAGTGGAAGATACTCTAAGTATATATAGTCTGTCAAACAAGAGTAGAAAATATAAAAAATGCAACAAAAAAATTGAAGGCTGGCACCACCAATTTTACTGTCAAATATTCTTTAAAACATATTATGCATTCACTAATGGTAGATTTTTTTAACTGATCTTTTTTGAACTAAAATTAAAATTCCAAAAAGTGTCTTTCCTGGTTAACGTATTGATTTATTATACTGTATAATTAATGCTAAAGACAAACTAAGCTATGAAAGCACCAGCGTTATTTGGCTTGGAGTATTTCGGCATGTCGACATACTGAAATATGCCACACATCGCTAGTTAGGAGTAGGTAGTCACGATATTCAAATTAACCCTAGCTCACTAAACAGAAACAAGAGGGGCGTGCTTAGGATTATACCGAAGGGGAACGATAAACCAAGGTCGGACGTGAAAGCGTACCGTCCAATCACCCTGTTACCTGTCCTGGGGAAGATCTTGGAGAAACTGATTAGGCAGCGTTTACGTCAAACCTTATCCCCACCCTGCGAGCGGCAGTTTGGTTTTGTCCCCGGTATGTCCACTGAGCACGCCATCACGTATGCGCTTGACTGGGTGAAGGCTTGCCAAAAGAGGTACGTAATAGGAATCTTCCTCGATATCACTGGTGCCTTCGATCATGCGTGGTGGCCGATGATACTTGTCAAGTTCAAAAATAGGAAATGTCCACAAAATCTGTTCAAGATTTGCGCTGATTACCTCTGCGACAGAACGGTCATCCTTTCTTTTGGAGACTACCTGATTGAACGAATGGTTAACATGGGTTGTCCTCAGGGTTCAATCCTTGGACCTGAGTTTTGGAACATTTTGTTTGACGATTCCTCCAGGCTGCCCTTGCCTGAAGGATGTATCTCGGTGGATTACGCTGATGACAAATTGTATCTGGTCTCGGGGAACAGCAGAAAGGAAGTTGAGAGTAAAGCTGAAGAGGTTTTAAGTGTGACTTTAGAATGGGGAAAGAGAAATCGGCTGACCTTCGCTCCCCACAAGACCATGGGACTCCTGATGAAGGGTAACCTCAATAGAAGTAGAAATCCCACCATCAAAATGGGAGATACCAACATCCGATTCGTTGAGAACACTAAATACCTAGGCGTCACTTTGGATCGAACGTCCTCATTCTTGACCCATGTTAAAAGCGTATCAAGTAAGGCCCAGGCCCTCTTTTTGAAATTGAGAAGAATCTCTACTGCCGAGTGGGGACTGCGCTCTCCAGCGCTCCGTCTCCTATACAGGGGGGCTTACGTGGCGCAAGTCTCGTATGCGGCCTCTGTGTGGGAGCACCGCCTGGAGAATTCACTCGTACTCTCGGCGCTCAAGAGAGGCCAGCGAGTCCCCTTGCTGGCGCTTTCGGGTGCGTACAGAACAGTCGCTTCGGACGCTTTGCCAGTTTTGGCCGGCGTTTTGCCTATCGATCTTGAAATTAGGGAGGTGTTAACAAAGAAGCTTCTAACAAGAGGAAGAACTGCCACCCATCATGGTATTGAGCTAATACCAGGTGGAGCGGTTTCCCTCCCAGGACTTCTTAGAGAGATGCGAGAAAGAACTTTGAGAGAATGGCAGGAACGTTGGGATAGGTCAAATACGGGTAGGTGGACTTTCTCCTTCTTCCCGTCAGTTAAACTCAGAATGGAAGGGGCGTACATCACTAGGGATCATCATGTGACCCAACTTCTGTCCGGTCATGGGGAGTTCAGAGGGAGACTTCATAGTCTCTCTCTATCACCCCATTCTAACTGCGCTTGCGGTAATACTGATCAAACAGCCGAGCACATTCTGTGGCACTGCGAGATTTTGACGGATGCCCGAGAGGAAATGCTCGATGGCTTGCAAGTTACTACGAGACCAGCTTGGAACGCGGATCTCGTTTCGAATAAGGTGAACTTTGAGTGTTTGAGGAAATTTACGAAAGTCTGGGTTGAGAGATGGCCTGATCTTAGAGTCGCTGACTAGCTGTAAAATCATGTAGATGCTAGGTGTATCTGCTCCTGAATCCACGGACATTCTCTTTACTTTATTACATCTACTGCTAGAATTTTATGTTTTATGCTTTATATCTGCATTTTTTTTTGTTATATCATCTCTATCCTAGGTACCTTTATCTTATTCTATTATATACATTTTGTTCCTATTTCTTTTATTTTTGTGTGACTTATCTATTTTTTTTTTGCTTATTTTATTTCTTTTCACATGGTTTTCTTTTAGATTTAACTAAGCTATGCTAGACGGTGTTTAATCGAGATACCTCTGTTTATTATTTTTATAATTTTTCATCATTTTTGTGTAATTTTCTTTTTTTTTCCAGCTTCATATTCAAAGAAACACTATTGATTTAACTCACATACTCGACTTTGTTTATTTTTATTTTGTTTTGGTTTCTTTGTTCTCTTTTTCTTTTTAGTCTCAATGCTAATTTGCTTCGCTCAGAAGGCTGAACTGAACTGCATCTATTTATTTTGTTATGTTTCTTTTCCCCTTCTGGGGGTGCGCTAGACCTCGTCCTTGCATCAACAGGAGTCGTTGGACGATGGCACGGTGCCCTCTAAAATTAATTGCGCCACCCCCAGCAACATGTGCAGGCCTTGGGTTTGGGGGGGCGACCTCGGCTCTCCTTCGCCTTGCCTCCGGCTACTCGACGCTGAATTCCTTAGGGTCGTCGGGTATTTCCCCCCAATCTCCCATTTACTTTTCTTTGAGGCATCACCGAGGAACCGGCTAAGGGGCGCGGAAGCTGAGTGTGGTTCACGACTAGACCTAACGTCATGCGCATTCTTGCTGGGACTGCCAATCGATTGGAGAGGACTCCCAACCATTTGCCATGCCCTTATTACTTATCTACTGTGTCTTCCTCCCAAACAGGTGCTTGTAGGATACGCTGGATACAATTACCCAGCGCTTGCCACCGCGTGGACTTTCACCAACCTGTCCCATTGTCTTGTCTATACTTTGTCATACTAACACATATTGTATCTGTATTTCCCGCTAAGCACTTGCATACTGCTTGCTAACAACGTATGCAGGGACATTGGAGGTCTAGTTTCATTTTCAAATATAGAGTCGTTTTTACCAAAAAAATTAGAGTCCTTGCAAGAGCCTTGAAGGGGTAACCATCTGTTACCTATACCAGGGCGGGTAAGTGGTGGGTCCTCCAATAGCTCACTAAACATATTTCGATGTAACTCTAATGTCACTAAAAATTCGACTTATTTACAGCTTACAGACGAACAAATAAAAATGCATATGTTTTATTTAATTATTTGACGGCCGGCGTAGTCCAGTGGCAAGGCTCTTGACTAGCACTCCGAAGGTCGCGGGATCGAATCCCGGGGTGGCAAATAAATTTTATTTGACTAATTTGTGTTATTTCACAATTTATTCATTTAAAATAATATATACTATATTTGCGGCACGTTCCAGAGTGGAAGATACTCTCAGTATCGCCCTGGTGTAAGACCACCATTCAGAATTGAAACGTTACTTGAAATGGCGTTAGCCGTGTTTGGTGACCAGATCTGAATAGCCAGGTACTTTCCCCCACCTCCCTTTTTCCCATCTCTTTCCCTTCCCCAATACCATCAGCCTCACAACATACCCCAATTGGGGATGCCATAGTCCCACTAGCTCCAATAAATTTTATTTTAATCGCGTACCTAACCTATCGAATGAGACGTATCATACAGCAACGGGTATTTGTGAACCTCATTTAAAATTTGTTCCGTTTCCGGCTGTGACAGCGACCGCCTAGGGTCACGTTAGCCTCTAGAATAGTACCATTGTTTCAGAAAGCCACATGTGGAATGCGCTAGGTACTATGAAGGGCTATCATTTTTTAAATACATTTACATAAATACTTTATCGTAAAGAGCTTTTTATGTTTGCTGATCTAAATTAATACCAGATAAAATGGTTTTAACACTAGTTGCATAGAGATATAGATTACAATAAAAATACAATACTTAAAGAACACTCGAATTTTAAATTTTTGTTACAGTTTTACGCGAAAGCAAACCACGAAAAAAAAATTATAATTGTTTTCAAGTGAAAAACTTCTTTAACACCATTGTGATTTGAAACTGGATGAAACGAAAAAGCGACACTAAAAAAACAATACGCAAACCAAGAAAAAAAAATGTTATAATTAAGTACTTTGAAGTGAAAACTTCTTTAGCACCGTAGTGATTTGAAACTGGATGAAACGAAAAAGCGACACTAAAAAAAAAACAATAAGCAAACCAAGAAAAAAAAAGGTATAATTACTTTGAAGTGAAAACTTCTTTAGCACCGTAGTGATTTAAAACTGGATAAACGAAAAAGCGACACTAAAAAGAGACAAACACATGCATCTATAGCATTTTTAGAGAATGGGTTAGAATAATCGGTCTCCTCTTTAAGCGGTGCTTCGTAGCCTTCCGACTCTTGTCTACTTTAATCTTCTGAAGGTTTCGCTTCTACTGGTGTGAACTCCCACTAGTATTTTTTTTAAATACTCGTATGTTTTAACATTTTTGCGAAATTTATTTTTTATATCGATTTTTAGTGATAACTTTTAGGATAAAATTGACTTTTATGAGTGGAAATAGTTTACATAGCAAATTAAAAACATTTATTTCACAGGAACATAACGACCAAAACCATTTAGGTAAAATGTTATTTTAACATTAATCCGATGTGTTTATCATAACAAAATATAGGTTAAAATGTAGATGTAAAAGATTTCTACAAAAAAGCAAAACAAAGACTTTGTTATTATATTTACCTACATATGTATTATGTAATGCATTCGTCTATAGTAAATCTACAATAATTCGTAAAATGGCGACCACACGTCATCTAGTACTATACGAAACTATAAGAACTTAAGCTGTGGATACTGTAGTGCAAACATACAGAATTTTTTTACATTAGCTCCACACATGAGGCCCTGAGGAAAATAATTCGCTTTAGGGCCTATGTCATCTTTGGGGAAAGGTCTTCCTGCTGGAGAGGTCAAAAGGTCTCCCTCAACCAGTCTCTCCCGACCCGGCCAGTCACGCAGAGCCAGTTGGTAGGCAGACGTACCCGCCGCCAAGATCCGGAACCAAACCTACCCCATGAACCTGGGCACCCCTCCTAAGTCACCAAACCTAACAAACTACTTGTGGTCACTTATGGCAGAAGTGTTGGTTGTCCAATAAATGGTTTTAGAGGTGGCGGCATGCCGTTATTATGAAAAATATGCATTTTAGAAGATGATGATAATAGCAAGTTAAACCAGTGGCGGATACAGAAAATACTCAAGGGGGGGCGCTAAAGATATAAGAAAACTAAAAAGTAGACAACGGGGAGAATACGATGAACCGCACAAAGAGGAGACCAACTATATGATTTTGGCAGCCACCTCTGGTCTGGAGCTCCAAAATACATAAAAAATACACTCGACTCTGTGCAGAAACGGGCGGTCCGCTTAATAGATTCTCCCATCTTAACAGACGTATTCCAATCTTTAGAACACAGGCGTCGGGTGGGAATGCTATCCTTGTTCTACCGGTATTACAATGGCAGATGCTCCGAGGAACTAGCGTCATTGATCCCTTCGGCACCGGTGCATAGTTGGGAAACACGTTAAACGCGTGCCCAATATTTGCAAACGGTTTTTTTTTATTTAAATAAAACATACAACGAAGTTGCATTCCCATGAGTTATCAAAACTCATTAAGGGATCGCCAATTGGTACATTTAAAAAGATAAACCCAACCCAACCCAATATGCAGACACAATAAATGAAGAAAAAAATTACAAAACATTTTACAGAAGCAACATACAGACGCAAACATATGAAGAATCACTTTACAAATATTTCACAGAAACATGTCTTATAAGATTTTATGAATAATATTATAACCACTCATTTGATTTATGTACTGTTGGTGTCACATTTGTCGCGGTTGACATTTGTCACATGAGAACGGGTCGTTTCTTCGACTCGTTCTTGTGTTCAAAAGCTCGGCTGTGGAATGATTTGCCGGCCTCTGTGTTTCCTCCTTCCCACAACATGAGTCTCTTCAAGACCAATGTTCATTCCTTCCTCTCCTCAAAAAGACTCTCCACACAGCATCCCAGATGACATAGGCCCCGACGGAAATTATTTTTCTCATGGCCTCCTGTGTGGAGTAAATGTAAAAAAATAATATCTCATTCTCTCGCAGGCTAAAACATACAGATGGATGTGTTTGTCAAATCACAACGGTGCTAAAGAAGTTTCCACTTCAATAAATAAATAAAAGATTGACGGACCGCACATTTAAAACTTGGCTGGCCACAGGGAGCAGTAAGGCTGCATTATACGATCAAGGGAAACAAATACTTGAGTCGGGCCGTGTTAAGGGTACCTTTACATGAAACGACGTATGAATGTGAATGAAGCAAAAGTTTCAATTTATTTATTTATTTATTAACGCCCTTTTTCAGGGCTTTTACATATGAATAGTAAGAAATACACAGTATTTATTGTACATAACTGAACTGCCTTCGTAACAATATTTTATATTTGTTTAAAGATAAATTGAAGATGTCCACTGACTTGGTATAATTGTTTCCCTCCATTAGTATTCTGGGCAAAGAGGAATACATATGGTAGCTAGTTCCAGAATTACTGCACTGAAATAAATTCTGACTTCTAGTATTACGTATTGGAATCCGAAAGCTTATCAATTCGAGCAATATCGGACTGTCAACTAAATCATTTAGAATTTTATACGGAAATACCAAGTCAGTGAAAGTTCTTCTGTCTGACAATTTGAGCATATTCATGTCATTCAAAATAGTATTGTAGTTTAACATAATTGCTGGAATACCCATTTTAAAATTAAAAAAGAAAACGTAAGAATTTGTATAGTTTTCTTTCAACAGCTTGTACATGTATATTGTAATATGGGTTCCAGACGGGAGAATTGTATTCAAGTTGATTTCTAACATATGCAAAATATAACAGTTTTATACACTTAATATTGTTAAATTTTCTAGTTAGCCTAGTTATAAATCCCAACATTTTTAAGGCCTTATTAGAGATTTCTGTTATGTGGTTAACAAATGAAAGATTAGATTGAAAAGTGATGCCCAAGTCTTTAATTTGTGTTAATGTCTCCAGAGTTTAGGAGGCGAGTATGGGTACCGCCGCCACGGGAATTATTTATTGGATAAACAACACCTCTGCTATAAGTCATCCCAAGTGGATCGCTAAGTTTGGTGACTTAGCAGGGATGCCTGAGTTCGTGGGATGTGATTTTTCAAAGTAGCGTACGAGTAGCTCGCCACGCAGTACGAGTTTTCACGTACTGCGAGGCGAGCTGGAAAGGACTGGTTGAGGGAGACCATTTAACCTCTCCAGCAGGAATCCCTCGACCCACTTCCTCGCATTGCAGTGGGAGGGAAAGTTTCATCCGTCCATCTCTCCTGGACGCACTAACCCAGAGAGTCCTAACCACCTTCATACCTTTTTTCCTTCCACTATTTCCTTTCTCTAAGATGACCCTTCACTTAGCATCTCCAAAGACATTTTTTTTAATAATAAAATAATAATAAGTATATTTTGTAATAGTTACCCAAAAATGACAGTGGATAAGTTTATGTATTCGGGAAGTATATTTACGAGAGATGGGGAGTCTGATAGAGATATTGAAAGAAGGGTAAATGCAGGTAACTTCGCATTTATGGAGGACTGAACGCCGTTGGCGCTAACAAAAAACTGTCGAAAGAAGCGAAGCTAGCAGTCCACAATTGAGTGCTTTTTTTTACATTAACTCCACACAGGAGGCCCTGAGGAAAATGATTTCCCTCAGGGCCTATGTCATCTGGGATGCTGTGTGGAGGGTCTTTTTGAGGAGAGGAAGGAATGAACATTGTTCTTGAAGAGACCCATGTTGTGGGAAGGAGGAAACACAGAGGCCGGCAAATCATTTTACAGCCGAGCTGTTGAACACAAGAACAAGTCGAAGAAACGACCCGTTCTCATGTGACAAATGTCAACCGTGTACAAATATTGGGCACGCGAATTGGCGTGTTTCCCGACTACGCACCGGGGTATCAACCCTGATGTATGGCAGTGAAGCATGAAACTGGCAGAGGAAGGACTAAATGCTATAGAAAGCCATGTATGATAGTGTGAGAAAAATATGAAAATAATGCAAGGCAATAAGTAAGATTAAGAAAGGGACGCTTAGATGGTTTAGACATGTAGAGCGAATGATTGAAAAAAAAAATTCTTGTATTTAGGTTGGCCAAGGGGGGGGCGCGCGCCCCCTGCGCCCCCCCCCCCTGTATCCGCTACTGAGTTAAACAAAGACAGTGAGCGTTCTAAAATAGTAAAAATAATAAATAATTCCAAAAAAAAAATATATTCTAAAAATCCTAATTAATTGCAAATTGTACCTTCAATTCATTGAAACCTAACCATTTATATTTATTGCTACTTCCTTCCATGTAACAATCTTTTGTAAAGACGTCACTTTGCTACTGTTTCAATGGAAAGAAAGTCCCTTTTTAAAATAATTATTTTATAGAAGTAGCTTTGGTAATAAAATAGGTAGGTAAGATTCTAAATATTGCACCCGACCCTCACAAAAGAGTTTTATAGTGGTGCAGTAATGTTTACAAACGTATTTTGGATGAAGTATTGTCTTCAATACCGAAACTACCTTCTGCAGAAGAGAGGATATACCACTAAAACATATTAAAAATGATTTATCTGTATATTTCTATTATTCTGTCTCTTGGCATGGTCCGACCGAAAGTATTTGATTCACTTGACCATGCCATGACTTCCTTGGCTATTCACTTCGCGTCATATCTTCCTTTTTGAATGCCATAACTAAAGCGTACATTTTAATCCCATCCATCAAGTACACTTGACGTGACTTATCACTAGACGGTGCTATAAAAATGTGGAAATTATTATAATTTTTATCGGCCTTGTATCTCTTCCAGGGTGCCTAGCATGGTCGATCTATATAGGTTTTATCGAAAATTGTCGGTAACTTTTCATCGCTCCCGAGCAAGACTGCAGGCCGCTAACGAAAAAATAAAAGTTCATGTCAAATAAATACGGAACCCTCAGTCATTGTGAACTGTTGTTTGTTCGTTAGCGGCCTGCAGTCGTGCTCAGTAACGATGACAATTTACCGACATTTTCGATAAAACCTATATCGATCAACCATGCTAGGTACCCATATCTCCACAAATAAACATGGCTCTACCTTTAATGTAACTATATGGTTTTACAACACATATATACCTATCAGGAATCTCATTTATACAGCATGTCAACAATTATCCTTCCTTTGCCAGTTCAATGCCTTGCTTTCAATTTGGGAGGCGGGTATGGGTGCCGCCGCCCCGGGAACCATTTATTGGATAACCAACACTTTTGCCAAAGGTCATTCCAAGTGGTTAGCTATGTTTCGTGACTTAGTAGGGGTGCCCGGGTTCGTGGGCAGAGATTTGTCCAGGTTTTGGGGGCGGATGCATCTGCCTACCAACTGCATGGCAAGCCGGATCGGGAGAGAATGGTTGAGGGACTTCCCGTTGACTTCTCCAGCTGTACTCTCTCGAAATATCAACCTTACACAGGCGCGGATCCACCGTTGTGGGCACGGTGGGCATGCCCACAACCCTAATATTCAAATGACTTATAACGTCACACTTTCACGGTTTATTGAGATCGATGGGCTGATGATAATAAACGCTATGCCTTAATAAAAAAAATAAAAAAAACATGAATCGTGTGTAATTCGGAACGCAGCAAAGAGCCATAGACGATATTCTGTCACGTTATGTCACATTTTTGACAACATATTGTCTGTTTCTCTTTGGCACATGAATAGATACTTGTTTTGGAAAGAAGAGATGACTATCTATGATCGACTATGGCCGGGTCGCCGAGTGCATAGATCGTTTGTGCTGTCAAACTTAGGTAACCTGACCTATCTAAAAAAGTTTACTTTTTAAATTGCTCTGATTGTTTTTTCGACATAATATGTATTGTTGCATCATGGTAAGTTATTTTAGTGAAATTATTTCTATTTTACCGCTCTAATGCAAAGCCCTACGCTATGTATCATCATTTGTAACTAACTAACTAATCTTAAACCATCACCCATCACGCTGTTTCTTCGAAGGGGTACGCAGAGAGGACGGACCTCCTTGCATCATTTGTAACTTTGTTTAATAATAAAACAAAAAGTTTATTGTATTGTTTTTTTTTTATTTATTTTTATTTGTGTGGCGTGGGTACCAAAAAGTTTGTTTTCTTGGGAGGTTTTGTAGCATATACAAATTGATAAGGGGGCGTTCAAGTATTACGTAACACAATTTTGAAGATTTTTTGACCATCCATCCCACCATGTAACGTGCCGTGAATTTTTTCTGTACCCCCCCCCCCCCTCTACCTCCCTAAACGTTACGTAGCACCCAAGCAACTGTTTTTACTTAAATTCACAATTTAGTTGCGCCAAGTACTGGAAAGTCGCTTATTCTTGTTTTTAACATGTTTGCGGTAATAAATAACACAAGAGATTTCTATTTCGCAATAGATGCTTATATTGGGTACATTTTTTAATTTTAAAATTATTTTCGTTATTTGTTTTTGGGGTGTTATGCCGTGTTTCGCTACCTCCTTCTTTAGCCAACGTTTCGGATAGCATTATTATCAGGGCAGATCCGGCAGATGTGTTAATTGCATTCCTGACATCCGTATAGCGAAATAGTGTTTATTTTATTAATTCATGTATAAACATTTTGAAATTATTATTATTGTATTCCTTCCGGATCTCCACAATTTGACATTGTCTTATCTTTAATATACCTACATGGATTTACAACACATTCTTATTTTACATTAGATCCACTGAGGAGGCCCTGAGGAAAATAGTTTTTCTAAGGCTGCCGTGTGAAACAACGCTTTACTCCAATATGATTCATAAGCTGACTCGTAGTGGTGTGAAACCTTTTTCATGACCCGAATGCAATTATACAAGTTCTCAAAAAGAAGATTTTAAAATCCACAGTATGATTCGCAGAAGTGAAAAACCTTTTCATGCCCTGACTGAAACTATTCGTGTCCTCAAAATGGATATCTAAGAAGTCACTTGCTGACTCGTAGTGGAGAAAACCCTTTTCATGCTCCGACTGCAACTATTCATGCGCTACAAAACGGTAACCAAAAATTCACATGTGCTAAAATGGGATGTCTAAATAGTCAGTAAAAAAAACCTACATCTGAAAATGTTTATAGTATGTTTACGTTTTTAAGGAATTTGGTCAATTTGAACACTGAAAAACTTTAAAAACAGAAATTCAAAATAGTTCATTGGGGCTTGCTGACAATAGTGTTGCTAAAATATGTTATACCTACTTATGGCCAGTTATTTATGAAAAGTCTAGGTTTAGTTTATATATTGTATACCTATCTATGTGTAATATTATTATATTTTAGCAGTAAACATAGGGGCCGTTCAGGTAATACGTAACGCACTTGGGGGGGGGGAGGGGGGGTCTTGTGAAACGTTACGGTGCGTTACTGGGGGGGGGGGGTTCGAACAACGCGTTACGTAACATGTTTTTCTTTATTTAAATAAAAAACTAGGGAATTGAAATCTTCCAAGTAGGCAACCCTTTTCGTTTAGGGGGCGTTCAAGTATTACGTAACGCAAATACAAGTTCCCAAAGATAAGATTTTATAATCCACAGTTTGATTTACAGACGAGAAAAACCTTTTTCATGTCCCGATTGCAACAATTTGAGTCCTCTAAAGGAATATCTAAGAAGTCACTCGCTGACTCATAGTGGAGAAAAACCTTTTTTATGTTCCGACTGCAACTATTCATGTACTTCGAAGAGAAATCTAAAAATCACAAGTTAACTCTCAATGGAGAACACGAATATTTGCAGTCAGGACATGAAAAAGGTTTTTCTCCTCTGTGAATCATTCAGTGGATTTTGAACATATAAAAGATTTTGTCACTTTGAATTAGCAAATGATTTCTAAGAAATTCCTTTGTACAACATGAATAATTGCATTCGGGACATGAAAAAGGTTTTTGACCAGTATGGGTAAGCATGTGAATTTTTGGATACCGTTGTGTAGCGCATGCATAGTCGCAGTAGGGACAAGAAAAAGGTTTTTCATCGCGGTGAGTAGTTAGCAAGTGCCGTTTTAGTATTTTTTTTTCAAGAAGTGGAATAGTTACACTCAGAACATGAAAAAAGTTTTTCTCCACTGTGAATCGCGCTGTGCATTTTTAAATCTCCTTTTGAGAACTTGAATAACTGCACTCGGAAGAGGAAGATAGTTTTGTCTTCTGTAGGTAAACATGTGATTTTTTGGTGCCTCTTTTTAGAATATGAATAGTCGCAGTCGAAACATGTAAGAGGTTATATATCACTGTAAGTCAGTATATGATTTCTAAGAAGTTCCTTTGTACAACATAAATAATTGCAGTCGGGACATGAAAAAGGTTTTTCATCCGTGTCAGTTAGCATGTGCCGTTTAAGTGTTTTTTTTCGAGAAGAAGAATAGTTGCAGTCAAGACATGAAATGGTAAACATGTGATTTTTAGATTTCCCTTCGTAGTACTTGAATATTGTAGTAGTAGTTTCCACTGTGGGTAAACGTGTGATTTTTAGATTTCTCTTCGTAGTACTTGAATAGTTGCAGTCGGAACATGAAAAAGGTTTTTCCCCACTATAAGTCGAGTTAGCAAGTGACTTCTTAAATATCCCTTTTCAGAACACGAATAGTTGCAGTCAGAACATGAAAACGGTTTTTCTCTTCTGTGAATCATACGGCGAATTTTTAAATTGTCCTTTTGAGAACTTGTATAACTTTATTCCGGACAGGAAAGGTTTTTGTCTGCTGTGCGTAAACATGTGATTTTTGGCGCCTCTTTGTAGAACATGAATAGTTACAATGGAAACATGTAAAAGGTTTTATGTCACTTGGAGTAAGCAAATTATTTCTAAGAAGTTCCTTCATACAACATGAATGATTGCAATCGGGACATGTAAAAGGTTTTAGTCCGATGTGGGTAAGCATGTAAAATTTTTGGATACCGTTGTGTAGCGCATGAATAGTCGCAGTCAGGACAAGAAAAAGGTTTTTCGTCACTGTGAGTTAGCAAGTGCCGTTTTAGTTACTTTTTTCGAGAAGAGGAATAGTTGTAGTCAGTACATGAAAAAGGTCTTTCTCCGCTGTGGGTAAACATGTGATCTTTAGATTTATCTTGGTAATACGTGAATAGTTGCAGTCAGAACACGAAAAAGGTATTTCTCCACTATGAGTCAGCGAGTGACTACGTAGATATCCATTTTGAGGACACGAATAGTTTCAGTCAGGGCATGAAAAGGTTTTTCACTTCTGCGAATCATACTGTGGATTTTTAAATCTTCCCCTTTGAGAACTTGTATAACTGCATTCGGAACATGAAAGAGGTTTTATTCCACTATGAGTCAGCTTGTGAATCATAGTGGAGTAAAGTGTTGCTCCACAGGGAAACAATAGGAAAATTACTTTGTTAGGGCCTCCTCAGTGCAGCTAATGTAAAAAAGTACGTGTTGTAAAACCAGGTAGGTATATAATAGATCAGTGTTAAATTGTGGAAATCCGGAAGAAATACAATGCCGATAAAAATTATAATAATTTTCAATTTTTTTAATAAATAAAAATTTGAATTAATAAAATGAACAATATACGGATGTATCGCGAGTTTTATTTATTTGTTTCCGTAAACGCGATTAAATCAAGAAAAAGGGTATTTAAGTGACATTTCAGAACGTTGCGGAACTTAATGGTGACTTTCAGGTAATATTTGTCACTTGGGTATTACGTAACGTTTTAGGGGGCGGGGGGGGTAAAGGAAAATGTTACGGCTCGTTACATGGGGGAGAGGGGGCGTCCAAAATCTTCAAAAATTGCGTTACGTAATACTCGAACGCCCCCTGACTTTCTCCAATGATTATGTCCATTCCTAAGGCCAAAGTCCTGTAAATAATCAATTTCAAAAGTCGTTCGTGAGTCACGATTGTTCATGAGCGAGTTCAATCCGACTTTTTCCAAAGTCCGACTCGCAACCTCGCACTTGGCCGATTTTCAGGTGGCTGTGCCCACAACCTTTTTCCAGGGCTGGATCCGCGCCTGACCTTACACCGCAGTGGAAGAGATGGATTCATACGTTCGTCACTCTTGGACACAATGTTGATCTCCAAAGACACTATGTATATATATTTTTAAATTCTATTTTAACCACCACTGTTTAATATCCACATAATATAATACCCACGCACAGGCTTCGCCTTTGTGGGATCTTTTTTGTTACTCTCTTATATTTTATGTTATTATGTTTGTACTTATTCCCATGTATCAAAAAATTTTGCTAATAAAAAAAAAAATAAAAAAAAATGACACCCAGATTCCTACCCACCCCTTACATCCTTTTCCTTCTCAGAACTTCCTAGCCTTCCTTTCCTAAAAAGACCCTTCACACATCATCCCAAAGATGACAGAATCGTCACAATTTTTAAAATATTTTTTACGGATGCAAAAATATATTTTTTAGGAATACCTAAAATCTTGATTTAATGATTGAAGCATTTGAGGAGTTATTGACACGTTTTAAAGAGCGTTGTAAACTATAATCGCATCGTGGATTTGGGAGGGTTAAGAAAGCTGTAGTATACGAAACTACCACTAGTCCACCAAACGCTCACAAGTAACTTTTTTGAAGTCAATTTTCGATTGGGATATGGTTTGGCTGGTTCGGCAGGGTTCAGCCATTGCGATGAGCTTTTCCGATTATCGTACAGGATCCACTTTTCATAACAGGTAATGATTCGATTTAAAATCCCTTCATTATTATGCCGGTTGAGTAATGCAACGCAGCAGTCAACGCGCGTTTGTTGATTTGCTTCGCTCAATTTGTGAGGTACCCACATTTCAAGCTTTTTCACCTTCCCAATTTGCTTCAAGTGGATTAAAACAGTTTTATCATTAACACCGCAGCCTGCAGCTTATTCGAACGTGGTTTGCGATGGATCCGCTTCCACAATAGCCTTCAATTCTTCATTATCAACTTTGGTCTCCGGCCGTCTACGGGGCTTGTTCTGCAGGTCGAAATTTCCAGAACGAAAACTTTGGAACCAAAAACGCGCTGTGTTTTCTTTTGCGGCACCGTCGCCATACACATCATTAATCCTTCGAGCCGTTTCTGCTGCACTGGTGCCACGGTGGAACTCGTACTTGTAAATAACGTGATATTTCAAGTTTTCCATTTTGTAAACTAAGTGACGCAAAGAAAAAAACAATTAAGGTAAAAACAAATAAATTATATTTTATTTTTAATTTTTAACTTTATGAGTAAAACCTCAAATTGTAATATTTAAATAAATGAAGACAATATAAGCGAAACTCAATCGAAAATCTGGAAACAGAAAAATCAGAAAAACATATTGACACCTCTGGGACTCGAACCCAGGACCTCTTGCTTTCCGGACAAACGCGCTAACCACTGACACAGTGGCC
The DNA here is from genome assembly GCA_917880885.1 of Limnephilus marmoratus. Lineage (NCBI taxonomy): Eukaryota > Metazoa > Arthropoda > Insecta > Trichoptera > Limnephilidae > Limnephilus > Limnephilus marmoratus. Next base: position 56,540,593 of record OU862907.1, on the reverse strand, counting down.
CAGTGGTTAGCGCGTTTGCCTGGAAAGCAAGAGGTCCTGGGTTCGAGTCCCAGAGGTGTCAATATGTTTTTCTGATTTTTCTGTTTCCAGATTTTCGATTGAGTTTCGCTTATATTGTCTTCATTTATTTAAATAAATTATAATTTTCAAAACACAAATACATGAGTAAATAGCTGAATAAATTTGAATTTGGAATTCCTAACCAAAGAAAAGATTTTTGAGGTCAATGTTGCCAGTACGGCAAAACGCCAATTTCATGTGTAAGAACCTAATAAGCAAGTCTGGGTCCACGCCAAGGAGGAGCTCTTCCAGGTGATGGACACATGCATGAGGAGAGGGGTTTTCCCTACAGAATGGAAGCGCGGCGTGCTCAGGATTATTCCCAAGGGGAACGATAAGCCATTGTCGGACATTAAGGCGTATCGACCAATTACACTTCTACCAGTCCTAGGAAAAATATTGGAGAAAATAATCAAACAACGTCTACGCACCACTCTATCCCCGGCCAGCCCCTTGCAGTTCGGTTTCGTCCCCGGGAAATCCACGGTGCACGCCCTGTCGTATGTGCTTGATTGGGTGAAGGTTTGCCCCAAGAGGTATGTTGTGGCCATTTTCCTCGATATAACTGGTGCCTTCGATCATGCATGGTGGCCGATGATACGCACGAAGGTGAAGAACAGGCAGTCCTCCAAACTCTTGTTCAAGATGATTGACGATTACTTGGCTGATCGCAAAATCACGATCTCGTTTGGAGATTACTGTATCCAGCGCGAAGCAGATATGGGATGCCCTCAAGGATCTAACCTTGGACCTGACCTGTGGAATATAACCTTCGATGACTCCTCCAGGTTACCCTTGCCTGAAGGATGTATCTCAGTCGACTATGCTGATGACAAAGTGTATTTGGTCTCAGGGGACAGTAGGAAAGAAGTGGAAAAGAAAGGCAGTGAAGGTTTGCAGATGTTTTTGGACTGGGGTGAAAGAAATAAAATGACCTTCGCTCCCCACAAGACCAAGGGTCTCCTGATGAAGGGCTCTCTCAGCAGAGAGAGAAACCCCACAATCAAAATGGGAGAATCCAATATCCGATTTTTTGAAACAGTCAAATACCTAGGTGTAACACTCGATCGATCGTCCTCCTTCCTGGCACACGTCAAGGATGTATCCAGTAAGGCTCAGGCTCTTTTCATGAAGCTAAGGAGACTCTCCACAGCTGAGTGGGGACTGCGTAATCCGGCTCTGCGTACACTGTACAGGTGCGTATATGTGGCACAAGTCTCATATGGGGCATCTGTATGGGAGCACCGCTTGGACAACTCGCTCATACTCTTGGCTCTCAAGAGAGGACAACGTACTCCCTTGCTGGCACTATCCGGTGCGTATAGAACAGTAGCTTCGGACGCTTTGCCTGTACTGGCCGGCATTTTGCCAATCGATCTGGAAATTAGGGAAGTTGTTACTAAACAGAAGCTAACCAGAGGAACCCCGGCTACCCATCACGGAGTTGTTCTAACCCCTGGTGGCCCGGGGACTCTCCCTGGGCTACTTCGTGAAATGAGAGACCTGTCGTTACAGGTGTGGCAGCAACGTTGGGATAGAGCGAACTTGGGAAGATGGACTTTCTCCTTCTTCCCATCAGTTAAAATCAGAATGGAAGGGGCCTTTATAAAACTGGATCACTACATAACCCAACTTTTGTCTGGTCATGGGGAGTTCAGGGGGAGACTTCATACCCTCTCCTTGTCCCCTCACCCCAACTGTGCGTGCGGAGGGACTAACCAGTCGGCCGAGCACATTCTGTGGCACTGTGAGATCATGATGGATGCTCGAGAGGAAATGCTGGATGGTTTGGATGTCCCTATCAGACCAGTTTGGAACACTGATCTGGTATCGAATAAGGTGAATTTTGAGTGCTTGCGTAAGTTTGCTAGGATCTGGGTTGAAAGATGGCCTGTTCTCAGAGTCGAAGATTAGCGCATCTCAGGTAACCAGGTGTACTAGCTCCTGTTAAACCACGGTTTTTGATTTGATTTTTCTTGCACTCATTTGCCGGATTATGTAAATTTGTATATACTCTTGTTTCTCTTTTTATTTTACCTTTTTATTTCTTTTCTGTAATATTAGATATACACCTTGCTGGATGCAGAAACACTTTATTTTACAATGTATTTTATCTTCCTTTTTAGGATATCACACAAATCATGGACCATTTATTACAAGTGCTTTGGTTTATAAGCTCTATAAGAGCTTCTATATTTATTTTTTTTACTTTTTATTTTATCATGTTTCCGATTTAGTGCGAATAGCTGGTATGATTTAATTTTGATCGTATACTGACAAGAAATTATTTCTTCTTTAGATCAACACTTATCTTATTAGATATTTAAGTCTGTATTTTATATTAACAATGTTAACTCAATTTACTATATGCTTTTCCATAATGATTGGAGTCTTTATTTTTTTTTTTATTTGTTCCCATATAATCTTCGACTGACAATGTAACGGCTGTTACTGAACTCCTTATTTTGTTATGTAATGTCCTCTTCCCCATTAAAGGGGTTGGACTTTGGGCCTTGTCCCTACTTATTTTGTTTATGTTAGATATGCTATATTCTCTATTTGATTTATCTCCCCAGACGCCCGCGCCACCCCCCTGGACATGAAGGGGTAGGGAGAGCGGCTGATCGTCACCCAGAGACTGTCCGTCCCGCCTCCGGATACCCGACGCTTACCTACCTAGGGTCTTCACTGATAGTCCGATAACGTCTTCTAGGCACCACCGGCTATCCGGCTAAGGGACGACTTCTTCGGGGAGCGTGAAGTCGATCTAACAACCACCATCATTCTCTAGGGGACTGCCAGGCGCCTGTCGGATTGTACCTAATCCTTTTTTATTATTTTTTTAATTCTTTTTATGGCGGTAATACAACATATGATTATATTTCATACCTGATTGCTCTCCTTATTTTAGTGTGTATATAACAGATGCCTGCAGAGCCGGAGTGTGCGGTCTCCCCCCGTTGAAGCGGCCACATGCACTCATGATGGCTGCTTATTAATATTATATTGTTTACTTTCATTTCCCTAGGGTAAGTCAACTAACACTTGTAGTTATTTTTTATGACCATTGCAGTACAGTCTGCAGGCGATCCTACATTTCCGCCACCTAACAAAGTATGTAGGGACATTGAAGGTCTAGATTCGTTCAATTAAATGTAGAGTCGTTTATTCAAAAAAATTAGATTCTTGCGAGAGCTCCGAAGGGGCGACCATAAGTCGCCTATACCGGGGCGGGAAAGTGGTGGGGTACTTCAATGTAAGAACCTAATACTACTTATTGAATATATTAGGTCCTTACATTTTACCTTAAATTGGCGTTTTGCCGTACTGGCAACTTTGATCTCAAATATCTTCTCTTTGGTTAGGAATTCCAAATTCAAATTTATGCAGCTATTTACTCATGTATTTGTGTTTCGAAAATTATAATTCATTTGTTTTTTCCTTAATTTTTTTTTCTTTGCCCCACTTAGTTTACAAAATGGAAAACTTGAAATATACTATATTATTTACGAGTACGAGTTCCACCGTGGCACCAGTGCTGTGTATGGCGACGGTGCCGCAAAAGAAAACACAGTGCGTTTTTGGTTTCAAAGTTTTCGTTCTGGAAATTTCGACCTGCAGAACAAGCCCCGTAGACGGCCGGAGACCAAAGTTGATAATGAAGAATTGAAGGCTATTGTGGAAGCGGATCCATCGCAAACCACGTTCGAATAAGCTGCAGGCTGCGGTGTTAATGATAAAACTGTTTTAATCCACTTGAAGCAAATTGGGAAGGTGAAAAAGCTTGAAATGTGGGTACCTCACAAATTGAGCGAAGCAAATCAACAAACGCGCGTTGACTGCTGCGTTGCATTACTCAACCGGCACAACAATGAAGGGATTTTAAATCGAATCATTACCTGTTATGAAAAGTGGATCCTGTACGATAATCGGAAAAGCTCATCGCAATGGCTGAACCCTGCCGAACCAGCCAAACCATATCCCAATCGAAAATTGACTTCAAAAAAGTTACTTGTGAGCGTTTGGTGGACTAGTGGTGGTTTTTAATTGGTTTAAATTTCGACCTGCAGAACAAGCCCCGTGGACGGCCGGAGACCAAAGTTGATAATGAAGAATTGAAGGCTATTGTGGAAGCGGATCCATCGCAAACCACGTCCGAGTTAGCTGCAGGCTGCGGTGTTAGTGATAAAACTGTTTTAATCCACATGAAGCAAATTGGGAAAGTGAAAAAGCTTGAAAGGTGGGTACCTCACGAATTGATTGAACAAATCAACAAACGCGCGTTGACCGCTAGACCACACTCTGCACAACAGACGGCTGCCAAATTAGAGGAGCTTCAATTGGAATGTCTTCGACTGGGGTGTTCAAACGGTCGATCGCGATCGACCAGTCGATCGCGATCGACCAGTCGATCGCGCGTGCTTTTTGAGTCGATCTCGAGAAAAGTTTGCCGATGTAAATAGATCTATTCACAGTTTTTATTAGACTCATTATCTTATTCGAAGTGCAGTTATAAAATTTTTGTTGCAGACAATGCATGTGCTGCCAGAATAAAAAAATAATTTTCATGTTCTGAGTGTACTATTAATTCGCCACGTACAGATTTAACTTAAACCAGTTTTGTGTTCACAATGTAAAATTCGAGTTGTGGATTCATCTGCTGATACATTTCGAAGGAAAACGTCCTCTTATTCGAAGTGCTGTTATAAAAATCTAGTGACAGACTTTTTATATACTGCTAGAATAAAATAAAAACCATCTTTATGATCTGTGTGTAGTTTTAAAATATGAATTTATTGGAAGAATACTCGTCAGTCACACGTGATATAAAAATCGACATAAAAAGGATTTCTATCCCCCCCCCCCTTCCTTCCGACGCTACAGCCTTTCAGAGTCAATCGATCGCAGTCTAATAATATTGAGGTAGATCGCCAGCAGTTAAAATTTGAGCACCCCTGGTCTAAGACATCCACCGTACTCTCCGGACCTTGCTCCAACAGATTACGATTTTTTTCGAAATTTGGATAACTTCTTGCAAGGGAAAAAATTCAACTCCGATGGGGCAGTCCAAACCGCCTTCAAAGATTTTTTTGATTCCCGTCCGAATGGTTTTTTTAGTAAAGGGATCGTTGAACCACCTATGACATGGCAAAAGCGCATAGATAGCAATGGTACATACTTTGATTAAATAAATATATTATATAAATTAAAAAAAAACTATTTAATGTTCCTCCCATACAAAAAGCCAATTTCGAATGTAAGGACCTAATAAAAGAAATTAAAAACTTGAATAAAAATAAAACATTAATCAAGAAAATTGTAGGTCTATAAACAGTAGACTTCGCATCCAAAAATGTGTGTTCATAATTTTCTCAAATTTTAAATCAATACCAAAATTTACTTTTAAATCAGAAGATTGCTAGTAAGGAATTTAATTTTTTTTTTTTTTACATTAACACCACACAGGAGGCCCTGAGGAAAATAATTTCCCTCAGGGCCTATGTCATCTTTGTAGATGCTGTGTGGAGGGTCTTTTTGAGGAAAGGAAGGAGTGAACATGGGTCTTGAAGAAACCCATGTTGTAGGAGGGAGGAAACACAGAGGCCGGCAAATCGTTCCACAGCCGAGCCGTTGAACTCAAGAACGAGTCATAGAAACGACCCGTTCTCATGTGAGTAATGTCAACCGTGTACAAATGTTGGGCGCGTGTTTGGCGTGTTTTCCGACTATGCACCGGTGCCGAGGGGATCAATGATGCTAGTTCCTCGGAGCATCTTCCATTGTAATACCGGTAGAACAAGGACAGCATTCCCACCTGACGCCTATGCTCTAAAGATTGCAGTCCGTCTGTTAAGATGGGAGAATCTATCAAACGGACCGCCCGTTTCTGCACAGAGTCAAGGGTTTTTTTAGGTATTTTGGAGCTCCAGACCAGAGGTGGCTGCCAAATTCAACCGTGGGGCGCACTTGCGATTTGTACAGGGTTAGCAGTTGGGTACTATTAAAGTATCTGCGGGCCCTGTACAGTACGCCCAGTTTCTGAGAGGCTAACTTAACTCTGGTTTCGATGGAGCCCCCGTACCTGAGCTGGTCACTTAGAGTTACACCAAGCATATCAATGGAGGTCCTGTTCGGAAGGTTGCTTCCGTTGAAGGAGACTAGATTTTCATTTCGATCCCTTTTAGACGGTATCAAACATGATTGGGTCTTTGAAACATTAAATTCGACGAGGTAATTCTTACCCCAAGAGAAAATACTCTCGAGGTAACCGTCCATTCTTTGCTTCAAAGCCCTACCTACTTAATAACAAGCCAGTGATAGTTCACGTAATTATTTTTTTAATATGTATCGTTTTCAAAATTATACCAGTTCAACAAGTTTCAAAATAAAAAAAATAAAAGATTGATTAAAAAATGCAAAAACCGCAAAATCGCATACACATCAAAAAAGAAATAATTTGACAAAAGAACCAAAACCTTTGTAACCATTTGTTTGACGATACTTATTGTTAAAACTGGAGATCACCTGGTGCAACGTCAGATCTAAAATTCGTTATCACTAGTTTCGAACAAGCATGTTCCTCAAATGGACAAAAATGTGTTTAATAAATGTAGGGTTAGGTGCAGTTAAATACTTACACTTGGACCAGAAAAGGTATTTCCCAACTGTGAATAAATATGTATCTCGCCAAACCACTCTAAGGACATGAATAACTGCAGTCGGAATATGAAAAACGCTATTCTCAGCAGTGAGTAAGCACATGTCTCGATAATTTACTCTTTCGAGAACAGGAATAATTGCAGTCAGAACACGAAAAAGATTTTTCTCCACTGTGAGTCAGCATGTGTGTCGTTAATGACTCTTGTGAGTAGATGCATAACTGCAGTCGGGACATGAATAAGTATTTTCTGCACCTTAGTATGTGAGACATCAAATAAATCTTTTGAGAACATGAAAAACTGCAGTCGGAACACGAAAAAGATTATTCTGCACTGTGAGTCAGCATGTGTCTCCTTAAATTTCCTCTATAAGAACATGAATAACTGCAATCAGAACACGAAAAAGATTTTTCTCCACTGTGAGTCAGCATGTGTGACCTTAAATATCCCCTCTGAGAACATGAATATCTGCATTTAGAACACGAAAAAGATTTTTCTCCACTGTGAGTCAGCATGTGTCTCCTCAAATTTCCTTTATAAGAACATGAATAACTGCAATCAGAACACGTAAAAGATTTTTCTCCCCTGTGAGTCAGAATGTGTGTCGTCAAATGACTCTTGTGAGTAGATGCATAACTGCAGTCGGGACATGAATAAGATTTTTTCGCACCGTGAGTTACCATGTGAGACATCAAATATCTCTTTTGAGAACATGAAAAACTACAGTCGGAACACGAAAAAGGTTTTTCTCCACTGTGAGTCAGCATGTGTCTCGTCAAATGATACTTGTGAGTAGATGCATAACTACAGTCGGTACATGAATAAGGTTTTTCACCACTGTGAGTCCGCATGTGTCTGGCCAAATCTCCCTTTCGAGAACATGAATATTTGCAGTCGTAACATGAAAAAGGTTTTTCTCCATTGTGAAGCAGATCCGCCCACGAGTCTGAAAAATTATACGAATAAAAATTTAAGTATAAGCACTGTCAAATAAAAAATGTTAAATAAGTACGAATCGTTATTTACCTGTTGTCTGGGTAATTTTTTTAACGCGTTTTAGGCATTCCTTTTTAACATCCGGCAGCTCTATGTCAATTTCCATATAAGGAATTACCTCTCCATCCTCATCTCGGAGTCCTGGTTCTACCTTGAAGCTGACAGTCTCCACTTTAAGGCTACCTAGAAAAACCAAATAAAAATTCGTACTTTGACATGCCCAGACCAAGAACGCGTTAAATTTGAAATTACAGTCGTTCCTGACCGAGAGCGTGCTACAAAATAACTTGTTAAATTTTAAAAAATATACAAATAAAAACACTTTTTATTTGTATATTTTTGTTTAAAAGGTTATTAATTAATTATTAATTTAAAAGGTAAGAAAATAGTAGTACCGGGCATTTCAATAAAAAGAGGGATTTTTCAAGGAGACTCATTGAGCCCTCTTTGGTTTTGCTTAGCATTGAATCCCCTTTCTAAAATGTTAATTAAAAGCAAGTTTGGAATAAAAATTAAGGGTAATACAAGAGAGAGTAGTATAGTTTCACATCTATTATATATGGATGATAAAAAATTATTTTCAAATTCTGAATCAAATTTAGAGAAAATGATTAAGGTAGTTAAAATTTTTTCAGATGATATTAAAATGACTTTTGGTTTAGATAAATGTAAAACTATCCATATAGAGAAAGGCAAAATTGTAGATGGAGACGAGGGTATATTTAGAAATTTCAAAATTCAAAGTATGAAAGGGGATGAGGTTTATAAATATTAAGGATACCCGCAATCGAATAGATTAGATCACACGAGTATTAAAAATGATATTAGGATTAAATTTCAAACTAGGATCAGAAAAATTTTAAAATGCAATCTATCTGCTAAAAATTTAGTAAAAGCAATAAATACTTGGGCAATACCTCTACTAACGTACTCATTTGGCATAATTAAATGGTCCAATACAGATTTAGATAGTTTAGAACGATTAATTAGAACTACGTTAACAAAATTTAATTGCCATCATCCAAATTCAGCTATAGAACGAATTAATTTACCTAGAAATTTAGGAGGTAGAGGTGAAGTCAAAATAACATCTTTGAAACACAATCAGGTAGAAATGCTTAGAAATTTTTTCCATAGGAAAGCTAATAGCTCAGAAATGCACAAAATAATTTGCAAGGCAGATAGAAATATTACACCTTTAAATTTATATGACGAGAATGCCAACATTCTTATAAATACTAACCAGGAATTATTAGATTCCTGGTCAAATAAAATTATTCACGCAAAACACTTCAATTATCTCAACCAAACGTATGTTGACAAACTTTCGTCAAACAAATGGTTGAGTATTGGAGAGTTGAGCGCAGAAATAGAAGGATTTATGCTTGCAATTCAAGATAAAGTCATTAATACTAAAAATTATAGAAAGCATATAATCAAAGATATAAATCAAATTGATGATTTATGTAGAAAATGTTTGGCTTTTCCCGAAACTATAGAACATATTATATCGGGATGTTCTATATTAGCGCCTTCCGAGTATACATTTAGGCACAATCAGGTTTTTAAAAATAATTCACCAAAGTTTGGTAATTAAACATAACTTGATTGATTGCCGTAATGTAGTACCTTATTATGAATATGAACCAAATTCATTTATAGAAAATGAATTTTATAAAATATATTATGATAAAACTATACTAACAGACAGAACAATTAGTCATAATAGACCTGATATAGTTTTACATGACAAAATTAAAAAAATAACTTATATCATTGATGTAGCTATTCCAAATTCCTGTAATATTCAAAAAACTGTTTCTGAAAAAATTAGAAAATACACAGATTTAGGAAATGAGATTAAAAGAATTTGGCATTCTCGGACTATAAAAATATTACCATTTGTTATTTCGGCCACTGGCATAATACCTAGGAATCTGATTCAAAATTTAAGCATATTAGATTTGTCAAAGAATTTGTATATAAAAATGCAAAAAGCAGTAATTTTAAATACATGTAGGATTACAAAAGATTTTTTAAATATTTATATTGAGGGATCAGTAGGATTTATAGGTTCAATTAGAAATGCCACAGAGCCGAACCCTCTGATATGAAAATATCTGGAGTCGGTGAATTATATTCCCATTTGGTCTCTAGTGGGTTGACATGTTGTTCTTGTATTGTTTTGTATTTATAATACTTATATAGTGCAATTGCATAACGTGGATTCACTAGATGAACATTTGGGGAAGTGTATGAACTGGTTCTAGTTTTTATGATTTTGGCGTATCTTATATCATCATTATATATGGAGTATAAAGTAAAGTAAAGTCGCTCCCGTTTTCTGTACGCTTGGATCTTTTAAACTACGCAACGGATTTTCATGCGGTTTTCACCAATAGATAGAGTGATTCATGAGGAAGGTTTTAAGGCATATAATTTGTCAAGGTTTTGTGTAAATTGGTTGAAATATATAATATATGTGGCAGCGGCAGCGGGCTGCGGGCCATAGGCAGCGGGCTACAAGCGGGCGATCTGGATTTGATATGTACGCAAATTAACAGATGGCGTTGGTTATAAAGGTTGGGTAATTGCGTTGTCAGTAGATGGCGTTGTGTTTCGTTAGACACAGGAACGTGTGGTTGGGTCTGCCAGTTTAAAATAATTAGCAATGTAAGTTTGCTCTTCAGAACTAGATTTATTAATATGTGTTTAGTTAACCTTAGAGAAAAATTATACGTCCGCCACTACATATCAAGTTAGGTATGATGATTCTCCACATTATGCGGAGGGGGGGGGAGGGTCACGTGATGTCGCAGAAAGCGAATTTCACCAAAAAACTAAACATCTATTAACAACTCTATTTCTGAAGAGCCAACTTACACTTCTAAGTATTTTAAACTAGCAGGACCAACCACACGTTGCTGCGACTAACGAAACACAATGCCATCTACTGACAACGCAATTACCCAACCTTTATAACCAACGCCATCTGTTAATTTGCATACATATAAAATCCAGATCGCCCGCTTGTCAGCCCGCTGCCTATCGCCCGCTGCCGCTGCCACATATATTTTATATTTAAATCAATTTACACAAAACTTTGGCAAATTATATGCCTAAAAACCTTCCTCATGAATCACTCTACCTATTGGTGAAAAACGGATTAAAATCCGTTGTAGTTTAAAAGATCTAAGCGTACAGACAACGGGAGCGACTTTACTTTATACTATGTAATAATGATATAAGAAACGCCAAAATCATAAAAACTAGAGCCAATAATCCAAAATCATTCAAAGTTTCATAAATTGTAGGCATAAAATCATTCAGAACCACTTTCATATCAAGGGCAACAAAACCATTGTTGACCAGTGAATCTAAACGAAAAAATTAAAAAGAAACACATTCCATACGAAGTTTTGTATAGCCAGGGAAATTATGTACTTATCAATATTATGTGATTTAACGCATAATTATGTCACTTATTTACAACCCAAATAAGATTTAGTTAAAAATTTGCTGTATTTTGGTAGATTCCCATAAATAAAGATAAATACCAAAGTACAGCAAGAGAGGACCTTATGGAGAAACATATTATGAGGACATATTATTAGGCCTAAGGAACAAGTCAAGACGTTCAAGGTTTCTGTGACGTATGTGTATGAGGGTGACGGCATGAGTGCGAGACAGCGAGAATGGTATGTATAAAAGGGATGTACCCGCTGTTGAGCGCTCTCTCCATATTAATCTGGCAACCAATAAACATTGTAACATTAACAGATGTTATTACTACCCGATCCCAAGACATCACAGTTGGCGCAGCTCGGTAGTTCGTAAAATTTTTACGTAAATTGGAAGAATCTACGCGGTAGATTTCGGGATCTGACGGATTGTTGTCAGGATTGCAGGAAGCGATCGCAGGAAGCGATCGCATTAAGAAGAAATTGGAGCAGCCACACGCAAGCATTCGCGTGTGTGGGACCGACAAATTACAAAATTATTGTCGTTCGGGTACACCGTGTAACGGGGTACAAAAGGACCGGATCAAGGATCGGGTCAAGGACTGGATCATCGTGTGGATTAGCCGGGAACCAGGACTTGGTTTCCGTCGCTGCAGTCTGGGAAGGAAGACCTCGGAGTAGGGATTGGATCCGCAGCTGTCGGGAGACGGAGCCAGACGGGGACGGTGATCTACAGCTCTGGGTGGCGTGCACGTGGAACGTGGAACGTGGACCTCGGAGTGTAGCCTTCTTGGAAGTGCTGAGATAAGTAGTCTTGATTATTTTGTTTCAGCTCTTCCCCCAATGGAGGGTGTTTGTAAAAATTTGGGGACGTTCTGTTACAGAACGGGAAACTGGTCATTGTTCAAGGAACGACTGGATCAGGCCCTCATTTTACATGATGACAAAGTGTTATCACAAGAACGCAAAAGAGCATTTTTGCTGAGTTGCCTCACCGAAGAAACTTTCTCTTTATTATGTGATCTATGTTTCCCTAAAAAGGTTTCTGTTTGTTCTTTTGATGATTTATGTAAATTATTTGATTCACATTGCAAACCTATTCAAAATATTTTCGAGTCGCGTGAGTTATTTTATAAGTGTAAACAGCTAGCTAACGAATCTATTAAAGATTACGCTGCTAGGTTGAGAGGACTGAGTTTGACGTGCAATTTTGAATTGAGGCTGGAATCTTGTTTAAAAGACATATTCATTATTGGAATTTTCAATGAAAAATTGAAACATAAGTTGTTCGTTGAGGGGGTAAATACTTCTTTTTCGGAATGCATTCAGTTAGCAGCTTCATGGGAACATGTTGTTAATTTTAAGAAAGTTGATACGAATTTAAATGTTGTGCATAAGGATAGTAATGTTGTCCGTAAATCCAGGTCGGATAGTCCGATCAGATTTAAAAGTGCAGTGCGTAGTAAGACGCCAGTAAATATTGCATTAAAAAAATGTTTTTTGTGCGGAAAAACGAATCATTTGCAGAAAGATTGTTGGAAGAATATTTTTTGTAATCGGTGCAATAAATCGGGTCATCCTAGTAATGTGTGTAAAAACAGTAAAATTAATGTAGGTAATAAGAATAAACGATTAAATTCGGTTTTTATGTTGCATGACGGCACGGGGCCGGAACCGATATTCGTAGATCTCATTATTGGTAACACTGTTCTGCGAGCGATTGTTGACACCGGCGCTGAGATTAATGCAATTCCATATGAAGTGTGTTTAAAAGATTTTGTTTCTTGTAAATTGGAAAGATGCGATATTCAATTGTCAGGATATGACGGGAAACGGTTAAATATTGTAGGTAAAGTTAATTTAAGTGTGTTATTTTTAAATAAAAGTGTAGATACGCAGTTTATAATAATTAAAAACGGTAATTCTACGATTGTTGGTAGAAATTTTTTACAAGTTTTCGGTATCGGATTAAGTGGAATAAATGCGGTAAATACCAGTGAGACTAGTTGTGATAATCAATTAAATTTTCGTGATAGTTTAAAGAAAAAATATGCTCATGTATTTTCAGAAAAATCGGGTAGGCTTTTAGGTTATGAAGCTAACATCGAAGTTATTTCGGAGTTCAGGCCAAAGTTTGTGAATCCAAGATCGTTACCTTTTAGTTTACGTGGAAAGGTAGAGGAGGAATTAAATAAGATGTTACGTGAAGATATAATTGAAAAGGTAGAAATAAGTGATATGGCTAGTCCGATTGTTGTTGTAAAAAAGAAAGACGGTTCAATTAGAATTTGTACTGATTTTAAAACCACATTAAACCCTATGTTAGCGAAGTTGAAATATCCATTGCCTCGTATAGAAGATTTAATTTCGTCTTTAAATGGTGCGAAATTTTTGGCTAAAATAGATTTGCGTAATGCTTTTGGTCAGATTTCGTTGAACGAGAAGTCGAGAAAATTATGTGTGATAAGTACGCATCTGGGTTTATTCGGGTATAAAGTGTTGCCTTTCGGTTTGACCACAAGCCCGGCTATATTTATGCAAGTTATTCAGGCGGTAGTAGGTAGACTTCGTAACGTTCGTATATTTCTAGATGATATTTTGTTGTTTGGAAATTCTGAAGAGGAATTATTCTCTATTTGTGAATCTGTACTTAGCAAGTTAAGTGATTGTGGATTAACTATTAATGAAAATAAGTGTTCTTTTCTAGAAACTGAGATAGAATATTTAGGTTTTAAAATTTCGCGGAAAGGAGTTATGCCTTTAGAAAATAAAATCTGTGCGATTACTCAAATGGCAGTACCGAAAAATGTTTCAGAACTTAGGAGTTTACTTGGGGTTATTTCATATTATAGAGCTTTTGTTCATAATATTTCAGGTATTTTGTCTCCATTGTATAACTTGTTAAAAAGGGGAGTAAAATATGTGTGGTCTGAGGAATGTAATATTGCGTTTGAGCGAGTTAAGAAACTGCTGACGTCAGATAATATTTTAGTGCATTTTGATCCTAATTTACCAATTAAACTTATTTCAGACGCATCTGAAAAAGCGTTATCAGCGGTGATTTGCCATGTATATGATAATGGTTTAGAGAGACCTATCGCATTTGCTAGCCGATTATTGTCAGAAACAGAATTAAAGTACTCTATTTTAGATAAGGAAGCGTGTGCTATAATTTTTGGGTTGAAGAAATTCTTTCAGTATTTATACGGCAATAAATTTGTTTTGGCTTGCGACAATAAATCGTTAGTACACATTTTGAACACGGATAAGCAAGTACCTGTATTGGCCGCTAACCGTCTGCAGAGGTACGCCCTAATACTCCAGAATTTTGACTATAGTATAGAGCATATTAAGTCAGGTGATAACAAAGCGGATTTCTTATCACGAATGCCGATTAATAATAAGGATAATTTAGTTGTGTGTAGCGACGATATTGATGCTAGCGATTATTTTTTAAATTATATTGATTCTTTAAACGTGAATACGGTTGAGTCAGAGTTTGTGAACATAATCGAGTCAGAAACAACATTAAATGCGGAAACGATGAAACAGTTTTCGATTAATGATGTAAATATAGCGAGCATTATCGAGTTCACAGCAAATGGTTGGCCGGATAAAAAGTTCTTAAAGGATGATTTATTGAAATTCTGGTATTTTAGGGATAAATTATCGACTTATAATTCATGTTTATTTTATAATAATAAATTTGTAGTTTCAAGGGAATTAAGGGAAATTATATTGAATTTTTTACATCAATCACATTTAGGCATTGTAAAATCGAAAAGTCTTGCTCGAAATTATTTTTTTTGGCTCGGAATGAACAATGATATAGAAGTAACTGTGAAACAGTGTGCTCGATGCATGGAATGTTTACCTACTCCATGTAAAGTTGAGTTGGCACCTTGGCCAATCAATGGGTTAATCTGGAGTAGATTGCATATTGACTTCATGGGACCGTTGGGAGGTCATAATTTTTTAATTATTGTTGATGCAACTACAAAATGGATAGACTGTCATGTTGTAAATAAGGTAGATTCGTTTTGTACAATAAAAGTTTTGAAAAGATTATTTTCTATGTTCGGAATCCCGGAACAAATTGTAAGTGACAATGGTACAGCTTTCACATCGTCAGTTTTTAAGGAATTTTGTCTTAATTATAATATAGAATCATTGACTTCAGCTGTACAGCATCCTGCTTCTAACGGTTTAGCTGAAAATGGGGTTAAAACAGTGAAGAATTTTTTAAAAAAAAATTATGGTAAATAATAAATTTCCTACTGATTTTGAAGATAAACTTTTGACATTTTTAGTTGATATTAGAAATACGCCTTCAATGTCTACGGGCATTGAGCCTAGTACATTAATGTTGGGTAGGAAGATTAGATCAATTTTTAATACGATTATTCCAATAGTGGATAATGTTGAGAGTCAAGGTTTTAAAGGAATTGACAACACGGTTAAAAACAAAATGTTATCGAGCCAGCATAAACAGAAAAAGTATTATAGAGGAAGAAAATTTAAAAAGTACTTTGAGGTTGGTTCTAAAGTTTTAACCAGGGATTTAAGAAGTAATGATAATAAATGGATTTTAGGAAAAAATTTTAAAAGATTGGGGAATAGGATTTATTTAGTTAAAATTATGTCTACGGGACAAATTTGGAAACGTCACCATGATCAGATTTCAGAGAGGAAGGTTAGGTGGGGGGAGTGTGACAGGTCTGATGATTTGCTGGACCTGGGTCCACTCTCGGATGTGGACATGACCAAATTTCCTAATTCCTCTAATTTTTGCAGGTCACCTACACCATGGGAGGGGAGGCTACGCCCTCGAGGTCAACGCCCATGCTACACGGATTGAAGACCAAGAATAATTACATATACATTGACTGGATTGAAATATTTAGATATTTGTTTTGTATAAATTTGTGACTAAAGAAATATATGTAATTAGGTTTTAAGTGTGGGGGTGTGACGTATGTGTATGAGGGTGACGGCATGAGTGCGAGACAGCGAGAATGGTATGTATAAAAGGGATGTACCCGCTGTTGAGCGCTCTTTCCATATTAATCTGGCAACCAATAAACATTGTAACATTAACAGATGTTATTACTACCCGATCCCAAGACATCACAGTTTCTGAAAATCTAAATTTTACGTTACACATTAATAACATGTGCAATACGGCAACTTACTGGCATTTTGAGTACTCTCCGCATACTGTAGACATTCCTTCTTTACATCTGGAATGTCAAAATCCATATCCGCATACGACATTTCACCTTCACCTTCTTCCTGGGGCCCTGGTTCCGTCTTGATGGAAACACTCTCTGGGCTTGGTAGATCCATGGCAAGACCGTGAAAAGGTTATGGACTGTTCGGTTGGAACAGTTTTGGTAAATCTATGGTTTAAGACTTATGACATTATTATTTGACATCTGTCACGCTAATTGTTTTACGCAACTATGTTATTTGGAAATGCAGCATGTTTAAGTGTGTAATTGCGTTTTTAAAATTTTACGAGGCACGCTCAGAAATTAAGTGTACTGAATTTTTTTTTGTGTTTTACAAAAAAATTGCAGTATATTGTTGTTACGCTTGTTGACTATTTTTCCAAATAATATTGTGAGCCGTGGCACAAGTTTCGTTATGATTTTCTCGAAGAATTCTCTCGCCAGCTCCTTCCCCAACGTCAGGACCACTTTCTTCGCCTGCTCATCGATCAAAAATTTATTTTCATCCATACATGCCTTCAGGAAGGTGAAAATTTTATAATCTGAAGGAGCCGAAGAGGGGATTACGGGGATGGTTTAAAACATCCCAAGAAAATGAGTCCAAGCTGTTTGAGGGTGGACGTTTTCGTGAAACAAGCACACTTCTCTATGCAGCATTCCCCTCCTTTTGTTTTAAATGCTCGTTTTGAGTTTTTTAAGGTTACCACAATGTTATTGTGCATTGATGGTCCCATATAGATATATCATATCATAGGCATATCAGATGTCACATCTGAGGTAGAAAATCGACCAACATGATGCCTTCTCGGTCTCAAAACACTGAGGCCATGATTTTTTTCCCGACATTGTGGTTTTCAATTTTGTGACAGATGGGGAATTGTTGTGACGCCACTTTGACGACTGTTTTTTTTTTCAGGTGTGAAATGAGTCACCCACTATAATCTCCAGCCACAAGAGAGCACAGAAATCCTCACCGTTTTTCTTGTAGGTGTTATTCCTTCCGCGAGTATAAAGCGGATCACAGCACTTGGCGGGATTTTTTGCCGATATCTTTCACGCAACTGGATACTACAATGTGAGTTTACTACTACACTGGGAAAAAAATCGGTTTACGGGAGATAGTCCTAGATATATATATTTTTTCATACTAATTATGGGCCGGAAAATCCGAATCTGGAAGAATTAGGCGTCGGCAAGCAATATTAACTGATTTACACGACTTTAAAATTTTCTATAAACACTAAGGAAAAAACGTCATTTTTAATGCGCTGATATAAGAAGTCATAGAAAAACAAGAAATGTACAAAAACATGTGCCGGCAGTGTTACCAACTCTCAAAAATATTTATCCCTATATCAATAACGTAAAACTTTCCGACACGATACTTCCTCACATGATAATTCATCACATAACACATTAACCTGATGAATTACGACTATCTCAACGGCCTTAACAAAAGTATGAAAATTCGTAGTCTTAAAAATGCGTAACCTAACCTAACCTAACCTAACGCTAGGTTTGTGTAACATGGTTTGTGCCCCTTTATACCGCCTGCTCGCGTCCCTAACCTAACCTAACCTAACCTAACGCTAGGTTTGTGTAACATGGTTTGTGCAGTGGCGTAGCGTGGGGGGGGCGGGGGGGGGGGCGGCCCGCTCCGGGCGGCACTTTTAAGGGGGGCGGCAAATTTTCACAATAAATAATATAGAAAAATTTAAACCATTTCAAATCATTATTTGAACATGTACTATGATCCTTTCGTTTACGGATTCAATTTTTTTTTAATTCAATTAAAAATATTAATAACTATATTTTTTTAAGCTGCAAATTTCGCAATTCGTAGGAAAACCGTACGCATATTATGAGAGTAATACTAATCAAAGCTGATAACTCGAAAACAGATTCACTCAAAATAAGAATTGCGTTTAGAATGTATTAACGACTGAATTTCAGTTGTGTATTCATCTGCTAATACATTTCTAATTTAATTTAATTTAAAAATAAAATTGTGAAATTATGTCCCACACATTTAATTTCAAATAAATTTGTGATTGCGATAAAAAGTTAAGATACAGTTTTATAACATTTTTTTTAAGAAAAGGAATCTGTATTTAAAATTTTAAGTTTATTCTATTTTAGGTAGTTTAATTCGAATATTCGCAGGCGTGTACTTTTGAGCCAATTCACATTTCCAATATGAAAATTTTAATGTTTAGAAATAATAATGTTCTAATAAGCACGTCGAAAAATTACCTTTATCTAGATTTTAGAACAGTTTTGTTTGTTTTGTTTTGTTTCCATGCTATGAAATTATACAATGCTCTACCAGATCAAATCAAAAATATAAAGGAAATGAATATATTTAAAACAAAAGTAAAAACATGGCTGAGAGATCAAAGTGATAATAAAATTACAAACATCATGAATCCGATATAAAGACAATCCATAACCAAATACAAATATTTTAAAAAACTACAGGCCACCTCAGAACAGGAAACAGTGAGGAGGTCTGTGAAAAAAAAAATGAATCTATACTTATACTATACATTATACATACATGTACAAACCTTGCTATTGAAACTAATAATAAATAAATAAAAAGGAAGAATCGGAAATTTTGTGCGGAAACATTGACAGGCAAAATTTTATAGATATTTTTTTCTTATTATTCGAAGGGTTAAATCAGTTTTAAGGATGTCAAATTCCATTTGAGAATTCATCTGCTGACACAATTCAAAGGAAAACATTATCTTGTTCGAAGTTCAGTTATTAAATTCTAGTTGCAGACTCTGTATGTGCTGCCAGAATCAAAGAAAAACCATATTCGTGTTCTGAGTGTACTTTTAATTCGCCGCATACAGACTTAATTCAAACCAACTTTGTGTTGAGAATGTAAATTTCCAGCTGTGGATTCATATGTTGACACATTTCGAAGGAAAACAACCACTTATTCGAAGTTCAGTTATAATATTTTATTTGCAGACTATGTATGACGTATGTGCTGCCAGAATCAAAGAAAAGCCATTTTTGTGTTCTGAGTGTAGTTTTAATTCACCGCATACAAACTGGTTTTGTGTTCAGAATACAACGATAAATTAAATAACGAGTTGCAGATTCATCCTGCATCGAGTGAAGCTTTACATTTGAGTTAGAAAATGCTGTAAAATTCTGAGAAATTGATTGTTGCGTGTGTAACTATTGTTTGGGGACTCTAACGCAGTATCAATCAATCAACTTTGGAGTAGAATTTATATACATGATTTTCATTGAAAGAATACTCGTCAAATGTGATTATTAAAAAAATCCGGCTCGTGTATAAATAGGTCGTAATAAAAAAATAGGATTTCCATATACAACCCCCCCCCCTCCTTGAAGTACCCAAATAAGGGGGCGGCGAAATTTTCCTCCGCCCCGATGTTCTGAGTGTAGGTTTAATTTACCACAAACAGATTTAATTAAAACCAGTTTTATGTTCAGAATGTAATTGCCGGCAGAATTAAATAAAAACCATTTTCATGTTCTGAGTGTAGCTTTAATTCACAACATACATATGTAATTAAAACCAGTTTTGTGTTCAGAATATAAGTGCAGCTAGAATCAAAGAAAAACCATATTTATGTTGTAGATAGATAAGAGTGTAGTTTTGATAAACCGCATATTTATTTTAATTTGAACCAGTTGTGTGTAATCACTATATCAATAAGTTGCCAATTCATCGTGTACCGAGTGAAGCTTTGCGCATTTGAGTTGCATTCCATAGGTATGCGTGATGAAGATGCGAAATTCTATTACAGGCATACCATTCTCAATTTCTGAGAGCAGTTGTATATAAATTTTGTAGTAGAATTTATAAGCATGATTGATTTTATTGGAAGAGTTCTCGGCACATAGGATTATTAAAATCGGCATAAAAAAAATAGGATATCTACCCCCCCCCCCCCCCCCCCGGTCAGCGCTTGAAAATCTGCGGAAAAAGTACCTGTAGAAGTTAGGGGGGGGGGGCGGCAAAATTTTCCTCCGCCCCGGGCGGCCGAAACCCACGCTACGCCACTGGCTCTCCGGCACTTCACCTACTGTATAGGGGAGCGTATGTGGCACAAGTCACATACGCAGCCTCTGTATGGGAGCATCGCCTAGACAAAATACTGATCCACTCGGCACTTAAGCGGGGCCAGCGAACTCCCCTGCTGGCACTCTCGGGCGCATACAGGACTGTAGCTTCGGACGCATTGCCGGTTCTGGCCGGTATTTTGCCCAATTATCTAGAAGTAAGGGAAGAGTTAACTAAGAAAAAACTAATTAGAGGAAGGTCAGCCGTCCATCTTGGAGTTGATCTAATACCAGGTGGGGTAGTACCTCTCCCTCGACTGCTGAAAGAGATGCGTGAACTCACTCTTAATGAATGGCAAAAACGTTGGGATAGATCGAATACGGGCAGATGGACTTTCTCCTTCTTCCCGTCAGTTAAAACTAAGAATGGAAGGGGCGTTCATCAAATTGGATCATCACTTAATACAAATACTTTTAGGTCATGGTGAATTCAGGGGAAGACTGCACAGCCTGACCCTGTCTCCCCATCCAAACTGTGCGTGTGGTGACACAAACCAAACAGCCGAGCACATTCTGTGGCACTGTGAGATTTTGACGGACGCAAGGGACGAAATATTTGAAGGTCTGAAAGTAACTACGAGACCAGCATCGAATGCGGATCTCGTGACGAACAAGGAGAATCTCGAATGCCTGAAGAAATTTACAAGGATTTGGGTTGAGAGATGGCCTGAACTTAGAGTCGATGATTAAATTTAACTTCATTATGTGTTTAGGATCCAAGTGTAATTGCTCCTGGCATCCACGGTCACCCTTTTATAAAATTTATACTACTACTACTGCCCGGATATTACGCACTACATTTTCTTATTCACACTGAAACTGTTTACTCATGTATCATGTTTTGTATTAATATATATCATGTTTTCTTAGGTACCATCTTCAACAACCTCTTTAACATCTCAAATTTGTCTATTACTTGTTTTTTTCCTTTTTGTTTAACTAGATATTATTAATAACCTTCGCGTATCCTAACTATACTTGCATTTTTCTAGCACTCTTTTTCTAAATCTAAGATATGTATCAACAAATGTTTCGTGTCTTGACTTGTATCATTCAAGGAGCTGGAACTGAACTACCATCTCATTTTTGTATTGTCCTACGCCCCACAAGGGGGTGGACTAGATCTATGTCCGTGCAACAACCGAGAAGATGACTCCCAAGGTAGCCGCTGCATAACCCGCCCGCGCCTCTCCCGTCGCCATGAGTGGGCCAGAAGACCAACCGTAGCGGACCGGTGCCCTTCCGACCTGCCTCTGGTGACCCGATGCTCTCTTTTATCCCTAGTGTCTTCAGGTCTTTCTGCCCTTAATCCCAACACTTTCTTCGAGGGCCTACCGGGAAGCCGGCTTAGGGGCGCGGACACCGAGTCTCGCATGCGACTGAACTGATGGCTCCGCTTATCCTCGGCGGGACTGCCGGGTGACTGTAGCTCAGCTGCTTTGGTTAAGTTAAACAATCTCGTCATAATATGTATTTTTTTTAATTCTGCATATTAACAAACTTTTATTTCAGCTACATCAGGTGGGGAGATGAGGACGTGATACTGTGAAATAAATAACTAATAACATGTACGCACTCGCATACTGCCTGCTAACAATGTATGCCCGGACATTGGGGGTCTAGAGTAATTTTAAATAAAAAGTATCTTCTTTATAAATTCGCTACGTTTGATGATTTAGCAGGGGTGCCCGGGTTCATGGGATGAGGTGTGTCTAGGTCTTGGAGGTGGATGACCAGGATACACTGAACCCCAGATTCCTACCCTCCCCTTAAACCCTTTTCCTTCCCAGAACTCTCCTCTCCTTCCTTTCCCTAAAAAAAACCCTCCACACAGCATCTCCAAAGATGACATAGGCCCTCAGGGAAATTATTTTCCTCAGGGCCTCCTGTGTGGAACTCACGTAAAAAAAAAAAAAAATTGAGTCCTGACGAGTACGGTGAAGGAGGAAACCATCTGTTTCCTTAGAACGCCGTGGGAAAGTGGTGGGCAACCTCCAAAAGACCCTAAAAGCATGTTATTTCATTTCTACGTACAGTGTGAACAGTAAGCACAATCTCAAATATAGAAGTCGATGTTGATTGTTTGCTGTTTGCCAGATGCAATAAACCACACTATGATCACTGATCTACGATGATCTTCATCGGGCTCCTTGGTGAACGAGACTCTCTACAAGAAAGTTTTCTGGGTACTGAACATGATAATAATAGTTACAATAAAATTATTTGGTTAATTTATAAAGCGCCGTTTTAATGAAAAATCACCTCAAGAGCGCTGAACAAATACATATATATTTTTTTTTTACATAACTGGCTTACAAGTAAGATTTAAATTATAACTGATTTGACTTACAACTAAGACTTATAGCTAGTAACTTATATCTAAGACTTAGAGCTAGTTACTTATGTCTAAAATGTGTAAATGCCTTAGTCAAATATGTCCATATTATCCGAATAATTATAAATAATTAATATCCCCTAAACCACACTGCATAAATTAATTAACCGTTTACGTAATAGAGACCGCATAAAATTTAAAAAAAAAAATTAGAAATAGAATAAAAATTCTGACAATGTAATATACATACCTATTAAATTAGAAATGTTAAAAACATTAACATTCTAAACACATTTTGGTTGATTTTATAAATAATATAGGTAAATAGAAACGATCCGAATTAAAACTTTGCGGAATTTATAGAAAATAATACCTAGTATAAAGTACCTATTCAAAACACACACTAAAAGGAAAAAAGTGCAGACTCAAAATAACCACCAATAAAATGACCAAGAATTAAACTAAAGGTTCATTTAATAAAATAAGAATTAAAAAGAAATACACACCTAGTTTCATTAATTGAGATCATATTGTGATTATATCTTTAAATTTAAAAAATATATATAGGTTTAACCCTACCCAGTAGGAGTAAAAAATAGTATATTAACCGGAATTATTGTGATTCAGGATATTCTGACAAGGATTCGGAACATTGTGATTCAGGATATTCTGACAAGGATTCGGGAATATTGGGATTCAGGATATTCTGACAAGGATTCGGAAAAAAATCACTTTAATACTATTTAAAATTAAACAGCCACATTCTGAGGATACGTTCTAAGATTTTCACGAACAAAATTATGTTTGTTATTTGTTTTTGGAGTGTTATTCCGTGTTGCGCTACCTCCTTCTTTAACCAACGTTTCGGACATCGCTACAGAAGCCATCATTAGGGTAGATGTGTAATTGTAAGTGGTGAAATGTGAGCTTATGTACTTGGAAGGGATACCGTGTTGCCAGCTCCAATCACTACGAGATGATATTACAGTATAATTAGTGGCGTAACTGGTATGGGTGGCACCCGGGGCGGATAACGTGTCGTAACTCCTCATCCCCCCATTAAAGTTGACTTTGATAAATTAAATAAAACGCAATATTCGACTTCATAAAAACAAAAAAAAACATTAGGACTTGTGAATACTTCGTCTGCATAGCTCTTGGTATTTTTTCATTTATTTATTTATTTAATGAACGTAAACAGTCTTAGTAACATAATGTACATAAAAGGATGACAAAAAAAGAACAATTATTAATGTTCACAGATAGGTTTTTAAAAACATAAAAGAAAGTAAACTAGAATAATTAAGAAAAGAAAAAAAAAAACAAGACAAAGAAGCAAATAAAAAAAAATTATAATACAGGTGTAGATTCAACAAGTGATAAAACTAAATATAAAAACACAACAATAAAATAAATGCAATTTTAACTGTTAAGAAAATAGACTGAGAAATAGGTATGTGGATTGGGACGGGATAAGGACAAGGATAAGGGAAAGTTGCCACGCAGGTAATTTAAAATATTAGGTACAATTAATTTAATCATCATGAATATGTGTTATGTATTATTCGCACCTAGAATATGATGCAATGAAATTCTGTAGCGAAAGTAATTAGCAAATACGTAGAATGAATATGTCAGTAAATGTTTCTATACGTGCAAATTTAATGTTATAGTAGTTACATGTCCTTTGCATAAATTCATTTTGGTTAAAATTGGTGTTGCATCTATCAATGTAGAAAAGGATATTTTGTCTGCTATATCGAGTCGGCACGTGGAAATTTATTTTATTTAGCAACTCCGGGCAGTCAACTTTTGAGTTAATAATTTTGTAGAAGGAGCATCTGATCCGCGACAAGCCTCCTGTTGAGCAGTTTCATGATTGAAAAATGTTTCTCGATTTTATCGTAAGAGTTGTATACATTGAATGATTTACAATTGAGGAATTTGAGAAATCGCTCCTGAACTCTTTCTAACCTGTTAACATAAACAATATAGCGCGGGTTCCAAACCTGTGAACAGTATTCCAGGTGAGGAAGAACATGTGAATTGTAGAGAATCAGATAAGTCTTAGTGTTTTTGAAAAAATTGCATGTTCATAGTACAAAGCCTAGACTGTTTGTTCCTTTGGTGACAATGTTAATAACGTGTTTATCAAAGGTAAGTTTAGAGTCCAAAAGAACCACGAGGTCACGCATATAATCTTTATTTGTTAACAGCAATCCAGAAATGGTGTAATCATGCAGTATTTTCACACGGTTACGTGTGAATGTGACTTTGCAACATTTAGAAATATTGATAAAAAGCTTATCTTCTTGTAAACGCACAGAACAGTCTGAGTGGGGAATGTTTCCGGTAATTGACGGTTGTATCAAAGCTAAACGCAGAAAACCAGTTAGAAGTATACTGCAGTACCAGCTGGTAGAAAACCATTTTATTTTACACCTTTATATGGCTACATTCGCTTTAAATATTGTAATTCCGTTTCTAATTCTAGAATTTGTACAAAGAAGTCGCCAATTCCGTCGGCAGCTCGCATGGGGACATGCCCCAGGCAAATATAAGTACTACGATTTAATGAACTCGCAGTATCCCTCCGGAAATGTAAAGTTTGACGGTAATACTCAGTTGAATCAAACGGTTATATACTGCATACGACTCCATTGCATGTCTCGGTTATTCTGTACCGGTGACTAGAGATCACTAGATGACAGTGGATTCGAGGAACATGCTATTTTTGAACCAGTTCCTATCTCGGTTACTTCGTACCGGTGACTAGCGTAACTTTGTTAAAGTATCTTCGACAAAAGGCATAATAGCAGACAAAATACGAAAAAGTTTATTCTACAACAATAGTTCCCACGTAATTCTACAAATCTCTCATTTGAGAAGAGGAATTGCTGCACTTAGATCACAATAAAAGTTTTTATCAACAGTGAGTCAGCATGTGGATCGTTAGACTGCCATTTCGATAACATGAATAGTTGCACTCGGAACAAGAAAAAGGTTTTTCTCCACTGTGAGTCAGCTTGTGCCTCGTGAGACTGCCCTTTTGATAACATGAATAGTTGCACTCGGAACAAGAAAAAGGTTTTTCTCCGTTGTGAGTCACCATGTGCTTCGTGAGATTGCCCTTTTGATTACATGAATAGTTGAACTCAGAACAATAAAAAGGTTTTTCTCAACTGTGAGTCAGCATGTGCACGGTCAGATTGCCCTTTTGTGAACATGAGTAGTTGCACTCGGAACAAGAAAAAGGTTTTTCTTCACGGTGAGTCAGCTTGTGCCTCGTGAGACTGCCTTTTTGATAACATGAATAGTTGCACTCGGAACACGAAAAAGGTTTTTCTCCGATGTGAGTCACCATGTGCTTCGTGAGATTGCCCTTTTGATTACATGAATAGTTGCACTCGGAACAAGAAAAAGGTTTTTCTCCGTTGTGAGTCACCATGTGCTTCGTGAGATTGCCCTTTTGATTAAATGAATAGTTGCACTCAGAACAATAAAAAGATTTTTCTCCACTGTGAGTCAGCATGTGCACGGTCAGATTGCCCTTTTGTGAACATGAGTAGTTGCACTCGGAACAAGAAAAAGGTTTTTCTCCACTGTGAGTCAGCTTGTGGCTCGTGAGACTGCCCTTTTGATAACATGAATAGTTGCACTCGGAACAAGAGAAAGGTTTTACTCCGTTGTGAGTCACCATGTGCTTCGTGAGATTGCCCTTTTGATTACATGAATAGTTGCACTCGGAACAAGAAAAAGGTTTTTCACCACTGTGAGTCAGCATGTGCATGGTCAGACTGCCCTTTTGTGAACATGAATAGTTGCACTCGGAACAAGAAAAAGTTTTTTCTCCACTGTGAGTCAGTTTGTGGATCGTTAGAAAGCCCTTTCGAGAACATGAATAGTTGCACTCGGAACAAGAAAAAGGTTTTTCTCCGCTGTGAGTCACCATGTGCTTCGTGAGATTGCCCTTTTGATTACATGAATAGTTGCACTCGGAACAAGAAAAAGGTTTTTCTCCACTGTGAGTCAGCATGTGGCGAGTCAGACTGCCCTTTTGTGAACATGAATAGTTGCACTTGGAACAAGAAAAGGATTTAACTCCAGTATGGGTTAGACGGTGACTTACAAAATCCTTCCTATGATAGCAAGAGTAGTCACATTGAGGACAAAATAATCGATTATCCACAGGATGCGTCTTCAGATCTGTCGACAAATTTGAAAAAGAATATAAATAAAAAAGGCTCACTAAGATTTATTTTCCGCGATAGGTTAAAAAAAATGGGTACCAGATAATGTACTTACAATGAAAATAGGTTTTACCTGTTGTCTGGTTTATTTCGGCGCGTTCTAAGCATTCTTTCTTAACATCCAACAGGTCCATGTCAATTTCCATAAATGGAAAACTCCCTTCATCTTCTTCTCGGGATCCAAGATCCTCCTTGATGGCCACTGTCTCCACATTGGTGATGCCTGCTAAACCAAAATGACAATACGAACATTGATAATTGTAATGTTCTTTGAATGTAGTGTAATCCATTCATACATTACAATAATTTACATACAACTAGATTTTATTTAAAAAAATCTATAAATTTGAAAGATTTAAAACCCAATCATTTAACATGTGTATAGGAGTGGATTTGGATACGAACTTTAAGAAAAAAAAGAATGACAGCAGATGTCCGCATCAGCTGAAAATGCTTCAAGAAGGACCCTGCTCTTGAAGAAGACAATGAAAAGGTTTTTATTTACATCAATATTTACGTAATTGTAATGTGTAACTGATAACATGTCCCAAATAAAAACAGGTAAATACTTGAGGAATCAGGAACTTATTGCGAGTAATACATTTAAGTTAATAATTCTAAATTAAAAATTTGGCATGTTTTATAAATAATTTAAAAATTAAACATGCCACATTTTTTAATACATTCAATGTAACTAACTGGCTTTCTGAGTAATCTCCGCATATTGTAAACATTCCTTCTTTACATCTTGGAGGTCGAAATCTATATTCATATACAGCATTACACCTCCGCCTTCTTCCTGGGGCCCTGGTTCCGTCTTGATGGAAACAGTATCAGGATTTAGTAGATCCATGGCCCTGCTGTGGTATCGTTTGACGATAGGTTCAAGTCAAAAAAAATCCTGAAACAGAACATTTTTACAAAGGAAATTTATTTCGCGTGAGTTTTGAATATTTGGTTTTGCTTGAAATATTTTGCCAAATATTGAAGTCGTAAACATAACTCATATTTTGAAAAAAGGATATAATAATTATTGTGACAATAGGTATTTTAAGCTCGCATTTGATATTTGAAAAAGGTGTAGAGAATCGCTATCAATAGCAGCCTAACTCGATACAATGTACACAATATCTATCTCTTAAGATAAACCGGTATTACCTTACTTTGGATCCGCCATTGCGCTTTTAACATGATAATGTAATGTAGGTTTTTTTCTAATGCATATTAAAAACGGTATGCTGCCAATATTATATTGGGACTTGTTTACAACAACCAGTTCCGCTAATGTTATTTGTGTTATTGAGTGCAGGGCTTAAGAAGAAGTACACAACTGATTTACGCAATAAGCTAGGTATACAAGTAACAATGGATATTATTACGACTGACGTCTATTTTGTCAAATTTCTGGGTTTAGAAGAAGAAAGTACGAGTAGATGCTATCTTATATTACCGGTAGATTGCTGCTGTCTCACCGCAGTACTGCTCAAGTCAAAGCAGCAATTTAATTTTCCCACAGATACACTAATCCAAAATAAGGAAGACTTATAATTGATGTTTCAAATTTTCTTCGAACAAAACGTAACATGAATATCCTTACACATGTAGGGGTAGGTGTTCTGATTGGCATTGGTAGGGAAAGCTAGATCGCGTTAGACACAGAGCATTTGTGCTGTCTTAGCTCAAATGAAAGAACAAATGTCGATCAGTTTGGCTGTCAGCCGCTACCAAATGAAAAGTGTGATTAATATTAGCATTGGGAACTAAGTAACTAACCATCCCGCAGGGTTAGGCAGAGAGAACGGACCGCCAACCAACTAGGTCTTGGCACACACTTTTTGCCTCAATCACATTCATAGATCATCTCATACATAATCTTCTATTATTCTGACTTTTGACATGACCCGACTCAAATATCTGATTCACTTGATCGTGCCATGTCTCCCTCGGTCGTCACCGACTTCTTCTACCATTCACATTTGCGTCATATATTCTTCTTACACTACTTTCTTCGTCCATTCGCTCTACATGCCCAAACCATCTGAGGATCCCTTTCTTAATCTTACTCATTACGCTTACATCAGCCTTACATTCTTTGTGGATATCCACACGATCATACATGATTAGAACTTACCAATAACTATTAAAGTATGGGATGATAAATTTAACTGCGCGGATTAAATATTGGAAACAGGAAGAAACGACTGTTGAAGAAGAAAGCGCGTGTCAATATAATATTTAGGTTATACATAGACAGTAATGAAGTCATAAACAATTATTAAGATTTCCCTGCCTGGCCTTTAGGTTTATGTTTCATGGATTCAAATTATGTTTTGTATAATACTATAGTGAATTTATGTCTTGTACATGTATATCAAATATTATAGGGCTAGTAGATTCTTCAGCATGTCGAATGTGGGACTTGGTGACCAAGAAAAAATGACGTACGGAAAAATCATAGATAATTATTTCCAATTCCAAAACTGATATTTAGTGGAAGCGATTCTGTCTTTGTTCTTTATTTATTTTTTAGGAATGAAACCTAATTGATAAAATTACTTTGTAAAATCCGAGATCTATGTATCCGTTCCAAATGTGAATGGTAAAAGAAGCCGAGGAAGACATGGCATGACCAAGTGAATCAGAGACTTTAGTCGGGCCATGTCAAGATTCAAAATAATAGAATAGCATGTATCAGACCATGTATGAATTTGAACGAGGCGAGAAATGTGTGCCAAGATTGAGTTGTTTGTTGGTCTGTCCTCTGCCTTCCCTGCGGAAAAAAGCATGATGGTTAGTTGGTCATTTAACTGGACTACCTATTCACACGGTGCAATTATATGTTATTGTTTTGAATAATAAACTTGCCTTTCCGCGCCCGCCGTCCAATCGAATTTTGTCGGAACCGAATATCGGATGGAAAAAACAGACATTTGCACCGGGCCTGCGATCGCTATTTTCATTTCAAAAAGATAGTTGCCATTAGAGAAGAAATAATATTTTGAGGTACTCGACCATGTACTAATCGTAGAGAAATGGCAACACCTTGAACATAACCATAGATCACAATTATGAAAGCGCTCATTCGCTCTCATTTTTGCGAGATTCAGTTGTTCGGTCGTGAAGTAATCGAAGTTTTTGTTTAACTTTTTGCTAGCCTGATCCAAAGGCTTAGCTGTCACAATATTTTACAATATGAAGTAAACACACACATATATTATTTATTCTATGAGTTCACAGTGCGTCTGTAAAGTAATCAATACATATTTAGAAATTAAATTAATATGTAAAATACTTACAAAATTAAATACACATGCAACATTTCCAACCAACATACTTGCGTAAAACAATGAGATTTGACACATGTCAAATAATAATGTCCGAAATCTTAAACCATGAATATACCACAAAATAAAACACGTCATTTTTTCATGTTGGATCCTAAATTATAGAAATTTGATTTACCTGGGTATGTTATGTACCAGTTTTAAATGAAGTAACACTTTGAAGATGTATGATGTGGAGAACAGTTTATTAGTTTAATAGTTATATCGGAAACTTAGTGTAATACCGGAGATACAATATTCACAGTTAGAATTTAGTCTTGAACTGATGTCTAGTATAATCTGAAGAATAATACAATTGTGTTGGCTTATATATGCTAAATAAGTAAATGAAAGTTAATGTTGGTGACATTGGAGAAACTAGTTATTAAGCTTTAAGGCATAATATAGTACATTAGTAAATAGATGCACAGATATGTGATGTCACAATGCAAAGTGACTTGCAATTAATAAATATACATTAATAGAGAGTTGCATTCCTGAAAGTGATATTCCCAAAGTGCACTAATAGGTGTCGTAATGTGATTAGAGGTCGTATTGTGCGGATGGCACATAACACCCCCATCGTTAATTTGAAATTATAGTTTGAAGAATTTAAAATATAATTTCACAATACAAAAAGGTGTACAAGGAGTAATGAATTTCTTAATGAATAAATTTATATAATGTAAAGTACCTTTTACCATGAAATATTCTTATGATCTAAGTTTATATAAGACAAAGTATGTAATGTAAAGTACCTTTTACCATGAAATATGATTATAAATTTCTTAATATCTAAATTTATGTAATAAAGTATACGAAACATTTAAATAATTCTTTATTTGGGATAAGACAATATTAAAATTATTCTTAAAATTATATGATACCTTTAACCTTGAATTTATATATGAAACATTTTATTTTTATTATTATTATTAGATTGTGGAATATTTCTTTAATTTTTTATGATTGATTTGATGTTTGAAAGCGTGCACTTCTGCGAACAGGAGTTATTATAGGTGCTGATGGTACAGCATCATTTACTGGATTTAATTCTAAGTCTCGTTCTGGTGTACATTGACGAGCTTTACAACATGTAATCATATTTTAAAAAATGATTTACGTTGATTGAAGGATGTTTGAATTAGATGTATATAATTTCTATTTCTATTACAATACAAGTTTTTTAAAATATTTAAGAAATTTGTAAATTAGCTAGCAGAGTAGTATTTTTGCTAGTGAAAATATTGTGTATATGAAAAATTATTGTTTTTCGATTTTATGATCAATTTTGTATATTTGAATATCTTTAATTTTAAGATGAATTTTCTATAATATGAATTGAAAGGTTTAATTCTATTATTGTGTAGAACGATTTCTTTTCTCTTGATTTTAACTGTCACGTTTACAGGTGAATTAATTTTTGTAATCTGATAAGGGCCGTCATAATTAAGTGTTAGCTTTTTTGATTTATTTGCTTTAGTAGCTTCATTTTTTAGTAATATTAGGTCTCCAATGTTGTATACATGATTTATGCTGATTTTTTCATCATGTCTTGTTTTTTCAATTTCTTTTTGTTTAGACAGATTATCTTTAGCAATTTTATGGCAAATTTGTAATTTGAGTTGTAGTTCGTCTAAATAATCATTATTATTAGCGGATTTGAATTTTGGCTCTTTTGTTATTGACGCAGGTAATTCAGGTTTAATGGGAGTATGTGGAGTTGTGTTGTAGGAGAACATTGCAAAAGGTTTAGTAGAAGTACTGGTTAATTCCGACGGTTGTACATTTTTTTCTTTTGAGATCTTGTTTTTCTGACAAACGGTGCAATTTTTTATGTAGGTTTTAATATCGGTTTTCATTTTAGGCCATTTGTAATTCGTATGTTTGCGTATTCTGTTTAGCGTTCGATGCATTCCGGAGTGACCGCCGATTGAATTGTTATGAAATTCATGTAATATTTTAGGAATTTGATCCTCGTTTGGATTAATTATTTTATTATGACATATCGTTAATTTGATGTCCGTGTTACCGAATATATAATTAATTATCAATTTGATTTTATTCCATTTCAGATTTTCTAATCCTGCGTAATGGGATGATGGTATTGTAATACTAGTTTTGTTATTTTCTAGAAGTTTAGTCTTTAGATTTTGGAGTGCGGTAAAAATATCTTTATATGTTGATTTGTCCCAGTAATTATGTGTTAAAATAATGTGATAAATGGTTTTATCTTTATATTCTGATGTTAGGATATCAAATAATTTATTTTCAGTTGAGTTTATTTCGTCGTACTTTTTTATTGATTCTTTGATTTCTTTAGCCAATTCTTGACACATTTCCTTATCGTTACTTATAAAGTGAGCTATGTTATCTTTGTAAGTTAGTAAGTTATGATCAATTTCTGTTATATTAGAGGTATCAATATTACCATACGAGTAATGTAATTTTATAAAATCTTCGTAAGAGTTTTCATCAGGCTTCGCTGATATGTTTAATATTGTATTCGGTTCTTCGACAACAATATGAGATAATGCGTCTGCATTGTTATTTAGTTTTCTATCATTATGATATATAGTTTTGTAATTATATTCTTCCGATTTAAATTTCGAAAGTGCGTGTAAAGAGTCATTTGCATTACCTTTAATTTTAAAGTGAAGTGGTAATATGACTTTTTCAAATCTCAATTCATTGAATTTATAATCTACGTTTGCATTGTATTTAATTAGAAAGTCACTTCCTAATATTCCGTCGAAGGGTATATTATTATTATCATTTGGTATGGTATGAAATGTATGGTGAATTGTTTTAAAATTAAAGTGAAGGGGAACTTTAACTGATCCGAGAGTGTTTAGAGATTTTTCTGTAATGTCTAGGCCAGTTAGCTTAATTGATTTTTCTTTATCAATGATTGGATTTTCACGTAAGGAGTTTAATTTTATCAGAGAGACATTTGCTCCTGTATCTAAGAGGAATGTAAATTGTTTATTTGGATTATTAGTTATTGAACTGTTGATAATAATATATGATAAAGTATGTTGATTAGTTGAGAATATGCTACCTATGGAAGATGTATGTCTCGATGTACGGTAGTTTACATGAGATCTTGGTAGTTTAAATGATCGTTATCATTTATACGAATTTTGCTCGTGGATGCCGTATTATAGTCACTTTCAATTTCTTCATTATCTATACTTTCGTCATGATCACTTGAATCATCACGATAGAAATGAACACGATGGTCAGATTTATTATTATTTTTGTAATTGTTCTGGTTTTGATTTCTTTCATAACCTTTGTTATTGGATGTATTATTGCGATCATTAGGTTTTTCAAAATTTCTATTATTTTGTGTGTCCCGATCATTATGTCTTACATAATTTCTATTGTTATACGTGTTTCGTTCATTATAATTACGTTGATCGTAATTTTTGTTAATGTTATTATTTCTGTTAAATTTTTTAAGTCGACACTCTTCTGTGGAGTGGCCTGTTTTTTTGCAATATCTACATGAAATTAATGGACGTGAATATTTTTGTCTTTCCATAAATGTATTATCATTAATTTCTGGATTAGTGTTTCTATCTAATCTTCTATAACAGTTCGTAGTTGTATGTCCGTTTGTTTTACAATACGTACAATAATTTGGTTTTTTGCCAAATAATTCTCTTTCATCGTTTATTTTATTCTCGTTTTCTATCCGTTGACAGAATTCAGATGCTTCTAGATGTGTTTGTGGATCTTTAATTAATAAAAGTGAACGATATTCGCGTGAGACTCCTCCTAGAAAGGCTCTCAGACAAATGTCATCCTTCATTTTGAACATACCGACTAATAATTGAGGTTTATTTTCGTTTTCATATTTTATTGCCCGAACGAACTTATTATCTAAAATGTCTAGACGAAATGTAAAATCGCTTATGCTTTCATCCGGTAATTGTTTGAAAGTTTGTGCTTCTAGAATTAGTTGTGATACAGATTGTGTAGGACAGAAGTAATCTTGTAGGATGTCTCTTAAAGATTCCCACGTTGGTGTTACTTTTATCTCCGACAATATTTTTGCTTTTCCGGTAAGCTGTTTTTTTGTGTATTCTAATTTTAACGGACGTGTTGCTCTCCCTCATTGTTAAATTATAATTTGCTAGTTATGTACAATGCCCCGGTGCAACCAATAAAGCTTGCGTGCCAAGTTGCACCGGGAGACATTCTAGACTCTTATAATTTAATAATTTTAATACTTAATACCTTATTTATGCTTATTTACGCCTCCAAAGGCAACCAGGCTAACTAGCCTCCTTTTTAGTTATGGCCCTGAAAAGGGCCATTATTATACTGGCTCGCAGTCGGCTTCACCAAGCAGGCTGTTTTGCCTCCCTTTTTAGGCGGCCCTAACAAGGGCCATTATTATACTGACTCGCAGTCGGCTTCACCAAGCAGATTGCCTTTTATTTTTTTGGCGGCCCCTTTCAGGGCCTCTTTTTCGTCCTGGCTGCTAGGTTCATGAATACCGTGCCGCCAGCAACAATCCTTTGCCAAACACATTTTACCATTGCTAAAATGTTATTTTTCTTTGCACACAAATGCCCCGGTGCAACAAGTAAAACTTGCATACCAGGTTGCCACCGGGAGACATACTAGAGTTATGATTTTATCGCCCTCAGGGCTATTCTTCCGGCTACAAAGCCAAAAAACCAGTTCGGTGGCCCCATTCAGGGCCTTCATATTGGTTAAAAACACATCATTTTATAATATAACTTCATTTAAACACCCCGTAGGACGCTGAAACTAAGACATTTCAGTGCAGAGTCCTACGGGGCATCCATAGAGCCATAAATAAACATTGTAACTCTTAAACTGCCAGCGCTATCAGCATTTGCGCAGATTTTCGAGACTTTAGCATCAATTCACGTTTTCTCCATTTTAAAAATCCCAGGACCTCGTAAGGCGACGAAACCAAAAGGTTTCGATAGCCAGGCTTACGGGGGACCTGGGAAAAATATTAACTTCTTTGTAACTATTCAAACACTTTGTTAAATAACAAATACCTACCGACAAAAAGTCAAACTTCCTTAAAATCAACCCAAACTCATCAAACAAAAAATCTACGAATGTAGAACATCCGTAGAAACACTGTACTTTTAAGGAAAACATTGTAAATACATTAACCTGACCTGTATAATTATTGTAAAAACCTAATTTTAATCGACCACTTTCAAGGAAATGGTCGGCAAAACCAGCGGCAACAGAAAACCGCCCCTTATATGCAAAACGGGATAGGTAAAATCCCCCACTCTAAAATTGTACCACGTGACCGTTTTTTCACCCGAAAACGGGTATAAAAGGCGTGATTTTTTGAACAATAAATCAGTTATTCTTCAACAGTCAACAAGTCTTGTTATTTACTCCACAAGTGGTCCAGACACCTACCTCTGGAAGTCTGCGACCTGCTGCCAGCTGCTGCCTCCTGCCGAAGTTCTGCCTGAACGGGAACCCGGTGCCTACCGCTGCAGTCGGCCCTGACTCGGGGCACTGCCAAGGCACCGCTCAGGCAGAAACTAGGCGCATCCAGGACCTATACCACTGGATGTAGGGAGGCCAGCCAACAAATATCACCATCATCAGCGTGAGCTAGTGGAAGGCGTGCACAAGACCGGTGCCCCTTATTTTATAGTCTTGTAAAGGCTTGATACGTCTGTTACAAGTGGTCCTTCGAGCCGGATCAGCTGCACGCCTGACACGCCACGCCTGATGCCACGTCACGCCTGAGATCCCTTGCCTGACTCCACGCTGGACGCTACGCCAGACGCTACGCCAGACGCTACGCCTGACGCCACGCCTGATGCCATGCCTCATGCCAGGACTGACGCCACGCCCCATGTCAGGGCTGATGCCACGCCTGATGCCATGGCCCATGTCAGGGCTGATGCCACGCCTGATGCCACATCACGCCTGATGCCATGCATACCCACGCCCGTGACACGCATGGTGCGACAACTACAACGAGAGCTGCGCCGTCAGCAGCAACTTATTGACATGCTGACGGAAACCCTGCAACCACAACAGCATGGAGCAAAAGGGCCGGCACAAAAAAGTGCGACGGGGCCCGCTCTACCTCATCCTACAGGACTGACGCAGCGTGGAGCAAAAGGGCCGGCACAAAAAAGTGCGACGGGGCCCGCTCTACCTCATCCTGCAGGACTGACACCGCGTGGAGCAAAAGGGCCGGCACAAAAAAGTGCGACAGGGCCCGCTCTACCGCATGCTGCTTCAGGGTTGCCACAACACGACGCTTCAGGGTTGGCACGTGATAGCCAAGCCCCGCAGCCAAGCAGCCATGACTCAACATGGATGCAGCCTCGTCATGCTTCAGGGTTGGCACGTGATAGCCAAGCCCCGCAGCCAAGCAGCCATGGACAACCACCATGGATGCAGCCTCGTCATGCTTCAGGGTTGGCACGTGATAGCCAAGCCCCGCAGCCAAGCGGCCATGGACACTCAACATGGATGCAGCCTCATCATGCTTCAGGACCGGCACGAGATAGCCGAGCCCCGCAGCCAAGCAACCAAGGCAGTCCAAGATGGATGCCACCTGGACCTTCCGGCCCCGTACCGCCCGCACCTCTGGTGGACCAGAGGCCGCGTACCGCCGTACGAGAGATGCCTGTCGGACCTGTGCCTCTGGTGGACCAGAGGTACGCCTCACTGGCGCAGCTAGGGCCTGAAGACCCTCCGCCGCCGCCCCCTCACTACTATGGGGAACAAACATGGCTGGCACGAGATAGCCGAGCCCCGCAGCCAAGCAGCCAAGGCAGTCCAATATGGATACAACCTGGACCTTCCGGCCCCGTACCGCCCGCACCTCTGGTGGACCAGAGGCCGCGTACCGCCGTACGAGAGATGCTTGTCGGACCTGTGCCTCTGGTGGACCAGAGGTACGCCTCGCTGGCGCAGCTAGGGCCTGAAGACCCTCCGCCGCCGCCCCCTCACTGCAAAGGGGATCCAACATGGATACAACATGGACCTTCCGGCTCCGTACCGCCCGCACCTCTGGTGGACCAGAGGCCGCGTACCGCCGTACGAGAGATGCCTGTCGGACCTGTGCCTCTGGTGGACCAGAGGTACGCCTCACTGGCGCAGCTAGGGCCTGAAGACCCTCCGCCGCCGCCCCCTCACTACAAAGGGGATCCAACATGGATACAACCTGGTCCTGCCGGCCCCGTACCGCCCGCACCTCTGGTGGACCAGAGGCCGCGTACCGCCGTACGAGAGATGCCTGTCGGACCTGTGCCTCTGGTGAACCAGAGGTACGCCTCGCCGGCGCAGCTAGGACCTGAAGGCCCTCCGCCGCCCCTCAACTATGGCAGCAGTCCCCGACGGGTGCCGCCTGGACCTTCCGGCCCCGTACCGCCCGCACCTCTGGTGGACCAGAGGCCGCGTACCGCCGTACGTGAGATGCCCGTTGGACCGGTGCCTCTGGTAGACCAGAGGTACGCCTCGCTGACGCAGCCAGGGCCTGGAGCCCCCCTGCCGCAGCCCCTCAACTACTATGGCAGCAGTCCCCGATGGATGCCGCCTGGACCTTCCGGCCCCGTACCGCCCGCACCTCTGGTGGACCAGAGGCCGCGTACCGCCGTACGAGAGACGCCTGTCGGACCTGTGCCTCTGGTGGACCAGAGGTACGCCTTGCCGGCGCAGCCGGGGCCTGGAGGCCCCCTGCCGCCGCCCCCTTACTACACCGTTGAGGGACCATCATCACACGCCCAGTGGACACCACCTGGGCCATCAAAGCCGCACCGGAGAAGCCCGTTGGACCATTTGCATCACTGGCGCAGCTGGGGCCTGAAGATCCTCCGCCGCCGCCCCCTTCTTACAACCCAGGAAGAGCCAGTTTTGCGGCCCCATTAAGGGCCAGTTATGCGGCCCCAAGAAGGGCCAGTTTTGCGGCCCCGAGAGGGGCCAGTTTCGTGACACCGGACCCTGCCGGATCCGCACCGCTGCCGGAGCAGTTGTATTCATTGCCGTCTGGACCTTCTGGCCCCGGACCGCCCCTACCCCTGCTTTATCAGAGGCAGCCAGCCGACCAGCAGAGAGAATCTGCCGGATCCGCACCGCTGCCGGAGCAGTGGGATTTGTTGCCACCTAGACCTTCCGGCCCCGGGCCGCCCTCACCCGGGCTCCACCGGACAACCAGCTCTGCACAGTTAGCCGATCAGCAGAGAGCACCTGCTGGATCCGTACCTCTGCGCGAACAGAGATACCAAGCACTGGCCCAGATGGATGACCAACCACATTCCGCTGTCATAACAGTGGTTTTCCTCATCGGCGCAGCGAAGACGAGCCCGCCCTGCCCCAGCAGTATCACTACCACATTCGTGATACCTGTTATCGGCGCAGCGAAGACGAGCCCGCCCTGCCCCAGCAGTATCACTACCACGTCAGTGGTGCTCATCATTACCGCAGCGAAGACGAGCCCGCCCTGCCCCAGCAGTATCACTACCACATTCGTGATACCTGTTACCGGCGCAGCGAAGACGAGCCCGCCCTGCCCCAGCAATGCCACCATCAAAGAAGTGGCGCTCTTCACACGGGGGGAGCCAATCAACCCCAGCAAAAGGAAAAATTAGCTGGCTGTCATGGACCCCATGATGCTCCACATCAGCCGACCACACGGCCGAGTCCTGGACGACACCCCCGCCGCAGATGGCCGAGAGAGGACAGCCCGAATCCAGACGAGCCCCGCAGTCTACACCCGACCTGCCGTGAAGCCCGCTGGGATCCTGTTGTTCCCGCCTATGCAGCTTCGCCTACTCATCGTTCGACACGTCCTGATGACTAGTGCAGACAAGCAGCACGGGGGGAGTGTAACGGACGTGTTTCTCTCCCTCATTGTTAAATTATAATTTGCTAGTTATGTACAATGCCCCGGTGCAACCAATAAAGCTTGCGTGCCAAGTTGCACCGGGAGACATTCTAGACTCTTATAATTTAATAATTTTAATACTTAATACCTTATTTATGCTTATTTACGCCTCCAAAGGCAACCAGGCTAACTAGCCTCCTTTTTAGTTATGGCCCTGAAAAGGGCCATTATTATACTGGCTCGCAGTCGGCTTCACCAAGCAGGCTGTTTTGCCTCCCTTTTTAGGCGGCCCTAACAAGGGCCATTATTATACTGACTCGCAGTCGGCTTCACCAAGCAGATTGCCTTTTATTTTTTTGGCGGCCCCTTTCAGGGCCTCTTTTTCGTCCTGGCCGCTAGGTTCATGAATACCGTGCCGCCAGCAACAATCCTTTGCCAAACACATTTTACCATTGCTAAAATGTTATTTTTCTTTGCACACAAATGCCCCGGTGCAACAAGTAAAACTTGCATACCAGGTTGCCACCGGGAGACATACTAGAGTTATGATTTTATCGCCCTCAGGGCTATTCTTCCGGCTACAAAGCCAAAAAAACCAGTTCGGTGGCCCCATTCAGGGCCTTCATATTGGTTAAAAACACATCATTTTATAATATAACTTCATTTAAACACCCCGTAGGACGCTGAAACTAAGACATTTCAGTGCAGAGTCCTACGGGGCATCCATAGAGCCATAAATAAACATTGTAACTCTTAAACTGCCAGCGCTATCAGCATTTGCGCAGATTTTCGAGACTTTAGCATTTTGTAACTATTCAAACACTTTGTTAAATAACAAATACCTACCGACAAAAAGTCAAACTTCCTTAAAATCAACCCAAACTCATCAAACAAAAAATCTACGAATGTAGAACATCCGTAGAAACACTGTACTTTTAAGGAAAACATTGTAAATACATTAACCTGACCTGTATAATTATTGTAAAAACCTAATTTTAATCGACCACTTTCAAGGAAATGGTCGGCAAAACCAGCGGCAACAGAAAACCGCCCCTTATATGCAAAACGGGATAGGTAAAATCCCCCACTCTAAAATTGAACCACGTGACCGTTTTTTCACCCGAAAACGGGTATAAAAGGCGTGATTTTTTGAACAATAAATCAGTTATTCTTCAACAGTCAACAAGTCTTGTTATTTACTCCACAAGTGGTCCAGACACCTACCTCTGGAAGTCTGCGACCTGCTGCCAGCTGCTGCCTCCTGCCGAAGTTCAGTCGGCCCTGACTTTGGGCACTGCCAAGGCACCGCTCAGGCAGAAACGAGGCGCATCCAGGGCCATACCACTGGATGTAGGGAGGCCAGCTACTACAACCATCATCAGCGTGAGCTAGTGGAAGGCGTGCACAAGACCGGTGCCCCTTATTTTACAGTCTTGTAAAGGCTTGATACGTCTGTTACACTAATAAAATTTCGTATTGATCGGGCTTAGCAAGTCTAAACGCGGCGTTAACATTAATTATGAAGTCATCTAACTTCATTCTGGATCCGTCATATTTTTCTATCCAGTTAAATAATTCACTAGTAGCAAAAAGGGAAGGGTTAACCTTGGATTCATTGCTATTTGAAGCTTCGGTCTTAGGTATATTAGGATACATTTTGTATTTAGTAGAAAGTACCGAAAAATATATAGATTGCCTTTCAAAGGTTTCGACTTATTTGTCGTTATTATAATAATGGGCTTTATAAAAAGACATAAAATTTATTTAATTTTATCTAGGAACTTATTTTTTTTTTTTTTTTTTTTTTTTTATTGGTTTTTATATACATATACATGTAATATAATCATGAGTAATTACATTTTCAGGTTACAAACGGATTAAACTCAAATCATTAAATACTAACATGCAACATTGATTATAAACAGTATAAACATATATATGTATATAATATATAACCTTTACGAGAGTGAACTACTCGTGTGTAAAGGGAAGAGAAAAATATAAATATATATATATTTTTTAAATTAAAA
Organism: Limnephilus marmoratus; assembly: GCA_917880885.1. Lineage (NCBI taxonomy): Eukaryota > Metazoa > Arthropoda > Insecta > Trichoptera > Limnephilidae > Limnephilus > Limnephilus marmoratus. The sequence goes on along the minus strand of OU862907.1, from coordinate 56,499,278 downwards.
AAATTAAAATTAAAAATTATAACACATACATTATATTAACGTACTTACATAAATCGAATGTGTAAAAAAAATAAAATATATTAAAAAAAAATAATAATTTAAAATAAATTTTTGAATAAGTATTGTTAATTAAAGGTTAATGCGGTTCTAAGTGGCTAAATTATTTAAGATATTATTGTTTAATTTATTTTTGAATTTATTGTAGTCAGGTTCTAATCTCAGCTCTATTGCTAGTTGATTAAACCACACCACTCCATTGTACGTGTAGTAGTGTTGTGCAAAGATCCATCCGGGTTATCCATCAGATATTTTAATAGGTTTTATCCAGGAACTTATCCATCAGATATTTTAATATAATATTTTAATAGGCTTTGTAAAAAAGCATAAAAGATTTGATTGAGTGCTTAATAAAAAGTCACATAATATTGATTGCGCTTTGTAAAAAAGACATAAAAGATTGATTATGCTTAAAAAAAGACATATCAAAATCAAAATCAAAATCAAAAAATATTTATTGTAAAATGAAAATTACAAAAGGTGTAGCTTATGGGTAGACCCCATTTCTTCCAGCTAACCACATTTATTTAATTACAATGTTTATACAATATTCTTTGTTTTATTATAATTACAATGTTTATACAGATAAAATAACAATATACCAATGAAAAAAAAAAAAAAAAAAAATACAAATATATATACCAATAAAAATAGGCGTTTCATTTACGTGAGGTATTCACTCAACGTGTAGTGACATTTATTAACAAGGAAAGTGTTTAGTGACGATTTGAATTTGTGTGTATCTTGTATTTGTTTGATGTTATGTGGAAGGTTGTTATATACTTTAATGGCCATGTAGAATGGTCCTTTTTGGAATATTGTTTTGTTTGCTTTTGGTATTAGTAAGTTTTCTGTGAGCCTTGTAGCGTATTTATGTGTTGAGTTTTTTAGTGGGAAATTTTCTGTAGATGATCGCACTAACATGCATAACTCCATTATATATATGTCTGTGACTGTCAGAATTTTCAGATTTTTAAACATAGGTCTACATGAATCTAAACAACCAGAGTTTGTAATTTTTCTTATGCATCTCTTTTGTATGATGAAGACATCTTTGGCGTTTACCGAGTTTCCCCAAAAAATAATACCGTATTTTATTATTGAATATACATAACCATAGTATGCGGCTATTACTGATTCGGTGTTCAATATTTTTCTCAAGGTACCCAGAACATAAGAAAAACTACTGATTTTTGCTACAATTTTTGAGACATGTTCTTTCCAGTTTATGTTTACATCTAATTCTATTCCCAGTAGTGAACAGGTTTGGGAAGGTTCGATAATATTATTATTAATGTTTACATTTATATTTATTGGTGTAGCTTGCACTGGACAAAATTTTAAAATTTGGGTTATGTTTGTGTTGAGTGATAGATGTTGCGATAACAGCCAGTTTGCTATTAATTGGCAAGTCTCGTTAACTTGTTTGTTAAATTCGTCAACGTCTCCATTACATTCAAACAACAAAGCTGTGTCATCAGCGAACATTGAACATTCTGTGCCAGCAATTATTGGAAGTTCGTTTATATAGATAAGGAAGAGGAGAGGCCCAAGAATGCTTCCTTGTGGCACACCCTTGTTTGTTTTTCTCCGTTTGGATTCTACCATGTACTGGACCCTTTTTTCATCGATATTTGAAATTTGAACTTTCTGCTGACGATTTTTTAAGTACGATTCAAACCATTTTAATGCTAATCCTCTAATACCTACATGTTCAAGTTTAATTAGAAGAAGCTCATGATCAACATTGTCGAATGCTTTTGAGAGGTCGAGAAAGATACCTACGGTTTTTTTACTAACATTAATATTTTCTAGAATTTTGTTCAAAAAATTGAATACTGCCTGTGTTGTTGAACGGCCTTTACGGAATCCAAATTGTTGTGGACATATTATCTCAAAGTTTTCGAGAAAGTTATAAATGCGATTGTACATGGCTCTTTCAAATATTTTTGAAAAGTTTGGTAATAAGGATATCGGTCTGTAGTTTGAGATTTCCTGTTTAGAACCCTTCTTATACAAAGGTACAATAATAGATTGTTTTAATTGTTCTGGGAAGGTTCCTGATTCGAAAGATTTGTTAATTAATATTTCCAACGGGTAACTTAACGCTTCTGCACATGCTTTTATAATTTTTATAGGGATTTTGTCAGTGCCAACACTGCTTTTATTTTTCAGTTTTACGATGATTTTAATAATTTCCTCCCTGTTTACAGGCGTTATGAAGAATGATCGCGACTGTTTGTTTTCGACTGTTTTGGCAGATTGTGGATGTAGAGATGTGTTTTGTGGTGTTGGCGGTGGTGCAAAGAAAATGTTAAATTCATTTGCAATGTTTTTTGGTTCTGATACCAGGGTATCATTGATTTTAAGACAGATTTTTGGTTTACTTTTAGAATTAGAATTATTTGAGTTCTCTTTTATTATGTTCCACGATGTTTTGGTTTTATTTTGCGCGTTTTGAATTCGTTTACTATTATAATTCCGTTTAGCTACCTGTTTTACTTTACTAAGAATTTTTTTGTAATGTTTGTAATTGTTTATGATTGTGAGGTCATTTGTGTTTTTTTGTTTCATGTACAGATGTCTTTTTTGTCTAATAGATATCTTAATACCAGTCGTTACCCAATTTATTTTGCGTTTTTGGGGATATTTATACAGTTTAAATGGGAAACAAAGCTTCATACCATTATTTATTTCATTAATGAAGTATTCGTAGCTATCATTAATGGATTCAAAGGATTTCAGTGGTTCCCAACATATACATGATAAGTAATTGTTAAAAATGTTAGTGTTTTCTGTGTTAAATAATTGTTTTTTTGTATACCACGTTTGGTTTATATTATATTCTGTTTTTACGTGCATTAACTGTGCCATGTGATCTGATACAGCTAATTCTGTGACTTCCCATGTGTAAGAGCTTTTTGGTATATTTGTACCTATATGATCAATTATACTTTTTTTGTTTCCTTGTATACGAGTAGGTTTATCAATAATCAAGCGTATGTTGTGAGATTTTAATGTGTTTTTGAGTGAGTCTGCGTTTTTGTTCTTGTAGCTTGTATCAATATTTAAGTCACCGCAGAGTATTATTTGTTTTTTGTTGTTTTTGCAAATTTTGTTTAGTAAAAGTTCAAGTTGTTCAAAAAAAATATTAATATCAGAGTCATTATAGTAAATTGTACAAATTATCATTTTAAGTTTTGGAATTTCAATACCAACACATTCAAATACAAATTCTTTTGTTATTTGTTTAACAAATTCTAGTTCTTTAAATATAATGTTTTCGTTTAAGTAAATGGAGACACCTCCATGAATATGACTCTCTCGACAAAAAATCGAACCTAATTTGTAACCATTAAAATTGATAGATGTCGTTTCGTCCTTTTGTAGCCAGTGTTCGCTAACACAAAGTACATCGATATTTTTTTCATATAGAATGTTTTCTAATTCTAAGATTTTATTTCGAATGCATTGCACGTTTTGATGCATTATATTGAAGGTGGATTTGATGTCGTCAGGTTTAGGAGTACGTGTATTATTCATAAAAAAATAGTTTGTTTTTTCGGATAAGGTGAGTTCCTGTCATCTCGGGTTTGTGTAGGAATGGATGAATGAATATATTTTGGGTTTTTTTCTGATGGATGTGGGTGCTCAAAATTGTAGACTGATATTTTATTGATCTCATTTTTTATATGCGCCCTTGTTAAGCTCATCATTTTGATAATTGTATGGCTATTCATTTTTTCATAAAAAATGGGCCCACTAAATTTACAATAATTTTTGAATTCGAAGATGTGAGATATAATCTCAGAATTCAGTTTATAGATGTTTAAATAGTTGTTTTTAGTAACTGGCTGTATTAGAACATTAGTATGGGCTAGTTGTCGTAGGGTGTAGTACAAGTTGCTTAGAAAGTTTTTAGGGGATGTCTCATTTTCTCCGGCTATTAAAATTACAAAATCATTTTTGTTTAAATTCTTGCTTTCTCTTATGATGTTTGCCGTGTACCAGTCTAGTGTTGCCCCAGGGTATATATAGCTGGAACAATCTACATCTTTAAAGTTTTTTTCCAGATTTCTTCTTATTTGGTGGCCTGCTTCTTCTCCAAAGATCCGTATTTTTATTTCTTTCCATTGAAGTTGTGCTGTTTTAATTCTGCGATGTGTGATGTCCTGTGCCGGAAGAGGTGTTTTAATTTCTTTATTTTGGTTATTAATATTGGTGAGATGCAATTTGTTTTTAAATTCTTCACTTTTTTCTGCCATGTTTACGAGAAGCGACTTGTTTTCATTCATTACATTTTTTATTTCAATAATATTTTGGGTACAGTTTTTTATTAGTGGTCGTAGTATTTTTTATTCGCCCTTCATTTCATTATTTTCAGCCACTAAGTGGGCAATAATGTCGAATAGTTGATCCATGCCTTCGTTTATTTTTTCTTTTAGAATGATTTTTCCTTTCCCTTCCGTTATTATTTTTTTAATATTATTTATGGCAAGTCTTGAGTTTTTCAGGGCATTATTTACCTCGTTTGCCTCTATCATTATGGACGTTTCTTCTTCATTTTTTCTTTTATCCTCCGAATCTGAATAAGGATCCTCCTCGTGTTGATTTGGAGATCTTGGGGTCATGCAGGATTTTGTAAACGGGTCCTCATTTTTTGATTTAGGTGTTTTATTACCTTTTTCCATTTTCAAAGATTATTCAACAGAATTTGATATTGTATGCACTTATTGCCCTCTATTGAACAATAGCGGTAAATAATATATTTTTAATTGATTTATGCATTAACAGCCATCTGTTGTTTATTAGCGCAAGTTATTAGTTTATTTTGCGATATGGTTAAATTTATGCATTTACTGCCATCTATTGACAGGTAGCGATAGATGGAACGTATGTAGGTAGAGTATTCAATATCAAATCATTAAATGTCAAAAAATCACAGTGATTTGAATTTTTAAAATCAATTTTTTCTTAGATATAGTTCATGTACATACGTGGTAATTGCTTCAGTTTTACAGCAACACTGTTATGCTTCTGTTTCACAGGTTTTATGTTGATTAAACATACGTTTTGCACTTTATTTTTACTGTTTTATACGGAGCAAATTGCACTTGACATCTGTCAATTATTATACTTGAATTATAATAATTGACATAAAACAATTGACACAAAAATAATAATACTGTTCAAAAAAATAATATCTTCTTACAGGACGTTCATCTTCTTCCAAGTGTTGAGGGCTTCTTCTTGATCCTTGCGCAGGTGAAAGTCCTCTTGAGAAAGATGATGAGTGCTGATCGTCTGGTGTGAGTGAAGGCTCCAATGTTGATTGAAGACTTCTGGTTGTGTTGTACTTCTGGTTATGTTGTAATCGAAGGAACTCCCGGGGTTTTGAGATGCCTCGTTTTGTAAGTTCTTCTTTTTGGCTGGTAACAATTTATTTTATTATTTGTTTAAGGGTTTTTCCTTCAGTTTAAACCGTCAAGGACCGACAAAGTTTAGTTCGCCGTTGGTCGAAGTTATCCCACCGCTGCCACCAAAATTGTTATGTACCAGTTTTAAATGAAGTAACACTTTGAAGATTTATGATGTGGAGAACAGTTTATTAGTTTAATAGTTATATCGGAAACTTAGTGTAATACCGGAGATACAATATTCACAGTTAGAATTTAGTCTTGAACTGATGTCTAGTATAATCTGAAGAATAATACAATTGTGTTGGCTTATATATGCTAAATAAGTAAATGAAAGTTAATGTTGGTGACATTGGAGAAACTAGTAATTAAGCTTTAAGGCATAATATAGTACATTAGTAAATAGATGCACAGATATGTGATGTCACAATGCAAAGTGACTTGCAATTAATAAATATACATTAATAGAGAGTTGCATTCCTGAAAGTGATATTCCCAAAGTGCACTAATAGGTGTCGTAATGTGATTAGAGGTCGTATTGTGCGGATGGCACATTTTATCAATATTTTATCTAGTGCGGAATGTCAGATCAAATGTGCGTTTATGTCATTTTATTGAGATATAGGGGATATAGAGAAAGACAGTGTATGGTTTCTGTAATCTAACTAATGATGATGATTCGGTCAACCGTTTTCAATAATTGTCTTATCTCAAAGTTTCAGTCAGAATTAACTATATCTAATATCTATATAATAAAAAAATTGGTTCCGTATGTTTGCTTTCGCAAATCTCGGATAATAATCGATATATTGACTCAAAATTTTTACAGAACATTGCATTTTAGCAGAAGAGTGTTTCTATTTATAACGGTGAGCTCTGGCGATATGAAATTTTGTATTTAACAAAAAAATATTTTTTTTACGTTTGGGTCCGTGAATTTCGGAAAGTAATCAATGGATTGACTCAAAACTTTTACAGAACGTTGCATTTTAGCAGAAAACTGTTGAAATTTGTATAAAAAAAATTACTACCGGTGGTGCGCAAGTGGTTTGAAAATGTATGTATTTCATATATTTTAGCGGCATGGAGGGATGGTAGGAGCGGGAGGGTAGAGAAGCAGGTTGGATCGGGGGAGGGGGGAGTAGGGAGTGGGAAGGCGGGAGAGGTGGAAGGTGAATGCAGGAGGGGAAGGGGACGCGGGAGGGGATCGGGGACGTATGAGAATGAATGTGCAGGGAGATACAATTTATTTCTTTGAATGGCATAGCAACGCATGCCGGGAACCAGCTAGTTTCTATATAAATATTTGTTACCCATACACATCATTGTTTTTAAAGAATAGTCCAGCCGAAACCTTCCACGGTCTTGCCATGGAACTACTAAGCCCAGAGAGTGTTTCCATCAAGACGGAACCAAGGCCCCAGGAAGAAGGTGAAGGTGAAATGTCGTATGCGGATATGGATTTTGACCTCCCAGATGTAAAGAAGGAATGTCTACAGTATGCAGATAGTACTCAAAAAGCCAGTAAGTTGCATTATTGCAGTATTGCTTGTTAAAAATGTGGAATGTAAAATTTTGGGTAAATATTTCCCCAATCCACCATCAATACACACTTTTTAGGTAGTCAACATCAACACACACTAGGTAGATTGGTAGATAGTAATAAGTAATTCAGTAACTGGAATTGAAAAATATTGCGTTTTAATGATTATTTTGTTACTTTTAAAAGTGAAATGTTTTTTTTTTGAAGGGTCGCCATGTTAATTATTATTACAACGATGAAATACTCACGTTTAAAAGGGAAAATCACTTTCTGTCAGTCACACAATAATAAGTACGAATAACAATCAATGGCGGTCCTTGAAAAATGACATTTCGCATTATTAAAGTTAACAAAATAAACATCAAAACGCAATATTTTCCAATTCCAGTTACTGAATTACTTTCTACTAACTATTATCTACCTAGTAAATTTAAAAAATAAAATAAAGTGTATTGAGCGTGAACTCAATAGGAAGATATTTTCCTCATTTTCATTTTCAGAAACCTAATCCGTTTCAAATTGTTGCTCAGGCATGGCATAATGTGTTTGTTCATAATGTCCTCTTTTGCCGTGCTTTAGTATTTATCATAATATGTATATTTACGGAAAACTACCAAACTGCGGCAAATTTTTAACTTATCTTATTTGGGATGTAAATAAGTGACATTTTATTTATTTAGTACATTATTATTATCACCTGTAGCGACAGCCGAAATTGAAACTTTTTTTCTGATTGCTCGAAATTTTTTAGTGAATATTTTCAGCCCACCTTAAAAAATTATACCTCCGAATTTTAATATCGAGGCAAACAAACTGATTATTGTTCTATATAGCAAAAAATTCACTAATCTTTGTCGATTATCATATTTGTAGGGTTTATAAAAAAAATATTATGGAATCATAAACATTTGAAACATAAATATTCTCAGAATGTAAATTCTCGTAGGAAGTTCAATTCTGCGTTCACATTAAACATTTTCTATGAAGTTTCATTTAAATGGCCTAATTGATTATCACAATCTACAAATATATATGTATATAACAAAACTGAATTTTAATAAGTTGTGAAGTGTTGAATATTCCCCTTGAATAAAATTAGAAATTGCGGTCGTGAAATGGCGACAATTTATAATGGACTAATATGGAATTTATAAGGTACGTACCAAAATTAACTGCAGACACATTAATTATCTTAAATCCACAATGCTTATTAACTCGATAATGGGTTTATTTATTGAAATCACTGCAATGTAAATCACAGTCCAATGGGCAAAACAATACGCTTACATAACCACAAAAATTTTGTTTTGCATATACACACTGAATTTTAAAGTCTGAAATACGTTAAAACACGTTGAATGCACTTATAATCCAATCATTATTACACTGGTATACAAATCTGTAAGAAAAATCGGTAAATTTTCGGGATTAGTGTCCATGGTTATTACGAATAATTTTTAGAAAAAAACTTTAGATTAACCTTAATCACTATAAAAGGAAAAAATTTGCATCACGGCCGGCGGAAAAAAATGCATTTTAATTTTCAATTGCGCTAAATAAAATTTCACTTCGCGAACAGATAATGAGGCATGTCCAGAGGAACAAGCAAAAAATGTCAAAGATTCTCATTTTGAAGTTATGTTATTAGAAAGATTCGCGGTTTGCGTTTTCTTGAAAAAACATGCATTCCAAAGTAGAGTTTAAATAATACAGACTTTTAAGTCTTCACAACATAAAGTCACTCAATAAAAAAACAAAAAAAAAATACTTTTTCGATGAAAAAAATATAAAGGTAAGGCCACACTGAGCCCACGCAACGCCACGCCACGTGGGTAGACGTCACCATTTCCATATCTGGACTGCTTACCATCCACACATTTTCTATGGAAACGGGTGCTTCAAGGTAAGGCCACACTGAGCCCACGCAACGCCACGCCACGTGGGTAGACGTCACCATTTCCATATCTGGACTGCTTACCATCCACACATTTTCTATGGAAACGGGTGCTTTAGAAACATACTAGCCCCACGCAATGCAAACCGACGCCCCCTACGCTACGCGGACCTGCCGCAGCCAGATCGGCGTGGGCCATGTGGAAGGTGGAGGGGGTATGGTCACGCCTACTACGAGATGATTTTACATCTTTTTGGTGTTATCTGAGCATCTAACGTTGTTTCGCTATATCTATGGTTGTTTTTTTGACAGATATTATTAAAAAATGGATGACGAACAGTTTATTGAAGCTTTTAGACGGCACGAAGTTATTTATAAAATCAAATTACAGGATTATAGAGATTCTGCATACGCAGTGCAACTTAGGAAGAAATTTCAGCCATTTATGGCATGATTTTCAATATTATACCCCTATAATGAATGTCAATCAAACTATAGATCTTTCTCTGGTCCCAATTGACTTTCGAAGATGTGTGTTTTCTTTTTTTATGTCATATTCAATAATTCAATTATGCTGTGAAGCTCTTCAAATACCACTTTACTCATACGGAAGTACATGAAGAATCGTCCGTCATCAGATTCTAGTTCCTTTACTAAAGTATGGAACTCTCCAAACATTTGTCTTTGTTTGTTAATGTTGTGGACCCAAATACTTCTCACTTTTTTTCTTTTTACGAGAATATTGATTTAACAATAATAATCGTAGCAAATCATCTTCAAATTCACTTTCAAGATATGGCAAAGCTGTCATCTGCTAAGAGAATCACATAAACATAACCTAAAAAATAAATGTCAAATGTGTCAAATCAAACGCGCCTGCGCACAACCACAGACCCCTTGTCACGTGGTCACAGCGACGCGTACGTACGTCTGGCCAGTGTGAACGGTACAGGAACGTTGCGTGGCGTTGCGTCTGCTCAGTATGATCCTTGCTTTAGAAACATACTAGCCCCACGCAATGCAAACCGACGCCCCCTACGCTACGCGGACCTGCCGCAGCCAGATCGGCGTGGGCCATGTGGAAGGTGGAGGGGGTATGGTCACGCCTACTACGAGATGATTTTACATCTTTTTGGTGTTATCTGAGCATCTAACGTTGTTTCGCTATATCTATGGTTGTTTTTTTGACAGATATTATTAAAAAATGGATGACGAACAGTTTATTGAAGCTTTTAGACGGCACGAAGTTATTTATAAAATCAAATTACAGGATTATAGAGATTCTGCATACGCAGTGCAACTTGGGAAGAAATTTCAGCCATTTATGGCATGATTTTCAATATTATACCCCTATAATGAATGTCAATCAAACTTTAGATCTTTCTCTGGTCCCAATTGACTTTCGAAGATGTGTGTTTTCTTTTTTTATGTCATATTCAATAATTCAATTATGCTGTGAAGCTCTTCAAATACCACTTTACTCATACGGAAGTACATGAAGAATCGTCCGTCATCAGATTCTAGTTCCTTTACTAAAGTATGGAACTCTCCAAACATTTGTCTTTGTTTGTTAATGTTGTGGACCCAAATACTTCTCACTTTTTTTCTTTTTACGAGAATATTGATTTAACAATAATAATCGTAGCAAATCATCTTCAAATTCACTTTCAAGATATGGCAAAGCTGTCATCTGCTAAGAGAATCACATAAACATAACCTAAAAAATAAATGTCAAATGTGTCAAATCAAACGCGCCTACGCACAACCACAGACCCCTTGTCACGTGGTCACAGCGACGCGTACGTACGTCTGGCCAGTGTGAACGGTACAGGAACGTTGCGTGGCGTTGCGTCTGCTCAGTATGATCCTTGCTTTATCGTCGTCTCTCACTTTAGCTTTGACAGGAGAGATTGGAGATTAAATCAGTGTTATCAACTTTAAAATGTGCATTTGTTGGCGGTACTTAATTAATACAAAAATTGATAGTTTATAAAATAACACTACTGTCCAGAGGAACAATCGTCCAGAGGAACACGTATTGCCCCTATCTACGGAAAATTTGCCAAAATTGGCAGCTAGCCAATCCGTGAAATTTCAAATGGCGCTGTATTGTAACGAAAAGCTTTCCAGTGGTTATGCGTTAAAAACACATATAATATTTTCGTTCTTTGTTTTTGGGGTGTTATGCCGAGTTGCGCTACCTCCTTCTTAAGCCATATATAATATTGATAAAAACATAATTTCCCTGGTAATTTTCTTTCTATTAGCCCCACAGGCCCTGAGGAAAATAATTCCCCTCAGAGCCTATGTCTTCTTTGGGGATGCTTTGTGGAGGTTCTTTTTAGGGAAAGAAAGGGGAGGAAGTTCCGGTAAGGAAAAAAGGTATGAGGGGTGGGTAGGAATCTGGGGATCAGTATGTCCGGGAGTGACAGACGTATGTATCTATGCATGTATTGTAAATATTATTATAATCATCATGTTGTGCAACTGTCTTCGGATTTAAATGTGGAGGGATGTGGTGAACGTATGTCTTGCGGTATAAAAGAGACATGCGTGTATGAGTGAGACAGCATGAGTAGCGTATAAAAGGTTGTGAATGTTGTCCATTCGTCCTCTTTGCATTCAGACTTCCTACGAAGCGCCTCTGTACAGAATCTCGGAATAAACCTTAATTGTCTACCCACGTCTTATTATTGCAATCTCATCCTATACTGAGATAATCACAATCAAGAGAAATCTGGATCCATACAACGGAGTCCAGAAAGTAATGTAGATAACCGGCCACGGTCATTATATTATTTAATTTCCCGTATCAATCATTGGATATTTGAAAAGGGAAGAGATTTCTTCAAACAACACATGAGAGCTTAATATTACAATAAAAAACAAATAATATTAATATTAATTAAAAAAATATTACAAATTTAATTAATCAATCACTTTAACTTAATACTGCTTTTTAAAAAAATCAAACAAAAAATTACTTTCTCTAACACTCTTTCCAATTTCTTTCATAGAACGAATATCAAAAATGACTACAAACATATACTCTCGTGCAGAAGATTACTAACCAAATTTTATTTCTATTTTTATTTCAAGAAGAATAATGCTCACCAATGTTTATTTCAATCTTCTTTAAATTTTCTTTAATAGATAACTTGCAATTCTTATATTTTTATCTGTTTTTAGTTTTATTTATCCCTAAATATGTAATTTTTTTCTTTTCTCTTCTTATATTTTATTATCCGTTTATATAAAATTATATTATATGTATGACTACCACAACACGGGCAATAGCCTAGTATGGTAGTCAAAAATGGCCAAAAATGTAATATTTAATCATTTATGAAATAATAAAAAAAAAAATGTTTTTTTTATGAGGAATTTATACCTACCCTGCCTGTTACGCTCTGTCGAGGTGTCTTTTATACGGATAAACAACGTTTTAACGAATTCGCCGGAAGACAAAAGATAATCATCGTGATAAACATCGAAAGTTATACAAGTGATAGTGTTATACAGTGATTTTTTTAGCATTTTGACATTGTTATTTGAGTGAAAACTATTCATTTTGCTCTGGGTGTACAATAGTCAACCGAAGCGTTGTGTACAACCAGCTAGCGCGCTCATTGGCCGTTTTAATTATGAGCTCACTTCTCTAGGCTCCTATTGGCTCATATTGTGTAAACTTGTGATATCTGTGTTTACATTTTGAAACTATTATTTTTTAAGAAACTACGTATGTTGTGATTTTAATCGATAATCATGGGCAAAAATAAGAAATGTCGCCCTAATGTAGCCTCCCCGTATACCTCCCACGATGAATCGGATTCCGACGCCGAGGAGATTGAGGCTGAAATTGCCCCTGGACCCATTAATATATCAGGACGTACGATTCTCTCTGGGACACAAGATGCTTTAAAAGCTTTGCAGGATGCGTTGGCCGAAAAGCCATCAAAAGTGTCAAAAGAGCAACAGCTCAAAGTGTCCGTGAATGTGACTAGTGTTCTCGGATCCGTTGCCCAACTTCTCCTAGAGAAAGAAGAAATCAGAGGCAAACTTAACTCGGCCCTTGCTGACATCAAGGTCTTGAAGACCGAGAAAACCATGTCAGATATTTACACAAAACAGTTGTTGGATAAAATTCAGCAACTTGAGTTAGACTTGGGACCAGTGATGCGTCGAGTAGCCGATGCGACCGAAGCCAGCCTCTCTTTTGCTGAAGTTACCAAGAAAAAACTTCCTTTGCCTCCACCACTCACTCGCACCACCATACAGATAGGAAAACCAAGACCATCGGTATGTTTTTTTCCCAAACTACTGGGGGTTGATGATAGCGATGGCACAAAAAAGATCATACGCGACATCGTGAAGCCTTCGCAATTGGAAGTTCGAATAACGGGTGTAAAAAATATAAAAAAATAAAGGAGTCATTATCCACACTGCCAACAGCCAGGAACAAGAGCGGCTCCTAAATGCTCCTGTTGTAACCAGCTCCAACTTGCTGAGTGTCCGACTTCCAGTAAAGAGGCACCCAAGAATTATATTCTTTAACGTACCCCGGGAGCTATCTGATGTGGACTTTCTAGAGAAGGCATTTTCCGGAATCTCTGGAGATATTGATGTCAAAGAGCATATTTCCATGTGCAAACTCGGACCGGACCGTCTTGCCACATAGTATACCTGGTACCCGCTAACATTCATCATGCGCTGGTACAACAAGGACGAGTATTCGTGGACTGGACCGTTTGCGGTGTGCGTGACTGTGTGGGACTTACCGTTTGTCTGAATTGCCAAATGATAGGACATTCACATAAGTTTTGCAAAGAAAAAAATGAGATGTTCCCACTGCGGTGTAGAAGGACACGCCCGTTATTCCTGCCCCGCTGCTGCTGCAGCATCCAGTTGCGCCACTTGCGCACGTTTCGGAAAGCCTGCAGCTTCCCGTGCCCACCCCACCGGAGATAAGGATTGCCCGGCCTATAAAGCTGCATTATTGAAGGACCTCTCCACGATCGACTATGGCGTCTAAGAATACCGAAATAGATGGCCAGGCACTTGCTGTTGATGCATTAAATATATTCTATCAAAATGTGAGGGGTATTCGAACAAAGACTGTTAGTGTACGCAATAGTATTTTAATTAATAATTATGACATTATTGGTTTTTCCGAAACATGTCTGAACTCAACGGTATTTAGTGAAGAAGTGTTTGATGACAGATATGTAATATTTAGAAGAGATCGTGAGTCGACCAAATCTTTGTCTAAAGAAGGTGGCGGAGTTCTAGCCGCCGTTTCTAAAAAACTTCTCGTGTCAAGAAAAACTGAGTGGGAGAGTGACAATGAAAATTTGTGGCTTGTAATTAAGTCTCGTTCCAACTAGCTCATCTTTATATGCATCCTCTATATTAAGGCGGCCAACCGTCCCGCATTCTGCGGGACCGTCCCGCATTTGCAGTTGTAGTCCCGCATTGTAATATTTACAAAAATAGTCCCGCAAATCGTCTAAAGCGTCCCGCATGTCCCGCATTTCTATATTTTTTTAAATACTGTCTATGGTAGTCAAATAAACTTCCTCTATCTTTAGTCTATTTAAGCCATTTGGATAAGTTCAAGACAAAATTTATCCCTGGAAAGGGCCGGAAGATATCGATCTAGGGATTGGTTTATTTACATAACAAGCAAGAGTCCAAGAGCGCCAGTGTAGTAGTAGTGATTGAGTTGTTTTGTTTAGTGACACGCTGTGACATGTAATATTTATAACCCATATTTGCCACTCAATTCAAATCAAATAATTTCTTGACCATGCCGACCGCGAAAAAACGGTGTTGTAAGTTCAGTGAAGAATTGCAAAAAGACTTTCCTTTTTGGCAAAATTGTTAACATTCATTTCTGAATGTAGTATTAATTCGCCGCATACAGATTTAATTTAAAACACCCTTGTGTTCAGAATATAACGATACATTAAATAACAATTTGCAGATTCATCCTGTACCGACTGAAGCCTTACATTTAAGTTGCAAGTTCAGAATGTAAAATTTCGTCTGCTGACATATTTCGAAGAAAAATTCTAGGTGCAGACTATGTATATGCTGCCAGAATCAAAGAGAAACCATTTGCATGTTCTAAGTGTAGTTTTATTTCGCTACATACATATTTAATGTAAACCAGTTATGTGTTCAGAATGTAAAATTCCAGTTGGATTCGTCTGCTGACATATTTCGAAGGAAATTATTCTCTTATTCGAAGTGCAGTTAAAAATTTCTAGTTTCAGACTATGTAAGTGCTGCCGGAATCAAAGAGCAACCATTTTAATGTTCTGAGTGTAGTTTTATTTCACCGCATACAGATTTAATTTAAACCACCTTTGTATTCAGAATGTAAAATTTCTGTTGTGGATTCATCTGCTGATGCATTTCGAAGGAAAACATTATCTAATTCTAAGTGCATTGGAGGTTATCCTCCACATACCCGCCTTAGTATAAGT
This sequence comes from Limnephilus marmoratus, assembly GCA_917880885.1. Taxonomy (NCBI): domain Eukaryota; kingdom Metazoa; phylum Arthropoda; class Insecta; order Trichoptera; family Limnephilidae; genus Limnephilus; species Limnephilus marmoratus. The sequence goes on along the minus strand of OU862907.1, from coordinate 56,483,879 downwards.
AACAGATAGTAACTCCTTCAGGGCTCTCACAATGACCCGATTTTTTTTATAGAACGACTCTACATTTAAATGCAGGAAACTAGACTTATTCTAAGTGCATTGGAGGACCCACCACATACCCGCCCTGGTATAGGTAACAGATGGTTACCCCTTCAAGGCTCTTGCAAGGACTCTAATTTTTTGTATGAAAACGGCTCTACATTTAATAAATGATATTAGACCTCCATTGCCCTCGCATACGTTGTTAGGTAGCAGTATGCAAGTGCTACTATGTACAGTTGTTAGTAATTATAAAGAAAATCTTACCTGGACCTCATTTAGGTAAGGGGATGAAATAACAATAAAGAAGACAATATGTAGGCAGTATGCCTACCCTAACTTATTTATGTACATAAAGCACTAAGCAAATTTCTAACAATGAAATAGCAATCATGGTAGACAGTAGATCCACAGACGGAGGTGCTACAGCGCGGATCGCCCGGCAGTCCTGCTGAAAGTTAGTCGGTGATCAGGCAGGTCGGATACGAGGTTCAGATACCGCGCCCCTAAGCCGACATCCCGGTGGTGCCTCGACGATCAGTAAGTGGGAGATGGGGACGTATCGCCCGAAGACCCTGAGGAAGTGAGCGTCGGGTTGTCGGAGGTGGGGCGGAGAGGTCCCCTAGGTCGCACGGACCCCCCTCTGACCGCCAACCTTCCCCAGGGGTGGCGCGGGCGATCCGAGAGGCAGCACTCCGGGAGCGCTTCACAGGTTCACGTAGCGGAGACGAGGTCATACCCCCCCCTAATATGGGGAAATGGGACATAACATTACGGAGTTCAGTTCTGTCTCCGGGACACTAGCTCAGCATTACATGAATCTAGAATTGTTAAAAGAATTTTCAGGTAAAAATGCTCCACTGAAGTAAGAGCACAATAAAGTAGTTGGTATCCGGAAGCTCAATCCGAAACTAGCTTCTGTAGTAACCTAGGAAAGCTTACCACCTCAGTTGCAGTAAGAACCTGAAAGTGTTTTTCTTGGGAGGCTACATTAAAAATAAAAATAAAGAAAAATTAAAATTCAAGTTCAAGTTTAAGTAACGGAAGAAAGATAGAGAGTAGACGATATGTTCAATATCTTCAGGATGGCGGCCATCTACAGGTACATTATAATAATTTGGGGGGAAAAGATCAAAGTTTGCATAGCAATATGGTTGCAATAGCAACAGGAAAGCGGTTTTTCGCAGTTGCATATCCCAGGAAAGGCTGTTGTTCAGATCGAACGAGAGTGGTATGATAGCTAATAATCACCGCGACAAAACGGGTTTTCTGTTGACATTATAGAAAAAAAATGAGTAAGGAAAGCATCACGAGTAGATAGATGGTTAATAAAGTAATATGGAGCAGTAAGAACATAGAAGTGGCAGGATTTAAATGTGATGAACTGTAGAAAAGATAGCAAGTGAAAATAAAAATAAAAAGAAGTATAACAATAGTGACAGTTTCTACTGAGCGGGTACACAAGTTGGCTGTTTTCCAAAGAATAATAAAAAATAAAAAAAGGTTGCAATCAAAATTTGGGAACGGCTTCCAGCCCAAAAATTTTCTACAGCTGCTGTAATAATCCAATATATAAAAAAAATGCTTTCCAATAGAGAGGTTGCACTCAGAACATAGTAATGGTTTCCTGCACCCGACACATGTATTTCTGCGGAAGATGTTGCAGTCAGGACCTGAAAACGGTAAGTTAAAAACTAGCATATACAGTAGTAAAAGAGTAATAGGCCATGTCCATGAGTTCAGGAGCTAGTACACCATTGGTTTCTATTGATTTTACTCTAGTCGTCGACTCTAAGAACAGACCATCTCTCAACCCAAGTCTTTGTATACTTCCTCAGACACTCAAAGTTCACTTTGTTAGACACGAGATCGGAATTCCAAACCGGCCTCGTAACCACTTTCAGACCGCCCAGTAATTCGTCTCGTGCATCCGTCATGATCTAGCAGTGCCACAGAATGTGCTCGACTGTTTGATCCGTACTGCCACAGGCGCAGTAAGGATGGGGAGACAGAGAGAGTCTATGGAGTCTCCCTCTGAATTCCCCATGACCGGACAGAAGCTGGACCATATAATGGTCCAGGTTAATAAATGCCCCTTCCATTCTGAGTTTAACTGATGGGAAGAAGGAGAAGGTCCATCTTCCCATGTTCGACCTATCCCATCGAGCTTGCCACTCGTTGAGTGTAAGCTCGCGCATTTGTCTTAGCAGACCAGGGAGGGTCCCGACTCCACCTGGTGTAATTACTACACCAAGATGGGTGGCAGGGAGTCCCCTGGTCAGCTTCTTTTTTGTGAGCACCTCCCTAATTTCCAGATCGATTGGCAGAATACCTGCCAGCACAGGAAGTGCGTCCGAAGCAACTGTTCTGTAAGCCCCAGAGAGTGCCAGCAAGGGAATTCGCTGGCCTCTTTTGAGCGCCGAGAGTATAAGAGAATTATCCAGGCGGTGCTCCCACACAGAGGCGCAGTACGAGACTTGTGTAACATACACTCCCCTGTATAGTAGTCGAAGCGCCGGCTTTCTCAGTCCCCACTCAGCCGTAGAGATTCTCCTCAGCTTAAAAAAGAGGGCCTGGGCCTTGCTGGAGACTTCCTTAACGGGAGCTAAGAACGAGGACGATCGATCTAGAGTTACTCCAAGATATTTCGCCGTCTCAACAAATTTGACTCTGGTGTCTCCCATTTTGATGGTGGGGTTTCTATCTCTGTTGAGGATACCCTTCATCAGGAGACCAATGGTCTTCTGGGGTGCGAAGGTCATTTTATTTCTCTGTCCCCATTGGACGAACGTATTCAAACCTTCTTCAGACTTGCGTTCAAGTTCTCTCCTGCTGTTCCCAGAGACCAGATACAATTTGTCATCAGCATAATCGACCGAGATACATCCTTCAGGCAAGGGTAACCTGGAAGAGTCATCAAACCCAATGTTCCAAAGGTCTGTTCCAACGTTAGAACCCTGAGGGCACCCCATATCAACCTCACGCTCAATGACAAAGTCCCCGAACGAGAGGATGATCGTCCTCTCACTCAGGTAGTTTCCTACGAGTTTGAATAGTCTTGGCGGACATTTCCTGTTTTTGAGCTTAATTAGTATCATCGGCCATGATGCATGATCGAAGGCACCTGTGATGTCTAAGAAAATAGCGATTACGTACTTCATGGGACAAGCCTTCACCCAGTCAAGCGCAAACTTTAAGGCGTGCTCCGTAGATTTACCGGGGACAAACCCAAATTGATACGGGCTGGGGGGGGACAGTGTACGCCGGAGCCGTTCCTTGATTAGTTTCTCCAAAATTTTTCCCAGGACTGGCAGCAAGGTGATGGGTCGGTACGCTTTCACGTCCGATTTGGGCTTACCGTTCCCCTTTGGTATAATCCTGAGCACGCCCCTATTCTATTCTAAGTGCAGGTATAAAATTCTAGTTGAATACTATGAATGTATTGCCAGAATTAAAGAGACACCATTTTCATGTTCTGGGTGTAGTTTTAATTCGCCGCATACAGATTTAATTTTAATTAGTTTTGGGTTCAGAATATAACAACCAATTAAATAATAAGCTACATATTCATCCTATTACATGGACATCATTCTCGATTTCCGAGATAGCGGTTATAAATTCGTGGTAGAATTCATGAACAAGAAATATTATTTGAAGACTCTGTCTATCAATTATGTGAAAAATGTGACATGGTCGTAATAAAAAATAAAGGGGTTTCCCCCCCCCCCCCCCCCCCCCGTTGACAGCCACTATCCCGCATTGGTATTTTATAAAGTTGGCCGCCTTACTCTATATTCCTCCTAGTGTAACCGTTGATAATAATTGTAATCAGTTTGAAAAATTACAGGATCTGTATTTAAAGTACTCAATTCCCAATTCGCAGTTTATTTTTGTAGGTGATTTTAATTTACCCGAAATCAAATGGTTACCTGACAATTCTTTCAAAAATAATGTACTTTCCCCTTCCAATTATAAAAGCATGAAAGCACACAGTCTTGTCAACCTCTCTTCAATTTGCAATTTGTATCAATTCAATTATGTACTAAATAGAAATGAAAATTTATTGGATCTGGTTTTTCTGATAAAGTTAACATTGATATACATATAGCACCAGGATTAACCAATTTGGATCAATATTACCCGTCATTTGAAATTATAGTGAAACAAAATAATGATCAATTCTTAGAAATTAATAGAAGTGATTCAAAATACAACTTCAGGAAGGGAAACTTTGATGAATGTCGACAGGATCTATTGTCTGTTGATTGGATAACTCTTTTTAAAAATAAAAATGTGAATTGCATGGTAATCGTATTTTATGAAAAATTATGGGAAATAATTGACAAATATTTTAAAAAATATGGAACTTAAACAAAAAATCAATATCCTGTCTGGTTTAATCAGCAATTGATTGCACTTCTTAAAAAAAAAACAAAGTTAGACTTAAGGTAAAAAAAACATGGTAACGAGTCAGATTATAGAGAATTCTCTCATTTAAGGAAACTTACAAAAAAAATACAAAGCGAATGTTATAAATCATACATCAACTCTGTCGAAAGTGGTCTGCAAGATAACATAAAGGTATTCTGGTCATACTCAAAATCATTACAAAAAACTAATTGTATTCCTAAAGTAATGCATCTTGACGATATTTCCGCAAATGACGGTGAACATTAGGGTGGAGCACGGATGTATGAAAAATTTATTTTTTTAAGATTCAGAGTTCTAAGAGGGGGGGATTTGTGCCTTATGTTAAAGTAAAAATACGTGGGATTTTTCATTTCATTTGATTAAGATCTTCAGTCTCCGCAGTGACTTCAAAAATTGAAAATTAGGGTAAAAAAGTTTAAAGTTTATAAGGCGATACATTGTGATTAATTTAGTGGTAAGTAGGTGTTAAATGATAAACCATATGTAATTAAGATATTTATTAAGGCATTACTGTAAAAAAAAAATTGAAACAAACTCGAAGAATTATACATTTATTATTTAGGTTTAAAATCCTTTTTAGTTTCAAATTTAGGCATTTGATTTCGCGATTCCAGCTTGGCATTTATTGCATCTAATCGCGAATTTCTTATCCACTGAGAAATGGAAACCTCCGTTGTATTCTTTAAAGCTCTTTCAACAGCTTGGGTATGGCAGGGAAGCCTTATAAACAATAGTTCGTTTTCACCACCAGATTCCACGACATTCTGAATTTCCTAGTCCAATAAGTTTTTCAAAATCGGTGGTTCGGTTAAGTTTTCCTGCCAATTTATTAAATCAAAAGAAGCATTAAAATCTATTGATGGCACTTGAAACAGTCTAGGTGTTGGAGGTTGAGTAGTATTGCGTGCCTTTAGTAGGGCTGCCAGCTCTCTAACATGTTTTTTTATCATCTGTTATCATCGCAAGAAGAATCGCTTCAGGATGGCAAAGTAGCCGTTTCTTTGGATAAAAGGATCTATAATTTTTTTTAGAGTTTCTGGCGGCCTTAATAATATTGAACAGGTAACACGTGCCATCTTTGCATGATAGTTTACTTTTAATTAAGAACCAAAACGGTGCGTAAACTTTAACCACAAAAGTAGCCAGAGTTTTCAAATTATCAGATGGTTCTTCAGTAGATACATACAAACGTAGTCTTCGATGATCCAACGGGTATGTGATAGTTTTTTGGAGATTTATTGCCTAGGTCTTCTAGAAATTCATCTGAAACTACAGCCGAGACAATTTTTTACAAGTACTGTTGGTCTGGACTCAGATCTTTGGCCATTTCTGGTAGCATTCGACCTTCGATGCGTTCAAAATTTTTAACAGGCAGCTTTTTACAGGTTTCCAGTGATTTTCCCAGTGGACCAATATAAGATTTAGGTCCCGAAGAAGGTCACCCATCGAGATAAAAAAACAGATGTCTCAAAGGCAGTTCGTTAATGTGGAGTAAAAAAATTATCCACTGAAGTGGTTTTTGTAGCCTTTTCTCAAGCAGTCTTATAATTCCAGCATACTTTCCAGTATTAACATTCGTGCCATCACAATCAAAAGCCATAAAATCTATCTTGGGAAACTTCTTTATGTAACAGAAACCCTGTTATCACGGTATCTATTCCTTTTGCTGTACCAACATCAGGTACCACGTATCCCAATTAAATGGATCCCGGCTCTTGAAACAGTGAGACAGGTTCCTTTTTTCCGCTGATTACCATTACCCGAGACGTTCTTTTATCGGTCAAAAAAGTTTGCTCTTGTTTGGGAACCTTTTTATCCTTAGGATATATACACTAAGCGAATGCTTTGTACTTGCATACTGAAATATCAAAAAGTATCTTATTGTTTTTCTGAAAACTATTTAACTTGTCCAGGGAGAGCCTCTTGATAGACTTGAGTAGTTTTTTGCACTTTAAATGATATGCTTTCAACATTTGAACGATCCTTGTTCGTGTCAATGTAGGAATAGATGCAGTGTGCCATATATTTTCAATTTCGACATTACTATATCTCACCAAAAATTGGTTCTTTTGCAGTTTCTGATTGCAATTTCAGTTGATGTCTCGTCCACTCATAATAGTATTTTACTGCATCTTCGTAAGTAGGTAGAAAGTTCTCTTTCATCTCACAAACATCACCAAATAGAGGACATTTGAATACACTCCGAGTTATTTGCATAGTTGCCATGTAAGAATATCGAACGTAATTTTAACGACAAACGAGCGTGCGACTGATCCGAGCCTCGAACAAATAGAGCAAGCAAGCTAAGTATCACCTCCCGCGCTTCCTCTCTCCCCTTTATTTAAATTATAAAACACAAATTCGAACTTCTTTTTATTTTGTGTCGAATCTATATTTATACCCAGTAAACTTTCTTGATAAAAATTAGTACGTTTATTCAAAAAATATCGTACATAAACATGACTTCCAATTAGAGTGAAAAACCGACTATTTTCGTAAATTCAATGCCATTGCGGAGGCAGTTACCCTAAAAAAAATTGAATAATATTTTACATGGCTTAAATTAAACCTAAAAGGCACCAAATTTTGACTCTTACATTACCGTCCAGTGAAAAAAAAGAATTCACTCCTACCTAGTGAACATATAGCAAACATTTTCTCTAAATATTTTTCATCCGTTTATACCAAGTCGGAAACATCTTCTAATGATTCAATGCCAAACATAACTGAACACAATCAAAGCAATTTGGGTAAAATACATATTAGTGCAGATGAAATAAAATGTTTTTTGAGTAAAATAGATTCCAGTAAGGGTCCAGGTCCAGATAATATTCCTCCTTTCTTTGTCAGTTGCTGTGCAGACTCTTTATGTTTACCGCTTTTTATCATTTTTAATGCATCCCTAACCACGGAAACTTTTCATGATTTGTGGAAAGAAGCTCATGTGGTACCAGTATTAAAATTGGGAGACCAATCATAATAAAAAAAATATAGGCCAATCAGTATATTATCCTGTTTTGCTAAGGTTTTTGAATCTCTGATATATAAAAATATTTTTTCACATTTTAAGCCCCTTCTCTGCACTAGGCAACATGGGTTTGTTCCTCAAAGATCAATCAACTCAAATCTTTTGGAATTTTGTAATTATGTGTGTAATTCTTTTAATGAAAGATTACAAGTAGACACAATTTATACTGATTTCCAAAAAGCCTTTGATAAAGTTATCCACTCCATCTTACTAAAAAAACTTGAACAAATTGGAATACATGGTGACCTATTACGCTGGGTGAAATCATATTTGTATAACAGAACTCAATTAGTTCTTATTAATGGATACAAATCATCCCCTATAGTTGTAACTTCTGGTGTACCACAGGGTTCAAATCTTGGCCCCCTGCTTTTTCTTATATTCATAAACGACCTTGGCTTGAAATAAAACTGTGATTATGCTTTTTTCGCTGATGATCTTAAAATTTTTTCGTTAAATTAAGTCTGTTTCCGATCATCAACTGTTTCAAAATGACCTCGACACACTCAATAACTGGTGTACTGTCAATGATATGCACTTAAATGTTGATAAATGTTACATTGTAAATTTCACTAGAAATAGAATCATAAAGGAGTTTCCTTATGTTATCAATAATATAATTCTCAAAAAAGTGTCTTCAATAAGGGATCTAGGAATCACTCTTGATTCTAAATTCATATTTGATTTACGTATTAACGACATTAAGTGCAAATCGTTAAAAATGATAGGATTCATTCACAGAATATGTAAACCTTTCAAAGATCCTCAATCAATTCTAACTATTTAAAATGCCTTAATTAGAAATAAACTTGAATATGGAAGCACTATCTGGAATCCACATTACTGCAAATATGAAAACAGAATCAGTTCAAAAAAATTTACTTAGAATGTTATCCTTCAAATGTGGACTACATGACCATCTCAGATCATACGACGTACGTCGTGATTACTTCAAGATTGATTCACTTAAAACTAGAAGGCAATTGACTGATCTAATATGTTTACATACAATTATTCACGGCCACCTTGATACTACATTATGTCTTAGCAGTATTGAAATAAATGTCCCCAATTCCCATTGTTTAAGACGCCATGACATTTTTCACATGAATACATTTAAAAATAATATCGCATACTTTATCCCTCTGACCCAGATGTGTCGACTATATAACAAGATAGAGTGGGCTGAAGTGGATATTTTCGTTGATAATTTGTACGGGTTCAATAAAAAAGTTCTGGAGCTGTTAAAAAAAAATAATAATTAACTAATTATATTGTGTGAATTGTCTCTCTATGCGTGCCTCGCGTATTTCATATGTTTCTTACCACTCATTGTAATGTGTAACTCGAGTGACCTTGTATATAATTCTGTATTTTTATTTGTGATGTTTTTGTTTTTTTTAATTGTATGTATCTGTATTTGATTGTAATTGTATTTGTAATTGTATGTAATGGTAGATTTTTATGTTTGTGAAATAACTGAGTTTTTATTACTGGATAGTTCTCACGCAAGTGTAAACTTCTGTAAAAACCCAGTATAAATAAATAAATAAATGTTGCGTCGAGAGCTGAGTCCTGTCTTCATTGACTCATCTGTGTGTCCGAGGTCGTTATTGGTCTTTCCAGTTTCCCGGCGTGGAAGCTACCGGTTCACTGAACTGGAAGCACTGCGGTGCTAGGTTTTGTCCCAAGATAGTGCTGCTGAAGAGGTCAAAAGATCTCCCTCAACAAGTTTCTCCCGATCTGGTCTGCCACGCAATTGGTGGGCAGACGCATCCGCTACCAAAAACCGGGCAAACCTAACCTCATGAACCCGGGCACCCCTGCTAAGTCACCAAACTAGTGAACCACTTAGGGTGACCTATGGCAGAGGTGTTTATTATCCAATAAATTGTTCCCGGGGTGGCGGTACCCATACCCGACTCCCAAATTGTAATACAAAACTTATATATATAAATATGCAAAACTTCGTATAGAATATGCTCAAGAGTACAATTTTTTCTTTAATATTTTTTTCCTTCTTGGAGTATCTTCCTGAAGCAGACATCTGAGATCCTTTATATTTCCTGAATTAACCTTAAAGCCCGTTAACGGAATTTTCTTTTACATAGTTAATCAATGGTATCTTTTATTTGTAGTACTCTCTCGGTGAGGAACGACTGTAATTTAAAATGTAACACGCTCTCCGTCTGGGCATATCTATGTATGTATTTTTGTTTATTTTTTCTAGGTAGTCTTAAAGTGGAGACTGTCAGCTTCAAAGTAGAATCAGGACCACGAGATGAAGATGATGAGGGATTCCCTTATATGGATATGGACATTGAGCTATCGGAAGTTAAAAAGGAATGCCTAAAACGCTTTCAAAGAATTAGCCAGGCAACAGGTAAATAACGATTCGTGCTTTCTATTTTTAACATTTTTAGGAATTAACAGTTTTAACACTTTTTATCCTTATTCGCATTATTTTTCAGACTTATTTACGGAACTGACTCACAGTGGAAAAAAACCTTTTTCGTGTTCCGACTGCAGTTATTCATTTTCTGATAGGTAAAATTTGAGATGTCACATGCGGACTCACAGAAGATAAAAACCTTTTGCGTGTTCCGACTGCAGTTATTCATGTTCTCAAAAGAGATATTTGAAGGCCCACATGCTGACTCACCGTGGAGAAAAACGTTTTTCGTGTTCCGATTGCAGTTATTCATGTTCTCAAAAAAGTAATTTGACATAGCACATGCTTGCTCACAGTGGAGAAAAACCTTTTTCGTGCCGTCGGAACTGCAATTTTTCATTTTCTCAAAAGAGTAAGTTGACGAAACACGTGCTTACTCACTGCTAAGAAAAACCTTTTTATATTCTTGTTCTCAGAAGAGTAGTTTTGACGGGACACCTGTTTTCTCAGAGTGGGAAAAACCCTTTTTCTGCTCCGAATGTGAGTATTTAACTTAAACTTATCACTGGCGTTACACCAGGAGGTCTCAAGTTTTCAAATTAATATCTTTAAATGAATAAAGGCTTTATTTTGTCATTTTTTCTGTTTTGCTGTGTAATCGATTTTGAGTGGCTTATTACATATTCAGTTGGCCAGTATTTATATTCCCATGTATCAATCTTGTGATTTCAAATAAAATTTTGGTTTCGATAAAAAATGAAAGTAAATTATAAACATGCAATGTTGGACGCCATGTCTACTGTGTCTACGATGTCTACGATGTCTTAAGAACTACTTGTTATATTAATAGGAAATAATGATATTATATTAGTTTATTGATTAATGGCCTGGACTCGCCTGGCAGTTGGCAGTTTTTTGGCGCTCGGTTCAACCGTAAAGTTCGTGGTAAAAACTGACACAAAGAGAATTATACCTACCCATACCCAACCCCTAATTACAGCGTAACAGATCTTTGTAAGATTAATTATGTGACAGTAGTTTTTTTATAAGAATATTTTTAAAATGTCTCTTGACAGTAATCGGGTTTTATCATTAATGCTTCTGATTTATTCTGGTAGGCGATTAAAAAAAAATCTTTCCTGGTAAGTGCTTTGATGTTGTGCAAAAGACGTATTGTGTTTTGGGCATAGAAAACATCTTCATCGAGTTCTGTTTTCATTTAAAAATGTCGTTTTTATTTTTTTCTTTCATAATGTAAATTAATTAATTTTTAATATATAAATCTTTAAATGTGGGTACTTGAAATTCTTCAAACAGGCGTTCTGCTGGTTAGTCCAAAGATTTTTTTAATATTATTTTAATAATTGTTCTTTGTACAATTTCTATTGGAAGAAGGTTACATTTATATGCGGATCCCTAACTAATAATAGCGTATTGTAAAGTGGATTGAACCCTAGGCGTAGTAGATTTAATATTGATTTTTTATCGACAGAAAATTTCTTATTCTTAAATATATATATATGTATAGGTACTTGACATTTTGTTCCTTCCATTTCAGATTTTTGTTGATAAGATATTTAATTTTGTTTGTCGTTTTTAATATTGTACAGTTTGAATTGCAATAATCTTGGCTATGAATTTTAATATTATCGTTTATGACAATGTTAAAATTTTTGGGATCATCGTTTGGATGGATTGCAAATGGAATTACAAATGCCTTTTCACTATTTAGTGATAGTAAATTAGTGTAGTAAAATTCTTAAGCGTGTTGATGTCTTCTGTGGCCTTCAATTCTACATTTTCCCAAGTCTTTTAACTTATTATTAATACGTACTGTATCGTCGGCGTATGATGTAATTTGACCATGTAAATGTTGAAAAAAATATCGTTTACATATTTGGTAAATAGCACTGTACTTTGGGGATTTCAAATCTTGAAATCTCTTGATCACTATTAACACGATTATATTTTACCACTTTAGGGTCGTTTTTTAAGAAGTTGGTGATCCATTTAATCGCGTTGCCTTTTATGCCAATATTATTTAATTTTTTTGATAGCATCTCTTGGGATATGTTATCGAATGTCTTTCTGAGGTCAATAAATATACCCGCACATTTTTTAACTTTATGTAATGATTCGTAAATATTTGAAGTTACGTTTGCAATAGCATCTTGTGTGCTGAGTGATTTTAAAACCAAAGTGGTTTTTGTGTAGTATTTTATTACTGTCTAGGAAATTTACCAATGGTTTTTTTACAATTTTTTCAAAGATCTTTCCAATATAAGCAATTAGACAGATTGGGCGATAATCGATAATTCGTTACTTGGTGTGGATCACCAGATTTGTAAATAGGTGAGATTATTGTATTTGTAGTTCATTGGAAAAATTCCTTTGGTTAAACTTAAGGGCCCGCAACCCGGATTTGTACCGATTTATTACATATTTCCCTTAAACATGCTAAATTTTAAAGCTCTTAAAAAAAATGTTATTCTTGAAGATAATATCTAGACTTCGCCCGCGCCGAAACGCAAATTATATTACGATAGAAAAAAATCGCAAACTATGCTCCAAAAATTATAATTAACACGTTTGTTTCAGTTATTTTACAAGTTATATGTATGAAAAAATTCACAGTGTTTTTTTAAATGCTGTTTAAGATAATGCCCGCGAGATTTTTGCTCTATTTTAAACAAGTCGTGTTTTATTAAACATTTTCGCAATTTTCGCATCGATTTTGTCGCTGCAAATTTTAGCGCTCTCCTCTAACATTCGTAATTTTGTATCTCTCCATCGTCTTCTTTTCGGGCCCGGTTGCAGAGCCTTAAGTATATTGAATGAGTGATGGATTTTATTAAGTAAAGTTTCATAGATTTTAACATGTGTGACGTAATAGAATGAAAACCGGGAGACGAACAAATTTTCTTTTTTTTTTTTTAAAGATAGACAAGTTACGAATAACCCAACAGGAAGAAGGTGGGGAAGTGCCTGGCTATTCAGATCTGGTCACCAAACAATTCGGTCTTCAATTTGGGAGGCAGGTATGGGTACCGCCGCCCCGGAAAACATTTATTGGATAACCAACACCTCTGCCATGGGTCACCCCAAGTGGTTCGCTACGTTTGGTGTCTTAGCAGGGATGCCCGGGTTCATGAGGTGAGGTTTGTCAAGGTCTTGGTGGCAGATACGTCTGCCCACCTGCTGCGTGTTGGGCAGGATCGAGAGAGATGGGTTGAGGGAGATCCTTAACCTTCTGGCCAGTATCTCTCAACCCATCGCCTTGCACCTCAGTTGAAGAGATGTATTGATATATCCATCACTCCTGGACACACTAAGCCCCAGATTCATACCCATCTCTTGTACCTATTTCCTTCCCAAAACTTCCTCTCCTTCTTTTCCTTACAAAAACCCTCCACATCGCATCCCCTAGATGACACCGGCCCTGAGGGAAATTATTTTCCTCAGGGCCTCCTGTGTGAAGCTAATGTAAAAAACAAAAGCACGGCTAATGCCATTTCAAGCAACGTTACAATTCTGAATGCTGGTCTTACACCAGGGCGAGACTGAGAGTATCATCCACTCTGGAACGTGCCGCAAATATACTATATATCATTTTAATTGAATAAGTTAGAGTTAGTAGTTGAAGAAGTAACACAAATTAATCAAATAAAATTTATTTTCCACGCCGGGATTTGATCCCGCGACCCTTGGTGTGCAACTCAAGAGCCTTACTGCTGGACTACGTCGGCATATTACATACATAAATAAATAGGTATTTGATTTTTGCGTCAAACAATTCAGGAATATTCATCATCGTCATCTTCTTCCCCTTATCCTATTCGGGTCGGGGACCCATTGTATCGACAAGGCTCCTCCACGCGTCCCTGTCTTGTGTCACTTATTCGGCTTCCGTCCATGGCAGTCCCATCCTCTCCTCACACAGTTTCTGGAGTTTTATTTATTTTATATTTTTATTTTTTTTTGTTTTTTACCCTTTCATCGGAATGGGAGGCTCACCCATCCGATTTGCAGAAAACACCAGGTATTTAGGCGTGATTTTGGACAGATCTTCTTCGTTCCTAGCCCACGTCAAGAACGCCTCCGACAGGGCCCAGGCCCTGTTTCAGAAACTGAGAAGACTCTCAACAGCCGAGTGGGGATTGCGCTCTCCGGCGATTCGCCTGCTGTACAGAGGGGTATATGTGTCGCAAGTCTCATATGCTGCCTCTGTGTGGGAGCATCGCTTGGATAACGTCTTGATAAACTCGGCTCTTAAACGGGGTCAGCGGACTCCCCTGTTGGCGCTCTTGGGCGCTTATAGGACTGTGGCCTCAGATGCACTACCGGTTCTGGCCGGCGCTCTGCCGATTAAGGGTTAGTTATAATTAAGGGTTTGGGTCCTAAGAAGGCACCAGGGCATGATAGGCTCAACGGCGTAATTGCAAAGCAAGTCTGGGTCCACGCCAAAGAGGAACTCCTCCAGGTGATGGACACATGCATGAGAAGAGGAGTTTTTCCCTCAGAATGGAAGCGTGGCGTGCTCCGGATTATACCCAAGGGTAATGATAAACCACTATCAGATATCAAAGCATATAGACCTATCACCTTACTCCCAGTTCTAGGTAAAATTCTGGAGAATATCATCAAGGAACGTTTACGGAGAAAGCTCTCACCGGCCAGCGAATTGCAGTTTGGTTTCGTCCCTGGGAAATCCACGGTGCACGCCCTGTCGTATGTGCTTAACTGGGTGAAGGTTTGTCCAAAGAAGTATGTTGTGGCAATTTTCCTTGACATAACTGGTGCCTTCGATCACGCGTGGTGGGCAATGATACGTATGAAGGTGAAAAACAGGCAGTGCTCCAAATTTTTATTAAAGATCATTGATGACTATCTGGCTGATAGAACTATAACTATCTCATTTGGTGACTATTGCATCGAACGGGAAACTGATATGGGATGTCCACAGGGCTCCATTCTTGGACCTGACCTGTGGAATATTGCCTTTGACGACTCCTCCAGGTTACCCTTGCCTGAAGGATGTATCGCTGTCGACTACGCTGATGACAAAATGTATCTGGTCTCTGGGGACAGTAGAAAGGAAGTTGAAAAGAAAGGCAGTGATGGTTTGCAGATGTTCCTGGATTGGGGAACAAGAAACAAGATGACCTTTGCTCCCCATAAGACCAAGGGCCTCCTGATGAAGGGTTATCTCAGCAGAGACAGAAATCCAACGATCAAAATGGGAGAGTCCAATATCCGTTTCTTTGATAATGTTAAATATTTAGGTGTCACACTTGATCGATCGTCCTCTTTTTTGGCTCACGTCAAGGATGTATCCAGCAGGGCTCAGGCTCTCTTTTTGAAGTTAAGGAGACTCTCCACAGCTGAGTGGGGATTGCGTAATCCGGCATTGCGTATGCTTTATAGGTGCGTTTATGTGGCGCAAGTTTCATATGCTGCATCTGTTTGGGAACACCGCCTGGATAATTCGCTTATGCTCTTGGCTTTGAAAAGAGGCCAACGTACCCCTCTCTTGGCACTATCTGGTGCGTATAGAACCGTTGCTTCGGACGCTTTGCCTGTTTTGGCTGGTATATTACCAATCGATCTTGAAATTAGGGAAGTGATTACTAAGCAAAAGCTCACTAGAGGAATCCCGGCAACTCATCTTGGTGTTATCCTAACTCCTGGTGGTTCGGGAACTCTCCCTGGTCTGCTTCGTGAAATGAGGGAACTGTCACTTCAAGAGTGGCAGCTGCGTTGGGATAGGTCGAATTTGGGGAGATGGACTTTCTCCTTCTTCCCATCAGTTAAATTCAGAATGGAAGGGGCCTTTTTATTACTGGACCATTATGTGACCCAACTTTTGTCTGGTCATGGGGAATTCAGGGGGAGACTTCATTCTCTCTCCCTATCCCCTCATCCCAACTGTGCGTGCGGTTGCACCAACCAGTCGGCCGAGCACATTCTGTGGCATTGTGAGATTATGATGGATGCTAGAGAGGAAATGCTTGATGGTTTGGACGTTCCTATTAGACCAGTATGGAATACTGATCTAGTATCGAATAAGGTGAATTTCGAGTGCTTGCGTAAATTTGCAAAAAATTGGGTTGAAAGATGGCCTGCTCTTAGAGTTGCTGACTAGCTGAATTTATGTCACCAGGTGTACTTGTTCCTGTAATTTCCACGGACTACGATCTGATCTTTCTCTACACTATTGCTTGGATGTACATATTTCTTCTACCTTTTTTTGTGTTAATTATGTTATTTGTTATATTATTTCGTTATTCATCATCATGGCAGTCCCATCCTCTCCTCACACAGTTTCTGGAGTTTTATTTATTTTATTTTATTTTTTTTTTGTTTTTTACCCTTTCATCGGAATGGGAGGCTCACCCATCCGATTTGCAGAAAACACCAGGTATTTAGGCGTGATTTTGGACAGATCTTCTTCGTTCCTAGCCCACGTCAAGAACGCCTCCGACAGGGCCCAGGCCCTGTTATACTGTAATATTGTTATTTTGTTTCTTTTGTTATTTTGAATTTGTTTTGCTGAATTTAGGTCACCAGGTATACTTGTTCCTGTAATTTCATTGACTACGATCTAATCTTTCTCTTACACTATTGCTTGGATATACATATTTATTCTAACTTTATTTGTGTTAATTATGTTATTTGTTATTTTATATTGTTATTGTACTATATTGTCATACTGTAATATTGTTATTTTGTTTCATTTATTATGTTGTTACTTTTTTATTTTATTTGGAGGTTGGATAGAAACTCCTTTGTTTATTTTGTAATGTCCTTTTCCCCATAAAAGGGGTTGGACTTTGGGCCTTGTCCCTATTAACTTACATATAGGTCTACCTTTTTGTGATGTACTATTGTTATCTCCTTCTTCTGCCTGCGCCACCCCCCCTGACATGATAAGGTTGGCGGAAAGATTGTGTGGCATCTAGAGGTTTGTCCGTCCCTCCTCCTACTTCCCGACGCTTTTCTCTCTAGGGTCTTTCAATTGTAGTCCAATTACTTCTTCTAAGCACAACCGGCTAGCTGGCTAAAGGACGACTCCACTAGGTCCGTGACGTTGGACTAATAACCTTATACATTATCTGGGGGACTGCCGGGCAAACGACGATCGTGACGGTTATCCTCTATTTTTTTACCTTTTTCAAATGTTATATGTTTTATTTACTACACTTTTTTTTTTTTTTTCTCTTCACACGCAGATGCCTGCAGTCTCAGAGTGTGTGGTCTCCTGCTGTTTATTTTTCAAATATATTTTGTTCTTTTCTCTATATTATATTTTCATGTTTACTTACACCAGTAGTATTAGTTTTTCTTTTTGACTATTACAGCTTAGACTGTAGGCGATCCTACATTTCCGCCACCTAACAAAGTATGTAGGGACATTGAAGGTCTAGATTCGTTTTAATAAATGTAGAGTCGTTCAAAAAAAAAATTAGATTCTTGCGAGAGCTCCGAAGGGGCGACCATAAGTCGCCTATACCGGGGCGGGACAGTGGTGGGTACTTCAATGGCGCTCTGCCGATTGACCTTGAAATTAGGGAAATATTGACCAAAAAGGAACTTAATAGAGGCAGGGCTGCTGTCCACCTGGGTGTCGAGCTGACACCGGGAGGAGTCGTGGCCCTCCCTGGCTTGCTCAAAGCGATGCGCGAGAGGACGCTGAGTGTATGGCAAGAGCGATGGGATAGGTCGACGAAGGGCAGATGGACTTTCTCCTGCTTTCCTTCAGTTAAATTCAGAATGGAAGGGGCATACATTAAACTAGATCACTACATAACGCAGATGCTTTCTGGGCATGGGGAATTCAGGGGTCGACTTCATAGCTTGACCCTCTCTCCTCACCCAAACTGCGCATGTGGTGATACTAACCAAGACGCCAGGCACATTCTGTGGCACTGCGAGTTAATGAAGGAAGCACGAGAGGAAATGTTGGATAGCGTGCGCGGAATAACAAGACCAGCGTGGAATGCTGACCTTGTGTCGAACAAAGAGAATTTCGAATGCTTGAAAAAGTTTGTCAAGTCCTGGGTAGAGAGATGGCCTGTACTTAGAGTCGCCGACCTAGACTAAATTCATCCTTGTCTCAGGTGCTACACGTATTGCTCCCGTCTTCTTCGGTCCTCCTCTATTACTCTTTATTTAGTGAATATGCCTTGAACTATCTGTAATATAACTTATGTGACCTATAATTTACTGATTACGTTTGACTATTTTTTCTTCTTCTCTGGTCTCTGCTAACAATGATTTATGTTTTTACCTTGACAGGTCATGTTCTATCTAGGTGAGCGATGGTAGTGATGACACAATCGCTTGATACATTATCACTCTGTACTGATTTTGTAATTATTTTTCACATGTATAAATGCTCTTATTATTTTCTATTTTTCTTTATTAGTTTTGGTTTCCATTCTTTGGTGGCGCAACGGAACTGTACATGTTATGTATCGTCGTTCCCCCATAGAAAGGGGGTGGGATAGACCCTGTCCATGCACATTGCCAGGCGAACACACACCGGAGCGGTCTTCCCGCGATCCGCCTGCGCCTCCCCCATCGACATGCGTTGGCCTGAGGCTTAACCGTGCGGTCTCGATGTCCTTCCGTCCCCCCTCCGGTAACCCGACGCTCATCTTTTCCTAAAGGTCTTCAAAAACTTCCCCTTCTCTCCCAAGTACATTTCTTCGAGGCAAAATCGGGGAACCGGCTAAAGGACGCGGACTTCGAGCATCGTCTGCGGTTGGGCCGATAGCTATACGCATTCTCATTGGGACTGCCAGGCGGTCTATGGAATATTTTCTCTGGCTTTTCTTTTTATATATTTTATTTTCTTTCCGCTATTATAGTAATTACTTACATTATAAAATAATCATAAAACTGTTTTTTCCTCATTACTTATTTTATTTACAGAAGGTTTCTTCGACTGGTCATAGCCGTCATATTTATTTATTTTTTCTTTTACTAACACTATTATCTCCTTTTGATGTTACCTATTTCAGAAGAACTATTCCACGGGCTGCTACTTCTAGTTATCTTTTGTATAATGTTAATGTAAGTACTTGCATACTGCTTACTGACCCCATATGCATGGACATTGGAGGGTCTAGAGTCGTTCAAATAAATGTAGCTTCGTTCAAAAAAAAGTAGAGTCTTGACGTGTGCGGTGAAGGAGGAAACCATATGTTTCCTTATAACGCCGTTGGGAAAGTAATGGGTCCCCTCCAATATTTTAGAGAAAATGTGTCCTTACTCGGGTACCCCGTTCTATGGACACATTGTACAAGTTTATTATTTGAATTATGAGTAAATACGTGTTGGAATATTACCAAGGAAAATACAATAAAATAAAGTACAAAACATGCCTTATTCTTTGTTAGGTTGCAAAATTGAATCTTTTATGCTTCTTTTGAAGGCGGTTATTTTTTTTATGGTTTTCATTGCAAGAGGGAGTAAATTAAATAATTTTACAGAGAAGTATTCCATATTTCTTTGTCCAAAAGTCGTTTTAGTTGTAGGTTGGTAGAATGAATGTTATAATATAGATCTTGTGAACCGGCCCGAGTTTGTCTGTGTAAAGTTATACTGATTTTTGAATGAAGTTGCTTCGCCCAACTGTGTCTGGGGCGGCCCACTGGATGTCTACCCTCGCACTCAGTATTTTCCTAGAAATTCGGTCATCAGACTTTCTTATTACATGGCCAAGCCACCGCAGTTGCGATTTTTCTATAAAGAGAAGCAGTGGTTCGATGTTTAGACCGTTTAGATTGTCTCGGATCGTCGAGTTTCTACTGATCCCATTTGTCCCCTGTGGTTCTAGTTTGTTCAAGTCGAGTAGCTAAGCACCAGAATGTTTTCCCAGTTGGTGCGACACAATAAGGAAGTCGAAATTCACGCTGCGCTAACACCACTGTACCTGCAAGTTCAACACGCTCTTCTGTACTGTTCAGGGTGGATCAATGCAAGACAAACTGTAAGCAGAATTCTTGCCTGAACAGACAATGCAATAGTTATAACTAGGTTTTTCCCGTTGCAGAGGCAACTAACGGGTTAAAGCACTATGCGAATTGACGTGTGAACGTGGACGAAGCGAGCAGGATGTTGGGATTCTTGTGCATTATTCACGTTAAAAAATATGAATATTTATTTTTCTGTTAGCGCTTTGAAGGCTTTTGCAAGAGTACATTAATATAGGTATGTACACTGTACGTACTACTGTGTGAAATGCAACAAACCATATTGTCTGGAAAATCGATCGCCTAATTGTTTCACTTGTGATAAGAATTAAATAGACAAACTTCAAAGTTATGTGACCTAAAAACTGTAATGCTACTTTTTTATAATGATCTTAACAGACTGATATTGTATTTTAATAAAGATGTTTAGTTTTTAAGATTTTTGCAAAAAAAAATTTTTTCATACTCTTAATATATTGTAAAGGGAAGAACATTATGGTGCCAACCTAGATTAAATAAATGCATCACCATGGTAACGGAAAAATAACAAGCAGTACAAATAAAAAATCTGATAGATCAATCACTGAAATATAAATACCTCTGTAATAATAAATAAATAATGCAAATAAATAGTGTCACAGACAATTGTGTTGTTTTTAATAGTTTGTGAACCCAGTACGTAACTAAAAACGTAACAATTTGTGTCAGGTGTGGGGTTCCAAAAAAAAACTACAACAGTGACAGTTCGGATAATAAATTGTTTGACGATCATACGGTGACAAGGAAGATGGCGACCAAGAAAAATAGATTGATGGATTTAAAGGTAATGGAACTAAAGCGGGAACTCGAGGAACGTGACCTGGAGACAACGGGGACGAAGAGTGTATTGCAACAGCGGCTACGAGTGGCTCTCGTAAACACTGGTGAAGATCCGGAGAGTTTTACTGTCGAAACAACCGGCGGAATTGATGACCTCTGTCAAAGCATCGGTGACATGAGGACACAGCTGGAAGGGAAGCTAGACATCATTTCTCGCTGCAATGAAAAGATAACTGACATGGAAGAACGCACCAGGAGAATAGAGGAGCGACTCCACGCGACTGGTGGTGTAAAGAGTATATCAAGGCTCCCAAACGCTAATGTCGAGGAAAGGATGGTCCTGACACAGATGATGAACGACCTGCCTATCTTCGACGGGAAATCTTCCTGGGAGGAATATGTGACGCTCTTCGAGACTGCGGCCATGATCCATGAATGGCCAGAAATTAAGAAGGCGTCGATGCTGTGCCTGTCGCTGCGAGGAGATGCAGTAAGGGTATTGCAAACTATTCCGCTGACGGAGCGCCAGGACTATGAGCAGTTGACGCACCGTCTGGAAATGCGGTTCGGTCATCGTCACATGGAGCAGATCTACCGCTCACAACTGAAGAACCGCTTTCAAAAGCCGAACGAGACCTTGCAAGAATTTGAAGCCGACATCGTCCGCCTGGTTAGAGGCGCTTACCCAACAGTGTCTGACGATGTCTACGAGAGTCTGGCCATCGACAAATTCTTGGACGGACTGCGGGAGGGTGAAACGCAGCAGGCTGTCAAGTTGTCACGTCCGAAGATGCTGAGTGAAGCGTTGACGCAAGCTCTGGAGTTCGAGGCCGTGAAGCTGTCCGTGAGAAGCCAAGCTCGGGTACGCGCTCTGGAGACCGCGGGGGAGGAATCGCAACCGTCCATGCAGGAATTAGTGAAGCATGTCCTGGAGGCTTTGAAGGTACAGAATAGGGAGATACGCTGCTGGAACTGCGATCAGACAGGACACCTTCGCAATAAATGCCCGAAACCACTAAAAAGGTTTGATGGGAAGGGGCAACCATCGATCCGTATTACCGAGGCCCCTTAAACATCCGTTACTATGTCGACACTTGGATGGGGAACTAGCAGTATGTACATAGAGGGTCTGGTGGATGGAAAAAGTCGCAGACTGTTGTTGGACACGGGAGTAACTGCGTCGATCATAAGACCAGATATTGCTGACTCCGGAGCAAGGATCGTGCCGTCACGATGGAAACTACGTACGGCAACAGGGGAGTTGATGTGCGTGCACGGGGAGACAGCCGCCCTTTTCAAAATTGGCAACACCACCTTCAAGCATCAGGTTCTAGTCGCTGACATAGAGGAAGAAGTGATCTTGGGGATGGACCTACTGTCGAAATTGGACTGTAAGCTGGACCTGAGGGAGGGAGTCATATGGATCGACAACGAGGAAGTGATACTGCAGAAGGGGGTAGGCGGAACGGTGTGTGTTGTCCTTAGTGCGGATACTCTGCTACCCCAATGCAGTGAGACACTGGTTACCGCGTGTCTAGACACGTGGAGTCCACCGGGGCAAACTGTCATCTTGGAACCGGAGAGGGACGGTGCGGGACCAGGACAAGGAATTTTGGTCGGCAAGGCGCTAATCCGCACCCGTGAGGAAATACCCATCAGGATAATGAATGTCAATGACTACCCGGTAACCCTGAAGAAAGGCACTCAGTTAGGGTGTGGTTCACCTGTTTTGGCGGTTGTTCGGCAAGTTAACAACATGACCCAGACATCGAATAAGCTTCCAGACCAGCTAAAAGATCTCGTTGAACGGGCCAGTAGGGGACTTCCTGCAAAACGTTTTATGGCGAAAAAACTGCTAATGACAGTAAAGGAGTAGCCAATTTATTTTCGGAGTATTTTGGTTCTGTATTTTCGAATGATCAACCTGCT
Source organism: Limnephilus marmoratus (assembly GCA_917880885.1). NCBI lineage: Eukaryota > Metazoa > Arthropoda > Insecta > Trichoptera > Limnephilidae > Limnephilus > Limnephilus marmoratus. Next base: position 56,461,264 of record OU862907.1, on the reverse strand, counting down.
CATACAAGCAATGCTAGTGATTGTTTAAATTCAAATAGCGTAATTAGCTCAATCGAGATCAATGAAGACATAACTTTCAAATACCTTAAGTCTATCGATATTAAAAAGGGACCGGGTAACGATAAACTTCCAGGAATCTTTATAAACTACTGTAGTAAACAATTGACACCCCCCATTTTTGCTATTTTCAAATTATCGCTATCGGAAGGAACATTTCCCGACAAGTGGAAAACAGCCTTGATTACCCCAATCTTTAAAAACGGCAGTAAAAATGATGTCTCCAACTATCGACCGATATCCAAATTACCGATTCTAAGTAAAGTATTGGAAAAAATTGTTTACGATCAATTATATTCTACCATCTCACCTTTACTCTCAACTAATCAACATGGCTTCATGAAAAATCGCTCCACAACCTCAAATCTTGCGTCTTTTACAAATTTTCTTCATGCTCAAATGGACATGAGATGCCAGGTGGATGCCATCTACACTGATTACTCGAAAGCATTCGACCGTGTTAACCATTATATTCTTTTACAGAAGCTTTTAGGTCTAGGAATTCACGGTGATCTCTATAGATGGATCGCATCTTATGTTAGTAATCGACACCAAATTACGGTTGTCAATGGTTTCGCATCTTGCTTAATAGAAATCGTCTCAGGTGTGCCCCAGGGGTCGCATCTCGGACCACTCCTATTCAATATTTATATAAATGACATTCTTGTATGCTTCCCAAATAGTTACTTTATATTGTATGCGGACGACATGAAAATTTTTAAACCTATACAGTCGTTATCCGATTGCATCGAATTACAAAGAGATCTTGATCATTTGTGCACATACTGTGAATCAAACTTATTGTCCTTAAATATATCCAAGTGTCACTCGATTACGTTTACTAGAAATAAAAATAAAATAACCTATCCTTACAACTTGAATAACAAACCTCTAAAATATTTGTCTACATGTAAAGATCTAGGTGTTCACTTGGATAGCAAACTAATATTTGATAAGCACATCGAATACATTATATCAAAATCTTATAAGATGCTAGGTTTTCTATTAAGAGTATGTAAAGTTTTTAAAAGTGCTAAGACTCTGGAAATATTATTCTGTTCATTGGTCAGAAGTCCACTGGAGTATGCTTCCACCATATGGAATCCTCAATATAAGGTATACATAGACTTAATAGAGAGTATACAGAATAAATTTTCGAAATATTTACTCAAGAAATACAACAAAACTTCAAATAATATGTTATCTTTACAAAAAAGACGCACACTGTCAGATCTGATATTTCTACATAACCTGCTTAATAATAAAATAGATAGTCCCGAATTGCTATCTGTCATTGGTTTAAATGTTCCAATGAGGCGTACCAGGCACACTTCACTTTTTCACATAGGATCCAATAATACTAATGCAGCACAAAACTCACCAATCTCTCGCGCAATCACATCTTATACACACTATGAAAAATTATTACACTTAGACATTTTCCACAACTCCCTGCAAACATACAAAACTAATTTACTAAATTTGTTGGCGTGATATAATTAATTTTAAAACTTCTTATTTACACTTATATTTTCAATAAACTTTAATTACTACTCATGAGCATGTATTTATTGCTATAAAAATACTCTTCTTTTCACTAAACTAATTACAATTTGTTAGCATGTAATTATTGTTCTAAAAAAAAAAAAAAAATCTCTTTTATCTTTGTATACAATTTTCCTTAATATTATTCTTCTCTTTCATTCATTAGTTAAGTTTTAAGAACTGTTCAAATCCCAGGCGTATTATCCCAGATATTATACGGACTTACGTAATAGGTACTAAAGCATGTAATTACTTTATTTAACATTCCTTATAACTTGTAAACTTATGTACTGTGTATGTTCCTAATAAACAAATAAACAAATAAACAAAACAACGGAATGCCGTCGAAACGCTGATCAGCAGATATCAGAATGTCTTCGAAGGCTCGAACGGGTCGTTAGGAAGGACTGACGTCGTACAGCATCGCATAAGAACGGAGAACGTGGACCCTATTCGACAAACCCCTAGGCGATTACCATTTGCGAGACGTGACGAAGCTGAACAGATAATTCGGGACATGGAGAAAGGGAAGATAATCGAGCCATCAAAAAGCCCATGGGTTTCACCTGTGGTACTGGTGAAGAAGAAGGATGGGACCACACGTTTTTGTGTAGATTACCGACGACTCAACGATGTGACCAAGAAGGACAGCTACCCTTTACCCCAGATCGATGACACGTTGGACACCTTGGGAGGCTGCCAAGTCTTTTCCACCTTGGACTTGAAGAGCGGATATTGGCAAGTGGAGTTGGACCCAAGAGACAAGGAAAAGACAGCTTTTTCTACCGGGGCGGGACTCTGGCAGTTCACAGTGATGCCGTTTGGACTTTGTAATGCTCCTGCTACATTTGAGCGGCTGATGGAACATGTACTAAGAGGGCTATCCTGGGAAACATGCCTGGTCTACCTGGATGACATTATTATACTCGGCAAAACCTTTGAGGAACACCTGAAGAACTTGGAACAGGTGTTCCTGCGTTTGCAGGGCGCCCACTTGAGACTTAATCCCAAAAAGTGCAACCTTTTTCAGAAACAGGTCAATTATCTCGGTCACGTGGTTTCCGAAAGGGGAGTCTCAGTTGACCTAGACAAAATCCGCGCCGTCAATGAGTGGCCAGTACCGAAGGACAAGCACGAGCTGAGAAGTTTCCTTGGCCTCTGCACCTACTACCGACGGTTCGTCTATGGGTTTGCAGATATTGCCAAGCCATTGACAAGGCTCACCGAAGAGAAGAATTGTTTTGCCTGGGACTCTCACTGCCAGCAGGCCTTCGAAGACCTGAAGCGGAAGTTGACCGACGCCCCTATCTTGAGCTATCCCAAACCAGAAGGGAAGTTTATATTGGACACAGACGCCAGCAACGTGGGCATGGGAGGCGTTCTGTCGCAAGTCCAGGAAGGGGAGGAGAAAGTCATCGGGTACTTCAGCAAGGTATTGTCTAGACCTGAGCGCAACTATTGCGTAACGCGAAGGGAATTACTAGCAGTTGTTAAGTCGGTGGAGCATTTTCACAAGTACCTTTATGGGAGGAAGTTCCTGCTGAGGACGGATCATGCGGCGCTCCAATGGCTCTTGCACTTCAAAAATCCCGAGGGACAGGTGGCGAGATGGATTGAGCGGTTGCAGGAATACGATTATGATTGCGAACATCGAGCTGGAGTTCTCCACCGGAACGCAGACGCTCTATCCAGGAGACCTTGCGCGGAGGATTGCATGCACTGCGGGCGGATGGAGGAAAAGTCAGCTGTCATGTATGGAACAAGAGTCGTGGTGACGATTGGGAACCTGCAGAAATCGGGAAGGACCAAGAGGCTGACCCCGAACTGAAATATCTGGTGGAGTGGAAGAAAGCGGGACAGCGGCCAACCTGGGAGAACGCCGCTTCTTCCTCTCCAAACGTCAAATCATACTGGGCTCAGTGGGATTCCATTGAATTGGAAAACGGGGTTCTTAGAAGGGCATTGGAAACGCCGGATGGAGAACCAAGGAAGCTACAGATGCTGGTTCCAAGGAAACGCATTCCCGAAATCCTTCAGTAATTGCACGGTGGAACCTCCGATGGGCATTTGGGAGTCAATAAGACTATAGAAAAGGTCCGGGAACGCTTCTACTGGGTGAACTGCAAAAGAGATGTCAAGGATTGGTGCAGGAAGTGCGTGACTTGTGCCATGGCCAATGGACTGTACAAGAGGAAGAGAGCACCGATGCGACAGTACAACGTGGGTAGCCCGTTCGAGAGAATCGCGGTGGATATAGCTGGACCGTTCCCTTCAACCGAAAACCGGAACAAGTATATCCTGGTCGCTATCGACTATTTCAGCAAGTGGGTCGAAGCCTATGCACTGCCCAATCAGGAAGCAGTTACCGTAGCGGAGGCATTGGTCACGGAGCTGGTCAGTCGATTTGGTGTGCCTCTGGAGCTACATTCGGACCAAGGACGGAATTTCGAATCTACGGTGTTCCAGAAAATGTGCGAGATCCTGGGAATTAGAAAGACGAGGACTACAGCACTGCACCCGCAGTCTGATGGAACGGTTGAAAGGATGAACCGTACAATCGGCAGACATCTGGCGAAGGTTGTCTCGGATCACCAAAGAGACTGGGACCGACACCTGCCCTTGTTCCTGTTGGCTTACCGATTGGCAGTTCATGAAACTACGGGGCAGACGCCTGGAAGTGTACTCTTTGGACGAGAGTTACGACTGCCCTGTGACCTGAAGTTCGGGTGTAAACCGAAAGAAGACGTAGCTGGTGAAGACTACGTGTCGGACCTTCGTAGGCGTCTGGATGATGCCCACGACCGGGTCCGTGTGAATATCGAGGCTGCTAGCGACCGGATGAAGGAACACTATGACATCAGGGCGGAGAAGGGGGGATATCAATCTGGCGATCTAGTCTGGCTGTTCGACCCCCGGAGGCGCCGAGGTTTCTCCCCAAAACTCCAATGTTCTTGGGATGGCCCCTACGAGGTGCTAAAGCGGGTCAACGACGTGGTCTACAGGATAAGGAAGAGGCCTAACGGGAAACCACGGATCGTCCACTTCAACCGACTTGCTCCCTTCCTGGGTGACAATCGGGAGGACCTAGAACAGCATGTCCGAGTCTGCAATGTCCCTGAGGATGAAATAACCTTCGAACAATTCATATCTCAGGCTAGCAAGGGGCACAAAACCCGTCACACAGGAAATAGCGCAGGACCTGTTCGGGCTTTCAAAAGAGCATGCTGTGGCCTTCTGCGTGACGCACGACTTTGACATGTCACGGGGAATATCGAGGGTTTTGCAACATAAATTTCTGGTGCAACAGGAGTTGGAGCGGCAGGCACCAGCCATCGGAGAGGTGGCGCAACTCAACAGGGAGGGACAACTGATCTTCTGCTTGGTGACCAGGGAGACGACCCAAGTTACGCCGGAGTACCGAACCATTTGGGACTGTCTGATAGTTTTGAGGGACCGCTTGTTGCAGTCTGACATCAACCGGATAGGGATCCCGAAGCTGGGTGGCCGTGGGAATGGACTGGACTGGAGGATCTTGCGGAGCATGTTCGAGGAGATCTTCCGATACACTGGCATATCGGTTCTGGTATGCTGTTACCACAGTGGGTCAGATGCAAGTCACGGTAAAACAGTGGCTTGTCATTTCTTTGCGTCGGCTCGATGCAATCGAGGACCAGATTGCCGATACCTTCATGAAGGAAATTCGGGGCCTGTTCCGGGACGAAACAGCCCTAAGGAGGGTGTAACAGACGTCTTGATGTATTGGATTTTGTTTACGTGAAACTTGCAGCTGGTCGCTACACTTGCCTCAAATACCTGGCATTATCACAAACAACAGGTGCGAAGTGACGTCAACCCATGCAAGAAAAACACTTCGTGTCAAAACAAGTTTGTTATTAAAAATAGCAAATTAATATACCGGACACCTGCGGTCATCCAGATAAACAACAGGTGTGAAATGACGTCAACCCATGCAAGAAAAACATTTCGTGTCAAAACAAGTTTGTTATTAAAAATAGCAAATTAATATACCGGACACCTGCGGTCATCCAGATAAACAACAGGTGTGAAATGACGTCAACCCATGCAAGAAAAACACTTCGTGTCAAAACAAGTTTGTTATTCAACGGAACTTACACCTGCGGTCATCCAGATAAACAACAGGTGGCGAAATGAATAACATGTTTACGTTTTCCTTTAACACAGGTGTACACTAAAATTAGTATAAAAACCGTCTGAAAAATAAATATTCATTCATTATCCAAGAAACTTCTGAGTTATTATTATCTCCCGAAACCAAAGTGACGATCGGAGTTCAGCGCCCCTATTGTTTACAGTATTTGTATGGAACAGAAAAGTAGTCTCATACAGAGGGGGCAATGTAAAGGGGAGAACATTATGGTGCCAACCTAGATTAAATAAATGCATCACCATGGTAACGGAAAAATAACAAGCAGTACAAATAAAAAATCTGATAGATCAATCACTGAAATATAAATACCTCTGTAATAATAAATAAATAATGCAAATAAATAGAGTCACAGACAATTGTGTTGTTTTTAATAGTTTGTGAACCCAGTACGTAACTAAAAACGTAACAGTATCTTTGTTTTTCCAAAAAAAGTTATGTATGTGTTAAGTTTAAACCACTATTTAAGACTGTGTTGATTTAGGAAACACATTTTTTGTTATTGCATTTAAAAAGGCAGAGGTTGCTCTTGTCTGAAATTCAGACCTTTAAAAATCGAATTTAGCCAGGACTCACACCTCTCGAGATCCTACGTAAAAGCATTAGGTGAGAACTCTCATAGTTAGTTAGAAAAATTATCAACAGATGTCCGGAAGGTACAAAGCTGTGGCCAGCCAAGGAGATTGTTCTATAAATGGCGGTTTTTTAAAGGGATATACCTCTTTTCTCTTCGTCGCTTCGCTGAAACTACACCTAATTAACTACTAACTCCTTGGTCTGTCTCGGGTAGTTTGTATCTTCCGATTATAAAAATGTAATTGGAAATAGAATCAATAAACTCAAGAGTCCATTAAAAATTGTCCTGAAGATGAGTCTTTCTTTTACCAGTTCCTTACCTTAAAACTTTACAGCTCTCGTATGTAAAAAAACTTATTTTTCATATTTTAATAAAGACACTTAAAAAACTACTTGTTTTTTTTTAAGTAGTCTCCCAAGCGATGATTAGTATTAAGCAGTATAAAAATAAGATTAGTATTCTAGGGTTAAACTAACGTTTTTAAGACAAGATTTTTATGCATAGCACAAAGGGTAACAATTATTATAAGCAATAATTATCAGCCTGAAACACTCATCTACATTGAAAAATCTTCCGAGAAAAGATACATGACGCCAACGGGCCTCCCGTGTAAATGCGTAAAATGTACATGCGATGTATCTTTTCTCGGAAGATTGTTCAATGTAGATGAGTGTTTCAGGCTGATAATTATTGCTTATAATAATTTATTGTTGTCCTTTGTGCTATGCATAAAAATCTTGTCTTAAATACGTTAGTTTAATTATTAAAAATAATAGAAGTAATTCGACAAATTCTGCAGAAATACCACAAAGCAGAGACCGTGCCAAGAGTTCGGCTGAGTGGTGATCATCCTCTCAGACTTTCTGCTCGACATTTTGTCTCGGATATTCCCTTAACAGTCACTTCAAAGCGACAAACATCATATCGGCGATGTTATGTTTGTAAAAACACTACGCGAGAGCCAAAAAAAACGAGTTCAGACTCGTCATTGGTGCAGTGGAGGTAATTCACCTCTTACCCGCCCTGGTATAAGTAACTGATGGTTACTCCTTCAAGGCTCTCGCAAGATTCTATTTTTTTTTTGTTAAACGAAGCTACATTTATTTATTTTTAACAAATCTAGACTTCCAGTGTCCTTGTAAACGTTGTTAGTAAGCAGTATGCAAGTGCTTAGCAGGAAAAACAAAATGCAAAAAAAAATAGGTTAGAAAGACAAAGATAAATTAAACAGGGCAAAACAAAAACTCATTCATGAGACTCCATGAGGCAGCATTGCATCTGTAAAAACCTGCAAGCACCTGCATAAAATAGAACACATAAGTAATACAATAAATCTCAAATCAATTGGCAAGTACCAACAAAAAATGTGAATGGCTTTCGGTCTGACCATAAACTACACTTATTAGCTTCCGTGTCCCTCAGCCAACCACTCAGTGAAGCCTCAACGAAAGTTAACTGAATATTTGGGGTAAAATACCCGTCATTGGTGCAGTGAATGTGAAGTTGCCTTATGCCCAACAAAATGTTTTAAAATATATCACATAAAACTTTTAATTGATAAAACACGCCCGGCCTCACCAAACTAACGCGTGGTCACCGTGTTCAATGCCGACGCAGCGTAACTTAAATGTGTGTGAGTGAGAAGGCCGAATTTTTATAGTGACTGAAAAAATCAGTTTTACGATAAACTATACTATTACTCTTCTATAACTGAGTATTTGCGGGAGGGCTACATTTTTGTGGTAATTACAAGTTTATTTATTTATTTCTTAGTTGACCTCTACTCAACATCTTATTGTTATTAATTTCAACTGTACATTAAACAATTGTTCGTATTACACAATTTTTTTCAAAATTTTAAATCGTCAGATTGCAGAGTAATTATAATTTTTATGTATAAGTTGCAAAACTGAAAATTCACGCCGTTTCCAGGGAATATTCGACAAATAATGCAGCCAGCCGCCCAATAGGGGTTAAAATATATTTGCTTCTATGATTATCAAGTAGGCCATAGACAACGTGTAGAAATCTAATATATCCAATTTTGACTTGAAAAAGTAACATATAGGGCCATTTCGCAGGAACTAACACGCAAGATTTGCACGTTCTTAAAGATTACGATTTTATAATTTTTTTTTTATAATTCCTACGAATATGAGTTAATCGACAAAAGATATGTGAATTCGTTGGCTGTATAGAACTGTAATCAGTTAGTATGTCTCAGCATTAAAATTCGGAGGTATGATTTTTTCAATGTCAGCAGCAAATATTTAAAATGGACTCGAAAATATCACGAGCAATCCGAGGCAAAAATTAAAAATCGCGGTGTCGCTCCAGTGGGTAGAAGACTTCTAGACTTACTCATCTTGAGTTCTCGTATATTGCCTTAATAATTATCTCACCCATTCCAACTTGAAGCATTGACGCCAAGACATTTTTTGAAAGGGGCTTCTCTTACATCGGATCCTGAAACTAATCAGTCTGAAGTGCCTATGAATAGCTTATCGCGGTAGCGGTTGTGGTACAATCTTCAGCGGCATTGTAGGATGGGTGGTGCGCTTGATGCATTTATTAAGCCTTTATAAAATACTGAAAACCGCATCATTAAAGTTATGTTTAATATAAATAAAATATTCGCGACCGAGTTATTATACAAAGAGACTAAAATATATTTGTTTACTGACAAAAGTCCTTAACGTACGTTAACGTAAGTTGTTAACTGTTTCAAAGAAATAAATTGTTTCTACCTGAATGTCCTTTCCCATGCGTCCCCGTTCCCCTCCCGCGCTTCCTTCCCTTCCCACGATCCTTATCCACCTTTCACGTCTTTCCATGCCCCGTCACACCTCCCGCGAACTCACCTCCATCGTTACCCTTCCCTCCCTGCCTCGAAAATATATGAAACACCTCTAGTTTTTTTTTAATTCAAATTTCTTAACACCAGAGCTTACCATTATGAATAGTCTATAAACTTCGCGGACCCGCGCATAAAAAAATCACCAAAGTTTCATCGCAATCAGATGAACGGCAGAGCATAAAATACGAACAAATAAATATAAATTATGATATTTAAAAAGATTGCAAAGCATAATTCAAAAATTGGTAAGTTCAGGCGAATCCAGGTCATTAATTAATAAACTGGCTAATATTATTATTCCCTATTAATATAACAAGTAGTTCTGTAAACAGTAGACATATCGTCCAACAATGCATGTTTATAATTTACTATCATTTTAAATTGATTGAAATTTAGGTATTAAAATACTTACCTTCTTAATAAAGAACCATCAGTGCCGTAAATAGCCTTTTCTGCGCCCTGTGCGAACTTCTATAACTGCGCCCTATTTAAGTGGACCCTTCGCCTATTATACGCCATTCTTGCGCCCCCCCAGAGTCTACGCCCTGTACCTGGGCACTGGTGGCACCGCCCTATTTACGGCACTGAGAACCATTCATATTTTACGTTACTTTTTATTAACATCGCGTCAAAACTTATACCAGGTAAACAAGTTTTATTAGAAAAATAAATACAGATGGATATAAAAATGGAAAAACTCAAAATCGAATACACATCAAAACAGAACTAATTTGACAGATTAAAAAAGGAACCAAAACTTTTATTTCCATTTATATAACGATACTAATTTTGAAAACTGGAGATCCCCTGGTGTAACGTCAGATCTAAGACTCATTATCCCTAGTTTCAAGCAAGCATGTTATGTAAATGGATCCGAATGTCTCTTTGAATGTGCAGTTAAATACTTACAATCGGAGTAGGAAAAGGTTTTTCTCACTGTGCGTAAGCTTGTGTCTAGCCTAACTACTAGAACTTGAAAAACTGCAATCGGAACATGAAAAAGGTTTTTCTCCGCAGTGAGATCGCACGTGTCTCGTCAATTTACTCTTCATAGAACATGAATAATTGCAGTCGGTGTCGTGTGTAGTGTTGTCGTTGATATGCCCCGGCATAACGGCGGGTTCAAAATTAAACTATTAAATAAAAATTAAGGAGGAAACAATTAAAAGACCCACTGCTTTAAGAAACTGAAACATTTATTTCATTAATACAAAAAGGCAGGTGTTTACTGTTAATCTAGCGTTAGTCTTATAATCATAATTAACTCGTTCTTAAAATTGAAATGTCTGTTTGTTTAGTTCTACGTAAAAATCTTTAATTGTACAGAGTCTGATCACATCGACGGTTAATTTACTAAACAGTCACTTCCCGTGTTTGAGAACAGCGAGTGAGGACCGGAGTCTCCGTGTTCAATTGATCGTCCTAATTGACCACTTGCACTATTGCATCTTTTTTCACTTTAGTTATTCGGCAATTGCACTAATTACACGAATCGAAAATTTTATCGGTTGTTGAATATTTGTGCAATTTTAAAATTACGCAAATTCCTGGGCGGAAAATTGCGGTCCCTACTGTAACACTTCCTGGCGAAATTTTTGTGCGGGTTCGCGGGTGGTTCGGAGAGCGTTTGCAGAGCCCTGCGACGGGTGATTACCTTTAACCACCTGTTCGGGAGTTCGCGCAAGAGCCTCGGCTATTTCTTGCGGGGAAAGGCAGATCACGACTGTCGTCGGCAGTGGCGAGATTTCTCCCTCATGTCTCGCTGCTTGGCCCTGGAATATTTCTACGGTCGCGGCGGCCCGGGGTTCAAGCAAAATGTTTATTGCTTTCTTCTGCTTCGTAAAAGTCTGGGGTTGAGTTTTATTTATTAGCTTGTTTCATATGCATGTTTGTCCCCTGCCGTCTTTCCAAATTTTATAAGCCCCTTCCGTTGTATTCGTAAAACTGAATTTCGAGCTCGTAGTTTATTATGGTTATCAGGTCTGGTCCATAAACAAATTTTAAGACTTTTTTGGGTTAACCGCCATATTTAATTGGTAAGTAAGCTGGGAAAGATTGCACATGTTTTATTATTCTGTGCATTCTCGCTATTAAAAATACCCATGGATATATCATCCTATCTCTAATATTTAATATCATTTTATTCTAACTTACACGAAACAGGCTTTTCTCTACTGTGAGTGAGCATGTGCCTCGTTAAACTACTTTTATAGGAACATGAATAACTGCAATGGGAACAGGAAAAAGGTTTATCTCCACTGTGAGTAAACATGTGTCCCATCAAACTTTTCTTATAAATACAAGAATAACTGCAGTCGGAACACGAATAAGGTTTTTCTCCACTGTGAGTCAGCATGTGTGTCCTCAAATTTCCCCTCCGAGAACATGAGTAACTGCAATTGGAACATGAAAAAGGTTTTTCTCCACTGTGAGTTAGCATGTGTGACCTCAAATGTCCCATTTGAGAAAATGAATAACTGCAATCGGAACACGAAAAAGGTTTTTCACCATCGTGAGTACGCATGTGCCTCATCAAACTACTCTTCTGAGAACAAGAAAAACGGCAGTCGGAACACGCAAAAGGTTTTTCTCCACTGTGAGTAAACATGTGTCTCGTCAAATCATTCTTTAGAGAACATGAATAACTGCAATCGGAACACGAAAAAGGTTTTTCTCCACTGTGAGAAAGCATGTGTCTAATCAAATTACTCTTATAAGAACTTGAATAACTGCAGTCGGAACATGACAAAGGTTTTCCTCGACCGTGAGTGAGCATGTGTGTCGTCAAATGACCCTCGCAAGTAGATGCATAACTGCAGTCTGGACATAAATAACGCTTTTTTTCACTGTGAGTCAGATCCGTATATGAGTCTGAAAAATAATGCGAATAAAGATGTACGTGTAAGCAAAAAAAATTAAATTTAAAATATTGAAAAATGATTAAAAAAGTAAAAAATAGAAAGCACGAATCGTTATTTACCTGTTGTATGGGTAAATCCTTGAAAGCGTTTTAAAGAATCCTTCTTAACATCCGGCAGCTCTATGTCAATTTCCATATCAGGAATTACCTCTCCATCTTCATCTCGGAGTCCTGGTTCTACCTTGAAGCTAACAGTCTCCACTTTAAGGCTACCTAGAAATCCAAACGACAATACGTCCAAAGATATGCGACGACCTCCGTAGTCCAGTGGCTAAGACTCTTGACTCACATTCCGGAGGTCGCGGGTTCAAACCCGGCATGCGCAAATAAACTTTATTCTATTAATTTGTGTTATTTCACAATCAATTCATTCAAAATAATATATAGTATATTTGCGGCATGTTCCAGAGTGGAAGATACTATTAGTATCGCCCTGGTGTAAGACCACCATTCAGAATTGAAACGTTGCTTGAAAATGGCTTTAGCCGTGTTTAGTGACCAGATCTGAATAACCAGGTACTTCCCAACCTTCCTCTTCCCCACCTATGCCATAGTCTCACTGGCTCCAGACGGGAGCAGTTGAGATTCTTGTGCGGTATTCACTGTAAAAAAAAAAAAAAAAATTGAGCGTGTTACATTTGAAATTACAGTCGTTCCTCACCGAGAGAGTATTGCAAAAAACTTGTTAAAGATACCGTTGATTAACTATGTAAAAGAAAAAATGGTTAACGGGCTTTAAAGCTTAATTCAGGAAACATAAAGGACCTCAGATGTCCCCTTCAGGAACGATGCTCAAAGAAGGGAAAAAAATGTACTCTTGAACACATTCTGTACGACGTTTTGTATATTTATATATATGTGTATATATAGAAGTTTTGTATAACATTTTGGGAGGCGAGTATGGGTACCGTCGCCCCGGGAACCATTTTCTGGACAATAAATACCTCTGCCATAGGTCACCCCAAGTGGTTCGCTACGTTTGGTGACTTAGCAGGGGTGCCCGGATTCATGAGGTTAGGTTTGTCCGGATTTCGGTAGCGGATGCGTCTGCCCACTAACTGCGTGGCAGGCCGGATCGGGAGAAACTTGTTGAGGGAGATCTTTTGACCACTCCTGCAGGACTCTCTCGGGACATGGCTTGCACCGCAGTGGGAGGGATAGATACATACGTCTGTCACTCCCGGACACACTGATCCTCAGATTCCTACCCACCTCTCATACCTTTTTAATTCTTCCCTGAACACTCCTTTCTTTCCCTTAAAAGAAGCTCCACACAGCATCCCCAAAGATGACATAAGCCCTGAGGGGAATTATTTTCCTCAGGGCCTCCTGTGTGGGGCTAATGTAAAAAAAAAATGCCAGGGAAATTATGTTTACATCATTATTATATTGCTAAAGAAGGAGGTAGCGCAACACGGCGTAACACCCCAAAAACATATAACGAATATATTATGTGTTTTTAACGCATAATGACTGGAACGCTTTTCGCTACAATATCGCGCTAATTAAAATTTCACGGATTGGCTAGCTGCCAATTTGAGCAAATTTTCCGAAGAAATCTATTAGAGAAAAAGAAAAGCTGTATAAAAATACAATTAAAAATCCACACAACGAAAATGCTAAGATAGTTCTCAAAAAATATAGAAATAAATTAACAACTTTAATTAAAAAAAGTAAAGATGACTACTTTAGAAAAATAATCTCTACTTCAGAAAATAATCTGAAAGCTATTTGGAAAGCGGTAAATTATGCAATTGAAAATAAGAAAAAAAATAATTCTATAAAATACATTAAACATGAAAATAATATAATAGATGTATCCAAAGATCCAAAACTAACAGCAAACATTTTCAATTCTTATTTCTCTAAAGTAGGAAATAATCTCGCTGACAGAATCTCTAAACCTTTACACACTCCAAAACCTATAACTAATAATGCACAAAAACGAAATACACTGTCCACTTTAAAAAAAACTACTGAGACTGAAATACAACTTATAATAGAAAACATGAAAGACGGATCCTCTCCAGGTTTTGACCACATTTCTGGGAAAATTCTAAAAACAATGAAAATGTATCTACTGAAACCTCTTAACCACCTTATTAATCTCAGTCTGACTAAAGGCATATTCCCAACTAATTATAAAAAATCTGTAATATCCCCTCTCTTTAAAACTGGCGATCCACAAAATGTCTCAAATTATCGACCGATTTCACTAATATCAAATATAGGAAAAATATTTGAAAAGATTGTAAAAAAACGGGTTGTAGATTTTCTGGAGAACAATAAAATATTACATGGCAATCAATTCGGATTTTTAAAAGCAAAAAGCACACAAGACGCAATAGCAAATGTAACATCATTTATATACTCGGCACTTGATGAAGGTAATAAATGCGCAGGAATATTCATAGACCTAAGAAAAGCATTCGATAGTATCTCACACGTAAAGCTTATCAAAAAACTGAAATCAAATAACATCAACGATATAGCCGTCCAATGGATAGAAAGTTACTTGAACAATCGTGCACAATTTGTTAAAATAAATTACCAAATTAGCGACCAGGAAACGTCAAATTTTGGTATCCCACAGGGCACCGTGCTAGGACCAATATTGTTCATTTTATATGTAAACGATATATTCATTCAACCATTACATGGACGAATTATCTCTTACGCCGATGATACCGTTCTTTTAATAAAAGAAAAAACATGGGAAAAAATTAATTTAAAAGCCACAGAAGACATAAATAATCTAAAAATATGGTTTGACTACAACCTCCTTTCGTTAAATAGTGATAAAACAAATGTCATCCCTTTCGAAATTAACACCAATAATATATCAAATCTTCAAATAATCTTACATAATCATTCTCTCGCACAACACGATACTAATCACTGTCGACAAAATTGTTCACTTTTGAAAACAGCGGATAAAATTACATATCTCGGAATAATCATAGATAAAAACCTAAAATGGAAAGATCACATCGGACATACAATAAAAAGAATTAGGAAATTAATTTATATATTCTTACGAATTAGAAACTTCTTATCAACGAAAAATCTATACTCAATATACTACGCACTAGTACAATCTATTCTTCAGTATGCCATTATCAGTTGGGGAGCAGCTTATAAAACTAGTTTGACCCCCATAGAAATTGTTCAAAGACTCATTATAAAAATTATACTAAAAAAACCTCCAGACTTCCCCACTGAACGCATATTCGAAGAATTCAAAGTTCCAACATTTAAAAACTTATTTGCGAAAAATTCAATCATACAAATTATAAAAGAAAAAGATAAATTCTCATTCATAACTGAAAATCGTACAAGACTAACACATGTATTTGTATGCCCCAAAATAAACACGTCTTTTGCTCAACACCATTATACACACCAAGGAAAATATTTATTTAATAACCTTCCAGTAGAAATCAGAAGCATTAATGACAAAGTACAATTGTTGAACTCCATCAAAAAGCATTTTAGAGAAATCACCAATGGGAAAATTGCTGCTTCCCCCATCACCACATGAATGTCACACTAAAAATTATACCTATTTTTCTTCTTACTGAATACATGTAGATGATTTTATCTTTTAGTTAAAGGGTCTTGATTGCGATATAATTAAACTGTGTTTTAACGGTATATCAACAGGATATTAACTGTGAATCTGTACATATGTGAAACATCTGATTGTATAAATTGTACCTACATATTTAAAATGTAAACTCTTCCTCCATCCACAAGCAAATGCTTTTAATGGAGGAAAAGTAACATTGTAACATGTTCAATTTTTTTATGATAAGTACTAAAATAAAAAAAAATATATATATATATTAAACATTTTTTTGTAATATATTTATAACACGCCCGAGCTTCGATTTTGACATTTTTAGAAGATGAAAGATACTTCTAATATTCATATTCAACAGATGGCAGTGTACTCTAGTAATTTACGAATTATCTCATTTTTCAAAATCGTATTATGTAGATTTGTTTAAAAATGTCAAAATGCCTCAGTGTAAAATTAAGCTTTTTGTACTGTTTTAGTGGATTTTTCAGATTAACAGATTTGGATACCAGTGTAATAATGATTGGATTAGTAATGCATTCAACGTGTTTTAACTCTCCCGCAGCCAACTGGGGCCGAAGGTAGACCCCAAAATAACTATCCTTCTTATATCTACGTAAATACATGAAATATATTTTTAGTATTTTGGGTATTCCTGCGCAAAGGATTAATACATAATATGCCATTTAAAAAAAATGTGAAAAAATCGTTGATCGCAGGAAAAAATATTTTGTCAAATATAGGTAGGTAATATTCCCTGCCCAATTAATGGACATATAACAAAAAAAACATAAAAAACAAAAAAAAAATATATCAAAAGGAGAAAAAGTGTTTTCTTGGGTTTAAAAGTTTAGAAAAAAAATGCATGGGGTCATCAGCCGACCCCCACGGTTACGGACGTCATGTTTGGCATCTTGGCCTGTCGAGAGTTAATGTGTTTTAGACTTTAAAATTCAGTGTGTATTTGCAAAACAATTTTTTTGTGGTTATGTTAGCGTATTTTTTTGCACATTCCCCATTGCGGTAATATCAATAAATAAACCAATTATCGAGTTAATAAGTATTGTGGATTTAAGATAATTAATGAATCTGTTTGAGTTACTGCAGTTAATTTTGGTACGTACCTTATAAATTCCATTTTAGTCCATTATAAATTGTCGCCATTTCCCGACCACAATTTCTAGGTTTATTCAAAGGGAATATTAAATACTTCTCAACTTATTAAAATTCAGTTTTTTATGTATATTTATATATTGTGATAATCAATTAGACCATTTAAAAGAAACTTCATTGAAAATATTTAATGTGAACGCAGAATTGAACTTCCTACGAGAGTTTTAGGTAGAAATTCCTGAGAATATTTCTGTTTCAAATGTTAACGATTTTATAATTTTTTTGTTTTTATAAAACCTACAAATATGTGATATTCGGCAAAAGATAGGTGAATTTGTTTGCTATAAAGAACTATAATCAGTTTAAATGACTCTATATTAAAATTCAGAGGTATGATTTTTTTAAGGTGGGCGGAAAATATTCACCAAAAAAGTTCGAGCAATCAGAGAAAAAAGTTTCAAATTCTGCTGTCGCTCCAGGTGATAATAATAATGTAATAAATAAAAAAATAATGTAAAATGTCACTTATTTACATCTTAAAGAAGATAAGTTAAAAATTTGCCGCAGTTTGGTAGTTTTCCGTAAGTATACATTTTATGATAAATACCAAAGTACGGCAAGAGAGGACATTATGAACAAACACATTATGTCATGCCTGAGCAACAATTTAAAACGGATTGTGTTTCTGAAAATCAAAATGTGGTAAATATCTCCCTATTGAGTCTACGTTCTATAGGTACACACTTAAAAAAAATTGAAAAAAAAAATTACTAGATAGATAATAGTAGAAAGTAATTCAGTAACCGGAAATGGAAAATATTTCTTTTTAATAATTATTTTGTTAACTTAAGGACCGCCATGTTATTAATTACGACGGCAATTACGCACTTATAGGAAAAATCACTTTGTTTCAGTTAGATAATAATTTGAAGTACATATTTCAATCTTCGTGAATGATAAATAATGCGGGTTAATTAATATTTTGTTCGGTTTCATAAACACGAAAAATGATTACTCATTATGCAATATGCAAGTCGTATTAAATTGTGCCGTGCCGTGTGAAACATTGTGCCAATGTGCAAATCGCAAATAAACACTACCAACCTAATAACGATTAGCTAGAAATTAAATTACTATAACGAAGAATATTTTCAATTATTTCCAAAACCACCGAAAGTGTTATCATCTACCATCATATGGATAAGTACCCCTCATACGTAGAATTCGGAGCGACTGTGCTCCACGCCACTTTAGGTGGCCGCGAAGAAATGTAAATATCAAAAATCAGTTTACAGAACAATTTACTGTGAGCCTTTCCGTGCAGCAGTCTGAAGTGGCGCGGGGTACGGTCGCTCAGAACTGTTACGTGCAGGGTTTGTCTAACGGGTTTGCGTAACGGGTTTGTGGAATTATTTGAATACCCAGAACGAAAACAAATAAAAGAACGCACACGCGTTTTTCTTTTAAACAAGATATACATCCCAGGGTTTGAATGGTTTGTATGGCAAGCATGTTTTGTCTTACGGGTTTGTGTAATTATTTGAATACCTAGAACGAAAATAAATAAAAGAATGCGCACACTTTTTTCTTTTAAGCAAGATAAACATCTCAGATCTCAAATGGTTTGTAGGGCAATCAGGTTTTGTATAATTATTTGAACACCTAGAACGAAAATAAATAAAATAACACACACGCGTTTTATTTTGAACAAGTTATACATCCCAGGTTTTGAATGGTTTGTATGGCAAGCAGGGTTTGTCTCGTTTCGTAGTCATAACGTCTATATATCGTTTGTAGCTACTCGTTTCGTGAATGCTTTTTTTTATTTTTAGGTTGGCTCTTTTGCAAATTGCATGAAAATCATTTTTCACATGGAACAGTTTTGGGTAGTTTGGTATATTTATGGAACAGTTTTATATTTTTATGGGCTGGCGTCTTGCGTCAGGCGCGCGTAATAAGTAATTATTTTTCGTGTTTATAAAACCGAAAAAATAATTATAAATACGCATTTTTATCATTTCCGAAGATTGTTATTCGTACTTATTATTGTGTGACTGACAGAAAGATATTTTTCCTTTTAAACGTGAGTATTTCATCGTTGTAATTAAAAACATGGAGACCCTTATAAAAACATTTCACGTTTTAAAACGCAATATTTTTCAATTCCAAGTGTGTAACGAGCGTGGACCCAATAGGGAAATATTTACCCAAAGTGTTAAATTCCACATTTTTAACACATGCAATACTGCAATAATGCAACTTACTGGCTTTTTCAGCACTCTCCGCATACTGTAGACATTCCTTCTTTACATCTGGGAGGTCAAAATCCATATCCGCATACGACATTTCACCTTCACCTTCTTCCTGGGGCCCTGGTTCCGTCTTGATGGAAACACTCTCTGGGCTTAGTAGATCCATGGCAAGACCGTGGAAGGATTCGGTTGGAATATTCTTAAAAACAATGATGTGTATGGGTAACAAATATTTATATAGAAACTAGCTGGTTCCCGTTGCTACGCCATTCAAAGAAATAAATTGTATCTCCCTGCACGTTCATTCTCACGTGTCCCCGATCCCCTCCTGCTTCCCCTTTCCCTCCTGCATTCACCTTCCACCTTCCCTCTTCCTAGTCACCCCTCCCCCGATCTCCACCTCCTTCTCTACCCTTCCCTCCATGACGCTAAAATATATGAAAACATTTTCAAACCACTCGCGCACCACCTGTAGTAATTTTTTTATACAAATTTCAACAGTCTTCTGCTAAAATACAATGTTCTGTAAAATATTTAAGATAATCCATTGATTAGGTACTTTCCGAGATTTGCGGACCCGAAGGTACGGAACACATTTTTTTAAACAATTTTCATAACGCCGGAGCTCACCATTACCCATAGAAATAATCCTCTGCTAAAATGAAATATTCGGTAAAAAAATTAATCAATCCATCGATTAGTTTCCGAGATTTGCGGACCAAAACGTAAGGAAATTATTTTTTGTAAAATACAAATTTCATATCGCCAGAGCATACCGTTATAAATAGAAACACTATTCTGCTTAAATGCAATGTCCTATAAAAATTTTGAGTCCATTCATCGATTATTTTCCGAGATTTGCGATTTTAGATATAATTATGACAGAAGCTTTGAGAGAAGACAATTATTGCAAACGGTTGACCGAATCGTCATCATTAGTTAGATTACAGAAACCATACACTGTATAAACCATACAAACCATAACCTCTATATTAGCGTGTGTCAATTATTTCAACTTTTAAATTCAGAAACGCCCGGGGTCTCAAAAGTTGCGTCTTGCGAAGAAAATGAGAACTGCGTGTAAATGTATTTTTTTTAAATGGTTATTAGCCCGCATAAATGCATTGAAAATCAGAAAAAAAACCTAAAACCATTTTTTTTAATTTTTAATTTTTTTTTTTCAGTAATCTAACCTTTTAACGTTTGTTTATTATTAAAAAATGCGTATAAATGACAAAAAATGAAAAAAAAAATCAACTTTATGAATACAAGTAAGTCAACAAGAAATCTGATTTTATCCAGAAAAAGTGTTATTTTCCGCTTTTATTTTTTTAACCAACACATCACATGTGTTTAAAAAAAATAATCGTTCTTTGTACTGCAGTTATGTAATGAAAAATAAGTTTGGTACAAAATATAAAATATGAACCCTTTATTTATTTATTTATATAATACATGTTACATAGGTAATTGTGGCATTTACATAAAGTAGATTATTGAATCACCATACTAGGCGGCTGCCTGTTTCATGGTGACCAATGGAGTATTGTTGCTATGTATGAAATTTAAAGTTTAAAGTAAAGTGTAAACATATGGATTTAATATAAATGGTGCTAAAAGTTGGAAAAATTTAAATAAAAAGTAGAAAGTAGAAAAAATAGGAAGTAGAAAGTACACAATAGAAAGGAAAAGTGGAGTAATTTAGCATAAGATTATAAAAATATTTTAAAAAAGATTATAAAAATATTTTAAAAAAGATTATAAAAATGTACATAACCTTATTCTTTTATTTATATAAGTGCATGTGCATTTTTATTTTTCTTTGTTTTATTTTTTTTCCAAATCACAAAATCTATTTTTTTTTTCGAAACTTCCGGCCATTTTATCGTGCTAAATATCATACGAAACTCTTGAGACCCCGGGCGTTTAAATACAAGGCCAGTTGTTTTCTCTCTATGGAGAGCGACACACGCTACTCTATATCCACTATATCTTCATAAAGTGACAATCGCATAATTGATCTGTCGTTCCTGATTAGACAAAATATTGGTATACCCAGGTAAACCATATTTCTATAATTTGTTTTAATCAATGCCTTCGAAATACACATCCATGAAACAGTTCTCAAACCAGACGCAAATAATTGATTCTCTAAAGTACAAATTTTCTAATTTTGGTGTAAGTTAAGCTGGATCGCGTTTTGGGGGTTAAGACTTCTTTTTCATACAGTTTGTGTATTCTTAAGGATCCAATATGAAAAAAGGACGTGTTTTATTTTGTGGTATATTCATGGTTTAAGACTTCGGACATTATTATTTGACATGTGTCAAATCTCATTGTTTTACGCAAGTATGTTAATTGTAAATGTTGAATGTGTATTTAACTTAGTAAAAATTTAAAATATTAATTAAATATCTAAATATGTATTGATTACTTATTGTGAACTTGTATTACTTACTGTAAGGAATTTAAAAAAAATGTGAGTATGTTTGATAATTTGACACTTTACAGACGCACTGTTAACTCGTACATTAAAAGTATATCTGTGTGTGTTAACTTCATATTGTAAAATATTGTGTCAGCTAAACCTTTGGATCAGGCGTAGGGTACAAAAAGTTGTCAGCATAGCAAAAAATTAAAAAAAAACTTCGACAACTTAACGACCTAACAACTGAATCTCGCAAACGACAGTGACAGATGACAGACGCTTTCATGATTGTGATCTATGGTTAAGTTCAAGGTGTTGCTATTTTTCGACGATTAGTAGGTAGTCGAGTACCCCAAAATATTATTTCTTATTAGATATTGTTTGAAGTACATACCTATCACATGCCTACATTCCTTCATTTTACATTTTTTTACAAGATTGACATTTATGCTTCCTTTAAATTAAATTGGATTGGGCAAAAACGTTTTAATTTTCCAAAGCAAAAACACTTACAGCATTACTAATTAAATAACAAAACACCTTAACGATCGGTAAACTGCATACCTGTTGTTTGCCGGCATAAATGAACTAATACCTTTGCCGGTGAACTGCGTATTTACATGATTAATGTGACGTGAACACCGAACAATGCTATCAACCTAATAATGTGATAATAAATGATCACATTATTAGGTTGGTAGCATTGCTTTTGCTTGATCTGCGTATGCGCGGCCATCATTGGCGGCCATCTTTTTTTCAATAAATTCTTCTATTTAAACTTTCGTGACGTGTGGAATATCATGCGTTGTTATTTAATGTTTTTAAACATGATTTCTGTTAAATGATTGATTCACTGTTATATTATTATCATAAATAAATATTTTTTCCATTGTCTCTGTTGTTACTTTGTTACTATTTTGTTAAAATAAACATTTAGGTTAGGCATTTCGAATAATTTATTTTTATCCGCTTAAATAAAACTTCCATAGAAGTAATATTATTTAAAAAAATAAAAGGCTTGTGCGTGAGTTAAAAAATACCGAATTCGAGTTATAAACGTTTATATTGTTCCGAAATGAATTCAAAATGTCAGAATTTGTCTATTATTCTCTTGGAACAATTCTTATAATGTTTAATTGTATAAACGAGATTAAAAGTGAAGTGATAGTTTTCTTCCAAATTCATTTATTGTGAGGACTGTGTTTTTAATTACGAGTTTTCTGATTTTTTTAAACAATTTAATTGAATATGTTTACGGTAAGCAGTTTCAATCAATTTTTTTTATAAAGCATAAAATACTCCAATTTTTAAACACAAAAGTATATTTTAGACACAAAAATCTAAAACGTAATTCTATCTAGTTTCTAAAATGGTACTTGTTTTAACGCCATCTTAAAAAATAAGTAATATCCAAGATATTTAAAATACGTTGGAAAAATTCCAAAATTCGTTCAGAAATCGTTATCAAAAGAGTCGTACACGAGATAAACTATCCCCGTCAGGCTGTGTAATGTAAGCCATACACGCAACGGTCTACCGGAGAGGTTACCTGTGCAGGTCTGCCGGTAGCGTGTATGGGAACGTTCCTGTATATTACGGTATATTAACGCTAATTAATAAAGTGAGGAAAATTATTTATTCCCCATAGCCTAAGAGCCCGCGACATTAAACCTGTAATGATAGGTCTCCCAAAAATCATACACAAAAATCGTTAGATCATTCATAGGGGTACACAAAATGGCGGTGCTGCCATTTCTGAAACCGGTCAGCACTATAAAAAAAATTTTTTGAAAAAAATTATTTTTCAAGACTTCTGTAATCATAAGTCTCCCAAATTCTGATTGTTCCTCGAGACAGGGGAGGGGTAGGACTATACGAAAAAGCAGTGCTGCCCGTCCCCCTAATGGGCCGTCTCAGTTGCTGCCGAGAAATAAGAGACGCCAAATATGAGGTATCTGTAATCATCGGTCTCCCAAAAAAAAACAAAGTTTATCTGAAAGACCATCAAATTTAGTGAAAGAAAAACCACTGCTGCCGTTTCCAAAAAGTGGACAAGATGGCGGCAGCAGCGTTTGAAAGTCGCCCTCCTTTCTTATGACTTTCGTTACATAAAAGACACCTCGTACCTAGGTATCTATATTCATCGACTTCCTCAAAAAACCAAACTTATCTGAAAGATCATCAAATTTTGTATAAGAAAAACCAATGCTGCCGTTTCCAAAAAGTGGACAAGATGGCGGCAGCAGCGTTTGAAAGTCGCTCTCCGCGCAACCGAAATTGGCGTTTAGATTCGGTTTCATCAGCGATCGCATGGTTTTTTTCGATATTTATTATTGAAATACGCCTTCCACTATCACGAAAAATGAATTTTACGTGTCGTTGATTGTTTAAATAAATGAAATTGCATATTTTATGCGATATTTTTCAATTTTTCAGCCGTTTTCATTGTGTGTTTTTATACTTTCTTATGTCTTTCGTTAATAAGAGACACTTCGTACCCAGGTGTTTATAATCATCGGTCTCCTCAAAAAACTAAAGCTTATCTGAAAGATCATCAAATTTTGTATAAGAAAAACCACTGCTGCCGTTTCCAAAAAGTGGACTAGATGGCGGCAGCAGCGTTTGAAAGTCGCTCTCCGCGCAACCGAAATTGGCGTTTAGATTCGGTTTCATCAGCGATCGCCCGGTTTTTTTCGATATTCATTATTGAAATACGCCTTCCACTATCACGAACAATGAATTTTACGTGTTGTTGGTTGTTTAAATAAATGAAATCGCATATTTTATGCGATATTTTTCGATTTTTCAACCGTTTTCATTGTGTGTTTTTATACTTTCTTATGTCTTTCGTTAATAAGAGACACTTCGTACCCAGGTGTTTATAATCATCGGTCTCCTCAAAAAACTAAAGCTTATCTGAAAGATCATCAAATTTTGTATAAGAAAAACCACTGCTGCCGTTTCCAAACAGTGGACAACATGGCGGCAGCAGCGTTTGACAGTCGCCCTTCATGCATGTATCCCTTTTGAGAACACGAATAGTTACAATCAGGACATGAAAAAGGTTTTTCTCTTCTGTGAATCATACTGTGTAATTTAAATCTTCGTTTTGAGGACTTGTATAACTGCATTCAGATCATGAAAAAGGTTTTACTCCAGTATGGGTAAGCATGTGAATTTTTAGATACCGTTTTGTAGCGCATGAATAGTTACAGTCGGGACAATAAAAAGGGTTTTCATCCCTGTGAAACGTGCCGTTTTAGTTATTTTTTTCGAGAATAAGAATAGTTGCAGTCAGGAAATAAAATAGGTGTTTTTCCACTGTCGGTAAACGTGTGATTTTTACATTTCTCTTCATAGTACATGAATAGTTGCAGTTGGAACATAAAAAAGGTTTTTCTCCGCACTGAGTCAGCAACTATGTATCCCTTTTGAGAACACGAATAGTTACAATCAGGACATGAAAAAGGTTTTTCTCTTCTGCGAATCATACTGTGGACTTTTAAATCTTCGTTTTGAGGACTTGTATAACTGCATTCAGATCATGAAAAAGGTTTTACTGCACTCTGAGTAAGCTTATGAATCATAGTGGAGTAAAGTGTTACTTCATATGGATACCTTTGTAAAATTACTTTCTTCAGGGTCTCCTCAGTGTTTACATTAGCTACATAGCTAATGTAAAACGAAATATGTGTTGTAAAACCATGAAGGTGTATTAAAGGTAAGGTAGTATTAAATTGTGGAGATCCGGAAGGAATGAAAGGCCGATAAAAATAATAATATTTTCCCAATTTGTTTATGAATTACAATTTAAAACAATAAAATAAACAATATACGCATGGACCTACTGTGAGTTTGAAATCTCTTGATTTATTTTTACTGCAAACGCGATTAAAACAGAAAAAGGTATTTAAGCTACTTTTCAGTACTTTGAGCAATTTAATTGAGACTTTTAGGTAAAAATAGTCACTTGGGTGTTACGTAACGTTTAGGGGGAGGGAGGTGCAGAAAAATGTTACGGCGCGTTTCATGGGGGGAGAGAGGGTCAAAAATTTTCAAATATTGCGTTACGTTATACTTGAACGACCCCTTTACTATTTCACGATTGAAATTTTATCGTTACACTCTGAACACAAAACTGGTTTTAACCTAAGTATTGGATATTATGTTTTCATGACAGAAACTGATGTTCTTCAGATTTTTGCAGCATATTAGAATTGAAAACTCCACACGGAACTCTGTTATTAATTTTTAGCTTTATTGCTCGGTCGGTCAGCATTCCCCAAAAATTCTGTTATTTTATTTTCGTTCCTAGCTCTTACTAGTGATTTATTGGGGATTCCCGTGAAATATTCCTCGCTTTTCCCCTGTGTCATTCTCATTTCTTTCGTACATTGTGATTAACGGGAACTCGCGAAGAAAATTATCACCTATCGATTGTTGAAAAAGCTGTTATTCTGTTAGTGTTTTAATTTTGAGGATAACCATTTTTTTTTTTACATATTTGTCTAGCTAAAAATGTTTTTTTTTAATATTTTAGGAAGTCAAAATTTGTGTTTTGAATTTCTCAAAAAAAAATTATGGGGGGAGGGTGGATGACACCGCGTTTTCCGCCCCGGGTGCCACCCATGCTAGCTACGCCACTGACAGTAGCGTAGCGAGGGGGGGGGCGGACCGCCCCGGGTGCCATCCGAGGAGGGGGTGACACTCGAACGTGGAGAAAAAACTTACGAACGTGCAAAATTGCCGTAAAAAATATTTTACACATTAACACTGACTGTTATTTTGCTCTATGGCTTGGTTGGCCGGGGATTCCCGAAAAATGTTTTTTTTTTCCTAGCTCAGTCGGGGATTTCCCTGAAATATTCCTTTTGTCATTCTAATTTCGTTCGTATATTGTGATTAGCGTAAACTTGTGAAGTGAATTGTTATCTATGGACTGACATGAATTAGTGAAGAAGTTATTATTGTGTTAGCGTGTTTATTAGTGCTGAAAGACCAGTTTGAAAAAAAAGGTAGGTAGGTGTGAATTTTTAGATACCGTTTTGTAGCGCATGAATAGTTACAGTCGAGACAAGAAAAAGGTTTTTCATCACTGTGAGTTAGCAAGTGCCGTTTTAGTTATTTTTTTCGAGTATAAGAATAGTTGCAGTTAGGACAAGAAATAGGTTTTTTCCACTGTCGTTAAACGTGTGATTTTTAGATTTCTCTTCATATTACATGAATAGTTGCAGTTAAAATATGAAAAAGGTTTTTCTTCACACTGAGTCAGTAACTGACTTCACATGTATCCCTTTTGAGAACACGAATAGTTACAATCAGGACATGAAAAAGGTTTTTCTCTTCTATGAATCGTACTGCGGATTTTTAAATCTTTCCTTTAAAAACTTGTATTACTGCAGTCGGGATATGTAAAAGGTTTTTGTGCAGTATGGGTAAGCATGTGAATTTTTAGATACCGTTTTGTAGCGCATGAATAGTTGTAGTCGGGACAAGAATAAGGTTTTTCATTACTGTGAGTTAGCAAGTGCCGTTTTAGTTATTTTTTCGAGAATAAAAATACTTGCAGTCAGGACATGAAATAGGTTTTTTTCCACTGTCGGTAAACGTGTGATTTTTAGATTACTTATCACAGTACACGAATAGTTGCAGTTGGAACATGAAAAAGGTTTTTCTCCACACTGAGTCAGCAATTGACTTCTTTATGTATCCCTTTTGAGAATACGAATAGTTAGAATCAGGACATGAAAAAGGTTTTTCTCTTCTGTGAATCATACTGTGGACTTTTAAATCTTCGTTTTGTGGCGTTTTTTACGCTCTTGTTCTTTATAGGTTTTATATTGTGTGATCTTGCAGTTGGAGATTTTCTATGCTACTCGCCTTTGCAAATTAAACACTTTTTGCATTTGTCTGATCGTACTTTATATATTTCTTGATTTTCATCCAAAAAATATTACAGTGTGGCTAGGGTTTTAAAATTGAACACATTTTTTTTTCTAAGACAAAAAAGCTACATTCTTTTTTTTATAGAACTAATTCGAATAGAAAGAAAATAATAAAATTAGGTAGGTACTTGCCTAGAAGTAATCCCATAGAACAAGTACCTACTTAATAAATATCAATTTTAACCATAGCTCCCCCACAAAAAGGGCTGAAATTAAATGAAAGTTCTTTTTAGAACCATATAAAAGTTAAAATTGATTATTATTATTTGTCAGAATATATATTTTTTTTAATTAGAAAGATTAAATTATTTCTTAAAAATAAAAAGAGAGCTGAAACTAGCTAATACATATATCGTAATTCATTGATTGTTGTAGTTAGTTTAGAAACAATAAAATAATAAATTGAAGTAAATCATTAGAAGAAGCATAAAAAAAAATAACACTAAATTAAAAAAAGGTTCATCTTCTTGATCCTAGATCGATAGCCTCTGCTGTTCTTGTCCTCAAGAAAGATGGCTTCTTTTTGATCCTTGGCCTTAGTAAAGATGACTTTTTTTGATACTGCTCTTCTTAGATGTTAGTGGTTTATTTTGATCCAGGTCTTCTAAGATGTGATAGCATCGTCCATCGGTAGAAGACACAATTTGGTAATGGGTCTTTTCATAGACCCTTGCTGCGTCTTCAAGGTGACTACACGGGTTATCCCATCTTGTCCAGGGTGAGTGGCGATGACACGTCCCATCCTCCATAAATTTGGTGGTGCGTTGTCGTCTTTGATGATAACTAAGTCCCCAGTCTTTAGTTGTCGCCTGTTCCCATCCGTCTATTTAGTCCTTTGCTGCAGCTCTCCCAGATATTCAATTCTCCATCTTGACCAGAAGCTCTGTCTTAGCTGGCTTAGTTTTTGGAAATTATTAAGTCTGTTTATGGGAATCTGTTGTAGGTCAGGTTCAGCTACAGCTGACAGGTTATCACCAATAAGAAAGTGACCTGGAGTAAGTGCGAAGAGGGGATCATTGGATAGTGGAATTAAAGGCCTAGAATTTATGCAGGATTCTATTTGGTATAATAACGTACACATCTCTTTATATGTTAATGAAGAGACATTTGCCACTCTTTTTACGTGATATTTCACACTTTTTATGTTAGATTCCCAAAGACCTCCATGATGAGGACCTTTAGGTGGGATAAAAACCCACTGAATAGACATGTTAGTTAAGTAATTAGCTATTTCCTTTGAGAGACATATAAATTATACATATTTTTTAATTCATTATTCGCTCCAACAAATGTAGTAGCATTATCAGAATACAATTTACTAGGTTTTCCACTTCTAGAAATGAAACGCTTTAAACAATTAAGAAATGCATCTGTAGTCAGAGATGTGACCAGTTCTAAATGAACTGCTTTAGTAGAGAAGCATATAAATAAACAGATATAAGACTTGACTGAATTGGATCTCCTACTGATTCCAGACTTTATTAAGATTGGCCCTGCGTAATCCAGTCCTGTAACAGAGAACGATCTACATGGTGACACTCTATCCTCTGGAAGTTCAGACATTATTTGATGACTTGTTTTTGGACTGCATCCGAAGCATACAATACAATTTTTGAGTATTTTTTAATAGCATTTTTGCCATTATAGGCCAATATTTTAGCCTAATAAGTGCTAGTAACGTTTGAGTACCTACATGCAAATTTGTATAATGAAAATGTTTAATGATTAACTTTGTTAGAGGGTGATCGTGAGGTAGTAATATCGGATGTTTTTGTGCTTCATGTACCTATCAGTTTTCCTCTGGATAATCTAATCTCCCACCTACATGCAATAAATCCATATGTATAAATGGGCTTAATGATTTGAGATGACTGGTTTTATCTAAGTTTTTTCCCGCCTTTAATGTTTTAATTTCCTTTGAAAATGAATAAGATTGAGCGACTATTATTAATGATTGGGGTGAAATGCAGATCCGGGCACAGTTTGGAAATTTAATAAAAAGGCACTTTCTAGACGAGAAAAGTGTGGAGAAGATGAATAAAAAATAAATTAAGGCGCGCTCGGCAAAATTGAGGGAGATACAACCGTTCAAAGTATTTAAAAATTCACTTCGCGAACTGATATTGACAGTTCGTTCGCCATGTTTTCATTGCTTATGTTGGATCCCAGACCTAATACAGAATTAATAGTACGCCAAAATCACAAACCATATTACACAAACCTAGCGTAGCCGCTAAACCACTTGAAAACTGGGATGTTTTTTTGCCGTGACGCGAGCAGGCGCTACGAAGGGGGCACTTTCTTTTCTATCACAAACCATGTTTAGCGTATTAGGTTATAAAAAAAAATGGCGGGCGGACGCGGGCGAACTGTCAATATCAGTTTGTAAAGTGAAATTTTAAATACTTTGAACGGTTGTATCTCCCTCAATTTTGCCGAGCGCGCCTTAATTTTTGTTTTATTCTGCTTTTCCACACTTTTCTCATCTACAAAGTGCATTTTTATTAAATTTCCAAACTGTGCCCGGATCTGCATTCCTCCCAATGATTGTAATGACTTGTTTAATTCTATTATAGAAAGTTGTCCGCTAAATGTATGTGTTTTTCTTGTATTATTAATGAAACTTAGGATATAAGCAGTTACTCTTTGTAAACGCGTGAGAGAGGAAAAACGATAAAACAATTCCCAATCTTTATTCATGACGGTTAAATTTATTTTGGTTTTTAATTCCGGTGGATCGATGCAAATTTCCTTATAGTTCGGCCAAGTTACTTCATCTTGATTTAAGCAATTAGGACCTCTCCACCAGATTTCTGAAGAAAATAGACTTTTAGCACTGGTTCCTCTTGATAAAATATCCGCAGCGTTATCTTCGGAGTTGACATGCTTCCATTCCATTGACTGGTTTCGCTTCTTTCCTGTATTTCTGCAACTCTGTTCGCAACGAATGTATTCCATCGCGCTGGTTGATTTCCTATCCAGCATAGAGTTATAGTGGAATCACACCAATAAAATGTTTTATCCAAAGGTATAAGTAGGGATTCCTTTACTTTTTCAACAACTTTTGTTAACAGAACAGCACCACATAATTCCAATTTAGGCAAGGAAATGGTTTTTAATGGAGCTACTCTTGATTTAGCTGTGATTGATTGAGAATGCCGTTTTCCTGATTGGTCTGTGGATAGCATATATACGCAAGCAGCATATGCTTTTTGGGATGCGTCACAAAATCCGTGCAATTGTGTATTTACAGTTTGATTACATATAATTTTTCTAGGTATTTGAAAAGAATTTACACCTTTTAAATCTTCTAAATATTTTTTCCAAAGCTTCAGAATTTCTATAGGTATTTCTTCATCCCAAGATATCTTTTCTTGCCATAATCTCTGCATAATAAGTTTAGCATTCAAGGTTACTGGTCCTAGCAAACCTAATGGATCGAAAATACTAGCAATCAGCGACAAAATATTCCGTTTATTATAAATAGGATGTGACGGTAGTACCACGTGATATAAAAAACTATCTTTTTGGCAATTCCAAGCTAAGCCTAGAATTTTTTCTCCTTCTGGTTTGTCCAAAATTACCATATCAGTGGCCTGACCGGCCTCCGATGACAAATCAGAAGAATTAGACCGCCATTTTCTTAAGTTCATACCGGCCGAATTCATTATGGAGATTAACTGTTCTTTTAACAAATTACAGGATTCCACATCGTCTCCACCTGTAATTAGATCATCCATGTAAAAATCTTTCTCTAAAATGAGACTAGCTTCAGGATACAAGTGTGCGTTTTCCATACTCAGCTGCTTCAAGCAACGCGTGGCTAAGAAAGATGACGGTCCCATACCATAAGTTATCGTATTTAACTTGAAGTGGCCCATTTCCTCTTCTGGAGATGCTCGCCAAAGTATTTTTTGGAAGACGCGGTCCTCCTCTCTAATGTTGACCTGCCTGTACATTTTCTCTATGTCAGCCGTCAATACCACTTGATATTTTCTAAAATTCAACAAATGGGTGTATAAATCATTTTGTATTATTGGACCAACCATTAACGCGTCGTTTATTGATATCCCGCTGGAGGTTTTTGCGGAGCCGTCGAACACCACTCTTAGGTTGGTAGTGCTGCTGGTCAGTGGCGGACTAAGCCCGTCAGAGGCCCGGGGCGGCAAAGCTGAATGAGGCCCCCCCCCCTAGTTTATAAAGTTGATGTAATTTTATAAGATTTTTATTCAGTTTACCCGGGCTTCTGGTCCTGGGGCATCCAAGCGCCTCCGAGTTCCCTTGATTTTTTATTTTTTTACATGAGCTCCACACAGGAGGCCCTGAGGAAAATAATTTCCCTGGGGGCCTATGTCATCTTTGGGGATGCTGTGGGAGGGTTTTTTTAGGGAAAGGAAGGAGAGGAGAGTTCTGGGAAGGAAAAGGGTTTAAGGGGTGGGTAGGAATCTGGGGTTCAGTGTGTCCTGGCTATCAGACCGAGACAAACCTCTTCCCATTAACCCGGGCACCCCTGCTAAATCACTAAACGTAGCGAACCACTTGGGGTGACCTATGGCAGAGGTGTTGGTTATCCAATAAAGGTGCATTAAATCCTAAACAAGGTTTTAAGGCACCAGGGCACTTAAAAAAAATTGTAATTTTTTTTTTCATTTTTTAAAAGATGCATTTATTAATAATACTATCACCTAAAGTTTCAAGGAAATTCTAAGAAAATTTAAAGAAAGTTTTAAACATTTTGTACGATGAATTATCCTTCCGAAAAACTTTCAACGCGTTTTTCTCGAAACTACGTTTTTCAACCTGGTTGACAACATATTAGAAAAACTATACATCCAATTTACATGCAGTATTAAAGTCTTAAACTGTTAGAAAATGGCACCACATAGGGATTTTTTTTATAAAGGGTCCCCTTCTATACTTTTTAAGAACGCTGAAAATTTTCCATAAAAAATCAAACAAAAAATTCGCTGGTCCGCCATTTTTACTTTTTTTAGATATCAAAATTCCTCTACGTGGTGCCATAGACACTGGATTTTGGAACAGTTTAAGACTTGGTAGATGCAAAAGTAAATGCAAATGCAATAAAATACACACAGGCGGATGTATAGTTTTTTTTAATATGTTGTCAACCAGGTTAAAAAACTAGTTAAAATAGTTTCGGCAAAAACGCATTCAAAGTTTTGCTGGATAATTCAACGTTTTCACATAAAATGCTGTAAAATACATCTGGTGAGAGCATTGTTAACTTCAGAAAATGAAATAAAAAAAAAATTACAAATATTTTTTTACGGTGCCTTAAATCATTGTTTAGGATTTGACCAGAGGCCGCCCCTTCCGCCCCCCCCCCTCTCCCCGTTAGTCGGCCACTGAATCTTTTTAATTACTTACCTATTTTATTACTATCTTTATTATCTGTAATGATAAGAAAACTTTCAGCAAAGGGCCTAAGATAGTAAAAAAAATATGAAGTGCAATACATAAGTGAAACTGGACCTAAAACTGTACAGACAGAAAAATTAGTAGTAGTAATTTTATTTTAAAAATTGTAAAATACCGGTATTTATTTATTCCTATTTTATATGTATAGGACGATGTTTGTATGGGTCCTCCCAACTCCAAACCACCTCTTAAATAAGTACTGAGCCTATTTTAAAGACACCAGGACACAAAAAAAATCACTTTTTATTTCATTTTCTAAATGATGCATTTGTTAATAACGCTTTCAATATATTCGTAAAATTGACATATACAGCATCTTATTTGAAACCGTTTTAAACAGTTTGTATGTTGAATTATCCTTCAGCAAAACTTTGAACGAGTTTTTCTCAAAACTACGTTTTTCAACCTGGTTGACAACATATTAGAAAAAACTATTCATCTTATCGGAATGCACCATGAACCAAGTCTTAAACTGTTCGATGATCCAGTCACTTGACACTATAGCCATTACAGTATTATCCATGAGACGTGTAGGCAACTGCCTAGGGGCCCCGAATTGAGTAGGGTCCTCTAGAGTAAAGGGCCCCGAGACGTGCATTGCCTAGGGGCCCCGACATGTTTAAGCTAGCCCTTGCCGGTCCGTAATGTCCACAAGGCAGTGTTGACCACTGCCTAGGGGCCACGCATCGACTAGGGGCCCCTATGGTAAAGGGGCCCCGAGACGTGCATTGAGTAGGGGCCCCGACATGTTTAATCCGGCCCTGACTATGATACTAGATGAGGAAAATTTACTATAAAAAATAGAAAATAAAAATTTGCTGAAGGATAATTCAACATACAAAACTGTTCCAAACGGTTTCACAGAAAATGCTGTATCTCCGTTAATTTTTCGAATTTCCTTTAAAAAATTAGTAAGAGCATTCTTAACAAGTGCATCCATCAAAAAATTAAATAATAATTATAAAAAATTCTTACAGTGGTGTATTAAAGCCTTGTTTAGGATTTGATAAAGGGTACATGGAGGCGTTTGGGAGCCCCCCAAGACTGGGGGCCCGGTGCGGACCGTCCCCCCCGCCCCCCCCCCTTAGTCCGCCACTGCTGCTGGTTTCCTTTTTGATTGCATGATGAGGTAAATAGTATGATTTTTCTTCATTTGAAACTGGTTCAAATTTTGTCATATGACCTAAGTTTTCATATTCTTCCATGAATTTAATGTATTGAAGTTTCAAATCCATATTAGAAGATAATTTCTTTTGCAAGTTTAAATTTTTTTTTCTGCCATAGGCAAGGAAGTACCTATTTGATCTATACAAGGTCGGAATGGTAAGCTTACTTCAAAACGCCCATTTTCATCCCTTTTTTGGGTGGATGTGAAGCTCTCTTCACATGCCTTTTCTTCATAATTTTGGTGCTTGATGGACACCAATTCCTCCTGTTTCCAAAATCTTTCAATTTAATAATTCCATTACTGTCCTTTACGTTCACCATTGCCGTTGATAACAAAATTGTTTTTTCTGTTTCTCCAAAGGTGGAATGGTTTGAGACTGGTACTTGATCCATGCTATTCTCAGTGTCTTGATCCTCTTTAGAGAAAATATGGAGTAACGTGTTGTGTCCTGCCTTATTGCAAGTTCTACAATTATTCTTACTCCTGCATTCTTTAGTTGAATGACCTACATTTAAACACTTGATGCAAGCTTGTAATTGCTTGATTTTCTCAAACCGTTCATGTTGGTTTAGTTTCAAAAACTGTTTACAGAAATAAATCTTATGATTTTCCTTACAAACAATGCATTTCAACCTTTGCGACAATAATGAAACTGAAGATTCCTTTTTGTAACTTGACGGTTTATGATGCGCAAATACAGGTTTGGCTGTGGAACATGTTGCTTCCGATGCTTCCAATACTATCGCCCGATCTGTCAAACATTTTAAAAATTCTTGCAATGTCGGTATTTTTTCTTTAGTTGGATATTGTTCCCAATAGATCCGGGTATTGGAATCTAATTTGTTGGCCAAAATATAAATTATTATTACATCCCAATACTCCGTGGGTAGACCTATGTTTTTCAATGAATTCAAATATAATTGTGTTTGATCTAATAAATTTCTCAAGGCGACGTGACCTTCCTGTTTTAATTCCTTGAG
The DNA here is from genome assembly GCA_917880885.1 of Limnephilus marmoratus. NCBI lineage: Eukaryota > Metazoa > Arthropoda > Insecta > Trichoptera > Limnephilidae > Limnephilus > Limnephilus marmoratus. The sequence continues at coordinate 56,426,217 of OU862907.1, read as the reverse complement.
CTTAAACAATGAATATAAATGTTGATTAGCTATTACACGCTTATTTTCAAATCTATTTGATAAAACGTCGCTCTAGTTCGTTTTACTCCAACAGACCATTTTTAGCGAAATTGAGTTAAGTATGCAGTAGTTCTCAGAAATTCTTTATGTATACAATGCAAGTGAAAAAAAAAATTTAAAAAAAATATTTAGGGGGTTTTCAAAACGCACTTTGTCTTACGTCCTCCAAAATGAAACAACATTTCGAGCGTATTTATCCAACATCCACACGTTGGCCGAAAGGACTCCCGTTTTTAAACCGGCCGTTCAGTCAAATTTCATAGGAATTTCTCCAACATCCAAGCTGTATCTTAGCCAACGTGCGAAATTCAAACTCTCGGTTCCGGTCGTATTGCTCTAACAGACCACACAGCCAATAGCAGCGCAGCGGAGGACCACGTGATTTTATTTATTTATTTATTTAAATACATGTTACATAATTAGACATTTACATAGAATTGGATACATTGAATCACCATACTAGGCGGCTGCCTGTTTCATGGTGACAATGGAGGATATTTACTTTAAGTGAAGTCTATTGTTAACAATGTAATAATGTAATGTAGTAATGTAATGATGTTGAAAATTGGTAAAGTTATAATAAAAAACTAGTAAAGAGAAAAAGAATTGGGTAAGGATAAGTTTGTGAGAAGATACATATCCTTATTTTAAAATTTATATGTGTGAGTGCATACGCATACGTATATACAGGTGCACACATCCATACACACATAGGCATATACACACACACACTTACACATATATATGCGTCTAGGTACATGAATACATTAATATGTATATATACGGCCATAGACACAGTACCAACACATTTACACACAGTTGTAATTTTTTTTTTTTTTTTGAAATGTATGAAGGTGTAATTAGAATGGAGCTTGAGTATTTGCAGTGAGTATCTTTCCAAATAGTATTGAGATATATGTTAATAAAAGAGGTGTTATTTTCTAACATGGTGACAGAATATAATTATTTTTTAATGTTTGAATAACTGTACTCATGCTGCTTTTGTAGGTTTATTATAATATTTTTATTAAGTTTATGTGTATGTTTCTTTCTTAACTTTTTTTTAAAATTACATTATTGTAAAACTACATTATTGTAAAACTTTGTTGTAAAACTGCACATCTCGATACAGGAATGCCCTAGTGAGATGTGCAGCTTATTGCTATATATATTTCTTATTTTATAAATAGATAAATGAATACAATGTAAATATGTACAATAAATAATTCAGGCATATACTCTTTCTATTATTGAAAAGTTTTGATTCATTGTAACAGTTATTAAAAAAAACATACAAATACAAGATAATATAAAAAATGGAAACAAAAAAGATTACAAAAGGCATAGCCTGTTCGACAATATGCGTTGGTATAATTCTATTTTTTAACATATTAATGAAGTGATTTTAAATTAAAACATCATAATATTATAAAGCATTACTTTTATAAGAAAAATTATGTCAAATTGAGCTATAAGCGGGGTAAAAACATAAAATATGACATTAAATATAATAATTAGCCGATGAATATGGAAGTTTAACCTCTCATATCGGGGATGTTCCGAAGGTTAGAAAATTTCCGTTTTGCATTAAAATCATTTTGCATTTGCAAAAACCGTTTTTAATTTTGAATAAATTGAATGACAAATAACCCAAAAACATTAGTAATAAAACATTATTATATCTTACGTTTTGTTTTCTTTTAACTATTAATAATTAATAACTATTTTAGTATGTGAAACAGGTTATAAACACTGTCATTGTCACTCATCAGAAGGTCAGTAAGCGCCTTTTTGAAAGTGAGATATTTGTCTTTAGACTTTATTTCAAATGATAAATTATTAAAAATTTTAGGTGCAAGAAAGTTGAACTGGGACTGGGCCATTGAAGTTTTTGTTGTTGGAATAATATAATTCGATAGGTTTGAATATCTTGTGTTGTATTTTGAATTTATAATTTTTTTTTTTGTAAATTTGAATTTAAAATAAGAGGTAATATTTTTTACATATATGGATTTTAAATTAAGAACTTTGAAGTCTTTAAATAGGTCTTTCGTGGGGTGTATATAATGAACTCTGTAAATAGTCCGTATTATTAATTTTTGGGCTTTTATTAATGGATCTAATACAGTTTTGGAGCATCCTCCCCAGATAATTATACCGTACGATAAGATTGACTGACACAGGGAAAAATATACTGTTCTCATTGTATTTTTTTGTAGTATATTGCGCAATGATCTAAAGATATAAGCCAGTTTCCTTATACGGCTTGTGACGTTAATTACATGTTCTTCCCATCGCAGTTTGTTATCGATTATTACGCCTAAGTATCTGATGGAGTCTACTCTTTCCAATGGATTGCATAAACAGCTGGATATATTACTACAAGAATGTATTTTTAATACATGATTACTTGAGGGTTGACTTGGATTATTTGTACTGAATGTTAGGTATTTTGTTTTGGTTATGTTTAGCGTTAGTAAATTATCATCCAGCCATTGTTTAACATTTTGCAAAATTAGTTCCGCTTTATGAAAAGTTTCTACCCATGTTTTACTTTTTAGTATCAGGGCAGTATCATCGGCAAAGGTGATTATGTTGCCATCAATTTCTAATCTACATAAATCATTAATGTATATGAGAAAAAGTATTGGACCGAGTACACTGCCCTGTGGTACACCAAAATTGATTCTGATAGGTTGAGACGATTTGTATGATGGTAACTTAACAAATTGCTTTCTGTCTGTTAGGTAAGATTTGAACCAATCAAATGCCTTATTCTTTATTCCAATTTTCTGAAGCTTGGCTAGGAGGATTCGACGAGAGACTGTGTCAAATGCCTTAGCTAAGTCTAGAAATATTGCCAGACATTTATCACCTTTGTCTAGGGCTTCTGTTATGTGTGATGTTAATTCTAGAATAGCTGAATCTGTGCTGAGCCCTTCTCTGAACCCATGCTGGTTAGGCGAGAGAATATTGTATTTTGTAAGATAGTCAGTAAGTCTTTTTTTTACAATTTTTTCTATGATTTTGGAGAGTGATGATAAAATGGAGATAGGTCTATAGTTTGATATCTCAGTAGGAGTTCCAGACTTAAAAATTGGTTGGACCAAAGCAAGTTTGAGTTTGTACGGAAATATACCTTTGTCGAGACTGAGGTTAATGATATGCTCCAGTGGTAGATTTATAAAAGGTTCAATAATTTTGAGTATATTTGAGGATATTTTATCATGATTACATGAATGGGAGGGCTTTAGTCGTTTTATAGTTTGTGAAATTTCAGCAGAGTTGGTGGGGTTGAGTGTGAATGAATTGTTTGTTTCTCAAGCAGAATTATTTATATTGTTGGCAAGAGCATTTTCATCGGTAGATGTTTTATTTAAAATTTGTGATGCTAAGTTTTTTCCAATATTACAAAAATATTCATTTATGTGATTGGTCACAGTGTCAGGGTCGACTTTTAGTGAAGTGTCTAGTCCGTTGATGTTTAATTTATTGATTGTTGGTGTTGAATGGTCAGTGTCAGATATTTCTTTAATAATTTGCCAATTTTTTTTATTATTATTACCGGCTCTGGACAATTTATGTTTATAGTAGTTTTCTTTAGTGATTCTGATGAGATTGTTACAAATATTTCTGTATTTTTTATAAAATGTTTGGGCTTGTGTATTTGGATTGTTAATTAAGTTTTTGTGGAGTTTGTCCCGTTTTTTAATACAAAAAATTAAACCATCTGTTATCCATGGTTTTAGTTTTTTATTTTTTGAGTTGTTCAAAGGGGATTCAACGGTAACAGCCTGAATATGTTTCAATAGTATTTCAGAAAATTTATTAAATGCAACATCTACATCTGAAGAATTTACAACAGAGAGCCAATTTTCTAATTTAATTTTGGAGGTTAGTTCCTCAAAATTGATCGTAGTCTTTAATGTATTTTCACATGAGGTAATGGGAATGGATTTTTTATTCATGAGGCCAATTACTATTGAGAAGTGATCAGTTATAGTTGATTGATAAACAATTCCTTTAGAATTTTTTTTTGTTCTTAGGAATATGTGGTCAATACATGATTTGGTCATGTCGGTTACTCTAGTTGGGACATTAATATAAGAAACAAGCCCGTATTGAGTCATTAGGTTTTTATAGTCGAGTGTTTGTGTTGACATGGGCTTAAGTAAATCTATGTTAATGTCGCCGATTACCATTAGTTCTTCATTTGTTCTACAGTTCAATAATGCCACGTCTAAAGATTTAAGGAAGGCTGAAACATTTTGTTGTTTAGGTGACCTGTATAGTGCAAGAATGGTGGTCTGGTTTATTTTAATTTTAAGGCAGTTGGCATTGTCGACGGATAATTCAGAGATGGTCGGGTAGAGATCGGATTTTACATAGACGATTACTCCATCTGACTGTGTCTTGTTATTCAATGTATTGAAAACAGTAAATCCTGTAATTTTTTTGTGAGTATAATTTGATTTGATCCAACATTCTGTTAAAATTATTATGTCAAATATATTATTCAAATCAGCAAGCGTTACTAGTAGACTGTTGAAGTTCTTATCTATGCTGCGAATATTTGTAGAGAATAATTTTAATTGTGTATATGGCTTTAGTGTATCTATACAAGTTGATGCAACATTAGTTTCAGAGGTAATTATATTACCATGATTTTCTATTTGTACATTGATATCATTCATTTCTAAATCCATTGTTTTCTATTTGTAAAAAACAAAAACAAAAAAAAAACAAAAAAAATGAATATTTAAGCAAAAGTTAATTTTAGAACGAGCAGGTCGATAGAGTATAGGTAAGTTTGATAAATAGATAAGAACATGGTAAGTGATTATGCGGGAAAGATATGAGTGCAATAAGTACGTTATAATATAATAAAAAGTTGTAATGATTTTTGGAATGTGCAAAGATGTAATTAGAACGGAGCTTGAGTAAATTTCAGTTTTGCATTTGCAGTAGATTTCTTTCCAAGTTTTATTTATTATTGAGATAAATGTTGTAAATGTTGTCAGTAAACCTAGAGTAGAGAAGCGACTGAAGATATTATTGCTGGTGAGGAATATTTGTGTTAATAAAAATGTTATTATTGGTTTATACAGTAAGAATGTCGAATAATACGATATGACATTATATTTTGTGAGAATAAGTATGTTAATACCAGAGTGAACCATTACAGAAAGTATGAATACATTGTTATCGGTATAAACATTATGAATGGTGTTGTATTTATAAAAACATGCGAGTGAAAAAATATGTATGGAGTGATCTACCATTTTCTTAAGGAATATTAAAAAGGCTTGAGATTTGGCCAAAAAAGGTGAAATATGGTAGGAATAATTAGAAGTTAGATAGGCAATTATTATAATAATTATGCTGATACAAGAAAGTAAGAATACAGTTTTGAGCATATAAATGTTAAAAATATATTGGCTTGATTGAAGACAGAAAATTACATTTTTATACATATTGCTTTTGGTGGTGTGATTCATAAAACAACAACAAATAACATGCGATGTAATTAATAATAATAATAAGAATAATAGTGGGAGTACATTAATTTGAGTTCGTAAAATCTTCTCGAAAATGTAGGTATGTTCCGATAAAAAACAAGCGAAGGAAATGTTTACATAATTATCAATCATAAAGCATATTTTTTTTTTTTTTTTTTTTTTCATACAATTTTTGAAAATACACTTTTATGTTTTTTTCTTGATTACCATACTAGGCTAATGCCCGTGTTAAGGTAATCATACATGATATAAATTATACAATGTGTGAACTAGAACAAAATATAGGTTTGAAATAGAAATTATAAGATATTAGAAACAAGAGAAAAAAAAAAGATAAAAATATTTAAGGTAAAATATAACAAGATATATGTATATGTATGCACATACAAATACATACAAACACACATACATACATATATATACATACATATATATATATATATATACACTTACATACACATACACATATATACATATATATATAATTATAAAAAAGAAAATGTTTGAAAGAAGTTAAAAATAAAATACTATATAAAATATACATAAAAAATAAAATACTAAAATATAAACTTATAACTATATAAAATACTAAAATATAACTATATAAAAATATAAAATACTAAGAAGTAAGATTTAAATATGTTAATCTATAATTTTTTTTTTTTTTTATGAAAGCTAAATTTTTTTTCTGGAGGTTTGTCAAGGTAGGTAATTAATCACCTAGAAGAGTATATATTTAGGTTAGATTAGATTTCAGTGAAGTCAGGTTAGAAAAAGATGTGAAGTATGATATTTTATTTAGTTAATTTAATTATTTTCTTATCCTTTATAATGGTTAGGAAGTCAGATATTCTTTAAAGAAATCTCGTCCCCTTTCGAATATCCAATTTTGAACACGAATAGTAAAAAGAGGTATGGTAATACTTGATTTTATATCGGTGCTCAATGCATTGTATATTTTGGGGGCAATGAACCAAAATTGTCGGTGAGCGAATGTGGTTCTAGTTTTTGGAACCATGCATCCCAGATTTGATGAAAAGCGGGTTTTGGCTTGATGTTGTGGAGCCACCAGTAGGTTTTTTTTCCGTACGTAGGATAGGCTTGTCTTAGTGAATAGTTGGCGAATATCTAAGACCTTAAATTTAGTAAATAGCACATTAGAGGGGTGGGTAGGTTGGCATTTAAATATGATTCTCAGTATTAGTTTTTGAACTGTAATTATTGGATTAATGACGGATTCTGTGCAACCACCCCATCCCAAAATACCGTAAGTTGCAATGGATTGAAAAAGGGCAAAATATACGCTTCTAAGGGTTTTTAGGTCTAAGATGGATCTAAGAGAGCAGAATATATGGCAGAGCTTACGGAGTCTTTTCACTGTGTCACTTATGTGTGCTTCCCAACGTAGTTGGTCATCTATGATTATGCCCAGATATTTAACTTCCTTAGATGATTTAAGGGTAGGACACGTGCAATTTGTAATAGGTGGGGTTCCGGGTGGGTGTGGGTGCATGTTTAGTGAACACGAGTGAATTATTGGTTTAGGGCAGTTGTTGGGAAAATTATGTTTGCGTATGGAAAACGTCATATATTGTGTTTTGTCAATATTGAGTGTAAGGAGATTTGTGTCAAGCCAATGCCTCACTTTTATTAGGCCATTATTAGTTTTATTAATAACTGCTTGCCATGTTTCATCTTCGAATATTAAGACTGTATCGTCGGCAAATGATAAAATCTTACCTCCAATATCCATGGTACATAGTGTGTTGATGTATAAAAGAAATAAGAGTGGTCCTAGTACACTGCCTTGCGGTACACCGTAAGACATGGATAATTTTTTGCTTTTATTTATTTTGTCAGACTGGATAAGAGTTTGTTGAGTTCGGTTTGTTAGGTAGTTTTCGAACCATGTGTAGGGTATCCCAGTTATTCCGATCTGTTGAAGTTTTTTAAGCAGTAAGGGATGGGATGGAGTGGATAATAGCTAGGTAAGTGCTTTTGGCGATAATACTTTGGTACCATAAGTAGGTTTGCATTGATAGGTGTGATAAAAAACAATAATTAAATACAGTAACATGTGAAAAATGCAAAAGTATGATAAAAAAATATGTAAATAAAACAGTAGTAATGGTTTTTGGGAAATACAAAAACATTATTTTGACAGAGCTCGAGCATTTGTAGTTAATGTAAATTCTGTAAATACAAGTGAGTATAATAATAGTTAACCAAAATAAAAAGATTATTACAGAAAATAGGAGCATCAAACAGTGAGTAAATAAGGTATTAATACTCAGATTCCTACGAGAACATGCAGGAAGAATAATATTTACACAGTAAACTGATATTATCTTAGAATACTAAAACAGCGACGATTGCTTTCATTCCAAACATTCGTTCGTATAGCGCCACGAAAGCAAATATCTTCACTTATGATTATGCTAGTTACCAAGTTACTTTAGTGGTTTTCTAGGAGATTTCTTCAGACAAAATGCATAAAGATGTAAACTGTGGAAAAGGATAAAAAAATTTAAGGAAAACATAACAGATAATTAATATTACAATATTTTCTCAGCAAATTGTTTCAACTGGTCGTCCGTTACAGGGTGGTTATAATAAAGTTGTGTATTTTTTGAGAAAATATTGTAATAAATTCCAAGTATAGAACTTGGCATTGTGGTGAAATATCATACTAAAAATTGAAATTACCTTCGTCGCTGTTTTAATTTATTTTAACCAATTAAAATATTAAAACGAATTGACTGAAATTGAAGAAAAATCAATTAACGAAGAGTATAAGGACGACATTATACGGAATACACTCGGAATTTGATCCTTAAGGCGTATGTAGAGGTATCGGAATGTTTATCTACCTATACGTAATTATTTAAATCTTCGTGTAAAATACCTATTTATGATATTAAAAACAATTACATATAAGAATATTGAATGAGCTTTTCAGTGGCGGACTAAGGGGGGGGCGGGGGGGGCGGCCCGCCCCGGGCCCCCTGTCCTGGGGGGCCCCCAAACGCCTCTATGTTCCCTTGATCAAATTCTAAACAAGGCTTTAGGGTACCACTGTAAAAAAAAAAATTGTAAATTTTTATTTCATTTTTTGATAGATGCTCCTGTTAAAAATGCTCTCACCGATTTTTTTAAAGAAATTCGAAAAACTGACTGAGATACAACATTTTATGTGAAACCGTTTGAAATAGTTTGTATGTTGAATTATTCTTTAGCAAAACATTGAATGCGTTTTATTTTTTAATTAATTTTATTTTCGATTGTTTATGGTAAATTTTCATCGTTCATAAAAAAAAGAAGTGGGACCTTTATAAAACAATCCCTACGTAGTGTCATAATAAGGGCCGGATTAAACATGTTGGGGCCCCTAGGCAAAGCCCCTATACCATAGGGGCCCCTAGGCAGTGGCCTACACTGCCTTGTGGACAATAGGGCCCTGCCAGGGCCGGCTTAAACATGTCCGGGCCCCTAGGCAATGCACGCCTTGAGGCCCCTTTACCCTAGGGGCCCCTACCCGATGCGGGGACCCTAGGCAGTGGCCTGCACTGCCTTATGAATAATATTGCCCTGCCAGGGCTGGCTTAAACATGTCCGGGCCCTTAGGCAATTCACTTCTAGGGGCCCCTTTAACCTAGGGGTCCCTACCCGATGCGGGGCCCCTAGGCAGTGGCCTACTGTCTTACGGACAATAGGGCCCTGCCAGGGCCGGTTCAAACATGTCGGGGCCCCTAGGCAATGCACGGATCGGAGCCCCTTTACCCTAGGGGAATCTACCCGATGCGGGGCCCCTAGGCAGTTGCCTATATGTCTTATGGATAATTTGGCCCTGGCTATAGTGACTGGATGTTCGAACTGTTTAAGACTTGATGCATGGTGCATGCAAATCAGATGTATAGTTTTTCTAATATGTTGTCAACCAGGTTGAAAAACGTAGTTTTAAGATAAACGCGTTCAAAGTTTTACTGAAGTATAATTCAACGCACAAACTATTTAAAACGGTTTCATATAAAATGCTGTATCTCCGTCAATTTTACGAATTTCCTTACATTTGGTGAAAGCATTATTAACAAACGAATATTTTAGAAAATGAAATGAAAAAGGTACTTTTTTATTTAGTGTCCTGGTGCCTTTAGTATGCTTAGTACCTATTTAAGAGGTGATTTGGAGTTGAGAGATCCCATAAAAACATCATCCCATACAGATAAAATAGGAATAAATAAATATAGCCTGAACCGGTAATTTACAATTTTTAAAATAAAAATCCTACTACTAATCTTTCTAATGTCTATACAGTTTTAGTTCCAGTTTCACTTACGTATTGCACTTCGTATTATTTTTAGTATCTTAGGCCCTTTGATAAAGGTTACCTTATCATCAAAGATAATATTGATAGTAATAAAATAGGCAAGTAATTAAAATGATTCAGTGGCGGACTAATGGGGGGGGAGGCGGCCTCTGGTCCCCGGAGCTTCCAAACGCCTCCATGTTTCCTTAATCAAATCCTAAACAAGGCTTTAAGGCACCAGGAAACTGTAAAAAAATGTTTGTAATTTGTTTATTTATTTCATTGTCTGAAGTTAACAATGCTCTTACCAAATGTTTTTATACCATTTTATGTGAAACCGTTTGAAACAGTGTGTAGGTTGAATTATTCTTCAGCAAAACTTTGAATGCGGTTTTCTCCAAACTTTTTTTAACTCGTTTTTTAACTTGGTTGACAACATATTAAAAGAACTTTATATCCGCCTGTATGTATTTTATTGCAATTGCATTTATATTTGCATGAACCAAGACTTCGAAAATCCAGGGTCTATGGTACCACGTAGGGGAATTTTCAAATCTAAAAAAAAGAAAAATGGTGAACCAGCGAATTTTTATTCGATTTTTTTATGGAAAATTTTCAGCGTTCTTAAAAAAATAGAAGGGGGCTCTTTATTAATGAAACCCTGTGTAGTGCCATAGTGTCTGAATTTTCTAACAGTTTAAGACTTGGTGCATGCAAATCGGATGTAAAGTTTTTCTAATATGTCGTCAATCAGGTTGAAAAACGTAGTTTCGAGAAAAATGCGTTCAAAGTTTTGCTGAAGGAAATTCAACATACAAAACGTTTAAAACTTTCATAAAATTTTCTTAGAATTTCCTTAAAACATTAGGTGATAGCATTATAAAAAATGCGTATTTTAGAAAATGAAATACAAAAAAAATTCCAAAAATTTAAATGCCCTGGTGCCTTAAAACCTTGTTTAAGATTTTATCAAGAGAACACGGAGGCGCTTGGAGGCCCCCAGGACCAGAGGCCCGTGTAAACTGAATAAAAATCTTGTAAAATTGCATCTACTTTTGGGGGGGGGGGGGGGGGGGCTCAATCAGCTTTTCCGCCCCGGGCCTCTGACGGGCTTAGTCCGCCACTGGAGCTTTTGTTTTAAGCACATTTAATGCGTTGTATCGGTATGTATAATGTATATCAACCTTTACGATATTATTGAAATCTTTGTTCAAAAATACCTACTTCTGATATTTAAAAAACACACAATTATTAGAATAAGGACTGATGTATTATAGCACCTAATCTATGTGTCCATCCACCAAATCTTAGTGAAAGCATTATTCTACTTCAGATACTTAAAACAAGCCAACAATTAGAATAAGGAAATAACGGAGTTTTAATTTTCGGTATATTTAGTTCCTAAAATATCTGTTTGTTTATCAACCAAATTTGCATGTAATTTTTCGGCTTATGATATTTAAAACAAGCCAATTATTAAAATAAGGAAATCAAGGTGTTTTCATTTTCGGTACATTTAATTCCTAAAATATCTTTATATTTATCAGCCAGATCTTCGTGTAAAAATTCTACTTATGATATTTAAAACAAGGCAATTTTTCGAATAAGTACAACGAAGGAGTTTTTGTTTTTGGCACATTTAGTGAGTAATAGCTTCATGTTTATCTACCTTTACCTAATTATTTAAATCTTTGTGTAAGAAATACAGACAATGCAGGAGTTTTTTTTACTTTTAGTAGGTACCTAATATTTATGTGTTTATCTACCAAATATTTGTGTCAGAATTCTACCTGAGATATTTAAAAAATGTTAATTATTAGAATAAGGAAATAAAGAAGTTTTTGTTTTCGGTACATTTAATGCCTAAAGTATCTTATTATTTTAATCAACCAAATCTTTTAGTGTAACAATGAAAACATTTTTGGTATATTTAGTGCCAAAGAACAGTTGTATTTGTGTACCTATAAATATCTTATTATTGAAATCTTCATGGGAGAATTGTACACCGAATGACAATGAAAGCATTTCTATTATTTTATACATTGAGTGCCTCATATTTCTTATGTGTTTGTTTATTTCTTACCTATTCGAGTTTTATTTTGTTCGAGCTTTGGATTGTCAGTAAAAACGTTATCACTATTCGCACATTTTTAATGGTTAGGTATCCCATTCATTTGACTTTTTTTACCTAGATCAATATCCAGTTCTTTTATTTAAGCCCCTTTTGTAACCCTTCTAATAATTTGGCCCAACTAAGTGGTACCTCAAATACTGGAATACATTTGTTATGAAGCAAAAAATGTGGTTAGTGGTTAGGATTGTTTTATGACCTCTTTTTTTACAAGTCTGTATTGTGTAATAGACGTAAATCACATCCCATGTGTTCGAACCTTAGTTCGAACGTAGGATCATTTTTAAAAAGAACTCGTCGTCTTTTGTTTTACACATTTATAAAGAACTGGTAGCTATCTATTGTGTTTCAAAATCCTTTTATTTTAAAATGTTGGATACTACACTTCTGTTATCACACGACGGCCTCCTGTGGTCGAGGGGTAAGACTCTCAACTAGCGATCCGGATGTCGCAAATTCAATCCCATCGTGCACAAGTAATTTTTATTTTGGTAGATTTGTTTATTTTGGGGGGCGGGTATGGGTACCGCCGTCCCGGGAACCATTTATTGAATAACCACCATCTCTGCCATAGGTCACTCCGAGTGGTTCGCTACGTTTGGTGACTTTGCAAGGGTGCCCGGGTTCATGGGGTGAAGTTCGTCCAGGTCTTGGCTGTGGATACGACTGCCCACCTGCTGCGTGGCGAGAGAGAGACTGGTTAAGGGAGGCTTTTTGACCTTTCCAGCCGGACTCTCCCGACTCTCGCCTTGCACCGTTGGAGAGATGGATTCATACGTCCGTCACTCCCGGACACACTGACCCCCAGATTCCTACCCACCCCTCATACCCCTTTTCTTCCCAAATTTCCTATCCTTACCTTCCTTATAAAGACTCCTCCAAAGTGAAATTATTTTCCTTAGGGCAGTGGCGTAGCGTGGGTTTCGGCCGCCCGGGGCGGAGGAAAATTTTGCCGCCCCCCCCCCCTCCCCCCCCCTAACTTCTACAGGTACTTTTTCCTCAGAGATTTTAAAGCGCTGACCGGGGGGGGGGGTATATATCCAAAAAAAATTTTTATGCCGATTTTATAACCCTATGTGCCGAGTACTCTTCCAATAAAATCATGCTTATAAATTCTACTACAAATTTATATATAACTGCTCTCAGAAATCAAGAATAGCATGCTTGTAATAGAATTTTGCTTCTTCATCACGCATACGTATGGAATGCAACTCAAATGCAAAACTTCACTCGGTACACGATGAATCGGCAACTTATTGATATATTGATAACACAAATAACACAAAACTGGTTTATAATAAAAAAATATGCGGTTTATCAAAACTACACTCAAAACATAAAAATGGTTTTTCTCTGATTCTAGCGGCACATTTATTCTGAACACAAAACTGGTTTTAATTACATCTGTATGTGGTGAATTAAAGCTACACTCAGAACATGAAAATGGTTTTTCTTTAATTCTGCCGGCAATTACATTCTAAATATAAAACTGGTTTTAATTAAATCTATACGCGGTGAATTAAAACTACACTCAAAACATGAAAAGGGTTTTTCTTTGATTCTGCCGGTATTTACATTCTGAACACAAAACTGGTTTTAATTAAATCTGTTTGTGGTGAATTAAACCTACACTCAGAACATCGGGGCGGAGGAAAATTTCACCGCCCCCTTATTTGGGACTTCAAGCGGTGGGGGGGGGGGGGGGGTTGGATATGGAAATCCATTTTTTTTTATTACGACCTATTTATAAACGAGCCGGATTTTTTTAATAATCACATTTGACGAGTATTCTTTCAACGAAAATCATGTATATAAATTCTACTCCAAAGTTGATTGATTGATACTGCGTTAGAGTCCCCAAACAATAGTTTCACACGCAACAATCAATTTCTCAGAATTTTACAGCATTATGTAACTCAAATGTAAAGCTTCACTCGATGCAGAATGAATCTGCAACTCGTTATTTAATTTATCGTTGTATTCTCAACACAAAACCAGTTTGTATGCGGTGAATTAAAACAACACTCAGAGCATGAAAAACGTTTTTCTTTGATTCTGGCAGCACATACATAGTCTGCAAATAGAATTTAATAACTGAACTTCGAATAAAATAATGTTTTCCTTTGAATTGTGTCAGCAGATGAATTCTCAATTGGAATTTTACATCCTGAAAACTGGTTTAACCCTTCGAATAATAAGAAAAAAATATCTATAAACTTTTGCCTGTCAATGTTTGCGCACAAAATTTCCGGTTCTTTCCATGCAATGTTCATTTTTATTTAAACAAAACTGTTCTAAAATCTAGATAAAGTAATTTTTTTCGACGTGCTTATTAGAACATTATTGTTTCTAAACATTAAAATTTTCATATTGGAAATGTGAATTGGCTCAAAAATACACGCCTGCGAATATTCGAATTAAAATACCTTAAATAGAATAAACTTAAAATTTTAAATACAGATTCCTTTTCTTAAAAAATGTTATAAAACTGTATCTTAACTTTTTATTGCAATCACATATTTATTTAAAATTAAATATGTGGGACATAATTTCACAATTTTATTTTAAAATTAAATGTGTGGGATAATTTACGTCTCCTGTGATTAGACGGGTCAAATTAAATCTGTATTTGCCGAATTAAAACTACACCCAGAAAATAAAAATGGTTTCTCTTTGATTCTGGCAGCACATATGTACATAATCTATAACTAGAATTTTATAACTGCACTTCGAATAAAATAATGGTCTCTTTCGAAATGTGTCAGCAGATTTATACACTACTGAAATTCAGTCGTTAATATCTACATTCTGTTCACAATTCTGACTTAATTAAGAGTTAATCTGTTTGCGAGTTATCAGCTTTAATTAGTATTACTCTCATAATATGTGTACGGTTTTCCTACGAATTTCGAAATTCGCAGCTTAAAAAAATACAGTTATTGATATTTTTGATGAATTAACAAAAGAGTTGGATTCGTAAACGAAAGGATCGTAGAACATGTTCAAATAATGATTTGAAATGGTTTAAATTTTTCCAAGATTATGTTATTATTTATTGTGAAAATTTGCCGCCGCCCTTAAAAGTGCCGCCCGGGGCGGGTCGCCCCCCCCGCCCCCCCCACGCTACGCCACTGCCTTAGGGCCACCTGTGTGAAGCTAATCTAAAAATATATGTACATATTTCACAACTTTAACCATTAAAAAAACGTACGTGTGTATGTGTTTTTTATGTTTAAATAGTGAAATAACACAAATCAATAAAAAAATATATACATATAAATATATATACATGCTGTATTTGCGACACGTTCCAGAGTGGAAGATACTCTCAGTATCACCCTGATGTAAGACCGCCATTTTGAATTGAAGCATTGCTTCAGCCCTGGTTGTTGACTCGATCTGAATAGCCAGGTACTTACCAACCTTCATAACTGCATCCCCTTCCCGCTACATCCAGCCTTACAAAATTGGTTATGCTATGTATAGCCTGACTTGGTCCAGGCGGTTGGGACTCTTGTGCAGTATTAACATAAAAATAAAGTCACGTAAATCAATCCAACCTTTCGGGTCTGATCATACTAAATCTCCGATTTATATGCCGTAATAAATATGATAAAAATAATACATAGAGTATATATTATATGGATAATTTGAATAGCATTGTTTTAGTGCAAAAATGCTTTACAATATATGTTATTATAAAAAAAAAATTGTATTGATATTGTCCTTATATAACTATTTTTGTCTAAATTGTGTACCTACCTAAGATATTTATTTCATTAGTTTTTTGAAAATTGTTTACATAATGAACATTATTATTATTTTTTTGCATGTAAAATACTCCTCCCATAAACACGAGCTCCTAGAGCTCAACTTATGGAGTAGTAGAATAAAACATGAATTATTTTGTAATCTTGCTTATATTTTTGTTTATATTATCATTGTAACATTACAATGATAATATAAACAAAAACCTTGAAATAAATAAAAAAAATAAAAATAAAATAAAAATAAATGTTCTCAGGGTCTACGAGGGGATGCTGTGTGGAGGGTCTTTTTAAGGAAAGGAAGAATAGGAAGTTCTTGGATGGAAATAGGAATGAGGGGTGGGTAGGAATCTGGGGGTTAGTATGTATAGGAGTGACGGACGTAAGAAACTGTCCTTCCAACTGCGGTGCAAGGCAATGGGGTCGAGAGAGTCCGGCTGGAAAGGTCCAAAGGACTCCTTCACGCAGTCTCTCTCGATCCGGCCCGCCACGCAGCTGGTGGGAAGACTCATCCGCCGTCAAGACCTGGACAAACCTCACCCCATGAACCCAGGCACTCCTGCTAAGTCACCAAACGTAGCGAACCACTTGGGGAGACCATTTCACAGCTCCACACAGGAGGCCCTGAGGAAAATAATTCCCTTCAGGGCCTATGTCATTTTTGGAAAGGAAGTAGAGGAAGTTGTGGAAAGAAAAAGGTATGCGGGTCGGGTAGGAATCTGGGATTCAGTGTGTCAAGGATGACGCACGTATGAATCAATCCCTCCCCACTGCGGGTAAAGCGATGTTCCGAGAGTCCTGCTGGAGAGGTCTACAGATCTTCCTCAACCATTCTTTCCCGATCCGGCCTGCCACGCAGTTGGTGGGCAGACGCATCCATCGCCAGGATCCAGACAAAACTCACACCACGAACCCGGCCACCCCTGCTATGTCACCAAACGTAGCGAACCACCTGGGGTGACCTATGGCAGAGGTGTTGGTTATCATAGACAATTACATTTCATAGACAATTCACCTATTTCCATTTCCGGCAACGATATTATTCCGAAGACAACAGTCAAACTTCTTGGCGTTAATTTAGATTCAGACTTTTCGTTAAAAAGTCAAATAAATAGGACAGTAAGCACCGGTTTTTTTCACCTAAGACAACTCAAGTCAGTTCGAAGAAACCTTCCTACAGAGGCGACAAAACTATTAATTAACTCTTACGTAGTCTCGCGGCTTGATTACTGTAACGGCATCTACGCTAGTCTTCCAAAATATCAAATTGACAAACTTCAATCCGTGTTTAATGCAGCGGCAAGGCTCATAACTGGGGTTTCTAAATATTCGCATATTTCAGAACACCTTCGTAACCTTCACTGGCTCAAGTGCCCTGAGAGAATCCAGTACAAATTGTGCTGGATGGTTTTTAAATCAATCAACGAAATGGCCCCACCTTACATCTCCGAATTATGTGTCCCGGAAAATACCGGTCCGAGACAATTAACCCTTAGATCAGCAACTTCATCTGCTAAAGGCAGACTAATAGAACCTAAACGAAAGCCAAATACTATGTTTGGAGATCGTGCTTTCGGAGTATCTGGGCCTAAGGCTTGGAATAGACTCCCTCCGGAATTAAGATGCATAACAAGCCCAACAGAGTTTAGGTCCAAACTAAAAACCTTCCTTTTTGGGCTCTCATACCCGTAATTTAAATATACCTATTTGAGAGTATCATACTTGTATTGCCTATGATATGTCTTAATCACACTTTTCTTACTGAATTAAAATTACTCGATTCATTACACATCAATCTGTTTCTTGACGAATCAAATTTAGAAAGATCAAATCCTTATAGGTACTACTGCACCACCCACCTTCACATGTTGCTTTTACTTTCCAAAATACACTCGTCAAAGAATACATTACATATTAATATTAAAATATTTTTCAGGATTAAATAACATGTGTTCACAATAATGTCCTCTGCGTGCGAACTCTATCTAAATTTCTTTAAATGGACAATATACAGTGTTAATTTCAGACGACCTCCCAGGTAAGTATGGTCCTGTTTTCATTAAATTTTAGGCAGCATCGCGTTCATTGGTCAAAATATTGTACATATATTTTCGTATCGGTGATCAATGAACCGGTGTATGCAATTTTTAGCCATAAGTTGTTTATAATTGTTTGCCTAGCTTGTAGTTTTTTAGATTTTAGAAATGTATTATAAGTTTGTACAGCGCCCTTGAGGTGATTTTTCACAAAAACGGCGCTATATAAATCATCCAAATATTATTATTATCCAATAAATGGTTCCCGGAGCGGCGGTACCCATACCCGCCTCTCAAATAATTTTTTTATAATTTTATTTTTATTTTACAAATACAAACTTTTTCCAAATAATAACTAATAAACGTAGGAACTATCTGATGACTAGCAGCCAACAATAAAACACGCCTGAAACATTATTTAATAAGTATAATTGTCTGAAAACGTACGTTTTCATTGATGATTTTACGATGTTATTATTTTACAAAAAACTTACTCTTGAAACTTGTTTCCCAACCAAGAAACAAATTATTTCTAAAAAATTGTCGAATGTTATAAGAAACTATTTAAAAATCTCACCCGAATATTTAGGTCTCACCACGAAAACATAGGACACATAAGCTAAATCCTTAACTACCTATCAAAGTTCAATGAATTGAAATGCTTTCCGATCTCCCTGTAATACCAAGCACGTTAGATAAAGTAACTTCACGCAAGAGTACGCGCTCTTGTCTAACACCCAGTGTACTTTGTCCAATATCCAACATTCGCAAACAAGAATTCGTCACTTTGGCCAACATCCAAATTAAAAACGTGTTTTCTGCGTAATTTTATACATTTAGAACATATTGTACTTAAAAAAAACAATTTGTAATACTTTAAAACATTTTAGTAGACTTACAATTTAGCTAATTTCATTTTATATGCCTTTTTCGTAAAAAAAACTTTGAAGCGCTGTTTCTCACGATTTACGTTTTGGTCTGTTGGAGTAAAACGACCTAAAGCGACGTTATGCCCAACAAAATGTTTTAAAATATATCACACAATACAAAACTTTTAATTGATAAAACACGCCCGGCCTCACCAAACTAACGCGTGGTCACCGTGTTCAATGCCGACGCAGCGTAACTTAAATGTGTGTGAGTGAGAAGGCCGAATTTTTATAGTGACTGAAAAAATCAGTTTTACGATAAACTATACTGTTACTCTTCTATAACTGATTATTTGCGGGAGGGCTACACTTTTGTGGTAATTACAAGTTTATTTATTTATTTCTTAGTTGACCTCTACTCAACATCTTATTGTTATTAATTTCAACTGTACATTAAACAATTGTTCGTATTACACAATTTTTTTCAAAATTTTAAATCGTCAGATTGCAGAGTAATTAGAATTTGTATGTATAAGTTCACGCCGTTTCCAGGGAATATTCGACAAATAATGCAGCCAGCCGCCCAATAGGGGATAAAATATATTTGCTTCTATGATTATCAAGTAAAAGTAAAGTAATTATCAAAGCCATAGAAAACGTGTAGAAATCTAATATATCCAATTTTGACTTGAAAAAGTAACATATAGGGCCATTTCGCAGGAACTAACACGAGAGATTTGCACGTTCTTAAAGATTACGATGTTATAAAAAAAAATATAATTCCTACGAATATGAGTTAATCGACAAAAGATATGTGAATTCGTTGGCTGTATAGAACTATAATCAGTTTGTATGTCTCAGCATTAAAATTCGGAGGTATGATTTTTTCAATGTCAGCAGCAAATATTTAAAATGGACTCGAAAATATCACGAGCAATCCCAGCCAAAAATTAAAAATCGCGCTGTCGCTCCAGTGGGTAGAAGACTTCTAGACTTACTCATCTTGAGTTCTCGTATATTGCCTCAATAATCATCTCACCCATTCCAACTTGAAGCATTGACGCCGAAACATTTTTTGAAAGGGGCTCCTCTTACATCGGATCCTGAAACTAATCAGTCTGAAGTGCCTGTGAATAGCTTATCGCGGTAGCGGTTGTGGTACAATCTTCAGCGGCATTGTAGGATGGGTGGTGCGCTTGATGCATATATTGCACGGTTGTGGTACAATCTTCAGCGGCATTGTAGGATGGGTGGTGCGCTTGATGCATATATTGCACGGTTGTGGTACAATCTTCAGCGGCATTGTAGGATGGGTGGTGCGCTTGATGCATATATTGCACGGTTGTGGTACAATCTTCAGCGGCATTGTAGGATGGGTGGTGCGCTTGATGCATATATTGCACGGTTGTGGTACAATCTTCAGCGGCATTGTAGGATGGGTGGTGCGCTTGATGCATATATTGCACGGTTGTGGTACAATCTTCAGCGGCATTGTAGGATGGGTGGTGCGCTTGATGCATATATTGCACGGTTGTGGTACAATCTTCAGCGGCATTGTAGGATGGGTGGTGCGCTTGATGCATATATTGCACGGTTGAGGTACAATCTTCAGCGGCATTGTAGGATGGGTGGTGCGCTTGATGCATATATTGCACGGTTGTGGTACAATCTTCAGCGGCATTGTAGGATGGGTGGTGCGCTTGATGCATATATTGCACGGTTGTGGTACAATCTTCAGCGGCATTGTAGGATGGGTGGTGCGCTTGATGCATATATTGCACGGTTGTGGTACAATCTTCAGCGGCATTGTAGGATGGGTGGTGCGCTTGATGCATATATTAAGCCAACATAAAATACTGAAAACCGCATCATTAAAAAAATTATGTATAATAGAAATAAAATATTCGCGACCGAGTTATTATACAAAGAGACTAAAATATATTTGTTTACTGACAAAAGTCCTTAACGTACGTTAACTTAAGCTGTTAACTGTTTTCATAATGTACCTGGCTTGCATTGCGATGCCATTCCTTCCCCTCCCGCGATCCTTATCCACCTTTCACGTCTTTCCATGCCCCGTCACCCCTCCCGCGAACTCACCTCCATCGTTACCCTTCCCTCCCTGCCTCGTAAATATATGAAACACCTCTAGTATTTTTTTAATTCAATTTTTATAACGCCAGAGCTTACCATTATGTATAGTCTATAAACTTCGCTGACCCCCGCATAAAAAATCACCAAAGTTTCATCGCAATCCGATGAACGGCAGAGCATAAAATACGAACAAACAAATATAAATTTTGATATATAAGAAGATTGCAAGGCACAATTCAAATATAATTTAAGGTTTTAATATTGTAGATTTTGGTAAAATTGGTAAGTTCAGGTGAATCCAGGTCATTAATCAATAAACTAGCTAATATTATTATTCCCTATTAATATAACAAGTAGTTCTGTAAACAGTAGACATATCGTCCAACAATGCATGTTTATAATTTACTATCATTTTAAATTGATTGAAAGTTAAGTATTTAAATTTTTTTTTTTTTTTTTTTTTTTTTTTTTTTTTTTTTTTTTTTTTTTTTTTTTTTTTTTTTTTTTTTTTTTACAGTGAATACCGCACAAGAATCTCAACTGCTCCCGTCTGGAGCCAGTGAGACTATGGCATCCCCAACTGGGGTATGTTGTGAGGCTGAAGGTAGTGGGGAGGGGAAGGAGGTGGGGAAGAGGAAGGTTGGGAAGTACCTGGCTATTCAGATCTGGTCACTAAACACGGCTAAAGCCATTTTCAAGCAACGTTTCAATTCTGAATGGTGGTCTTACACCAGGGCGATACTAATAGTATCTTCCACTCTGGAACATGCCGCAAATATACTATATATTATTTTAAATGAATTAATTGTGAAATAACACAAATTAATCAAATAAAATTTATTTGCGCATGCCGGGTTCGAACCCGCGACCTCCGGAATGTGAGTCAAGAGTCTTAGCCACTGGACTACGGAGGTCTTAATACTTACCTTCTTAATAATAAACCATTCATATTTTACATAACTTTTTATTAATATCGCGTCAAGGATTATACCAGGTCAACAAGTTTTATTAGAAAAGAAATACAGATGTACATAAAAATGGAAAACCTCAAAATCGAATACACATCAAAACAGAACTAATTTAACAAAATAAAAAAGGAACCAAAACTTTTATTACCATTTATATAACGATTCTAATTTTAAAAACTGGAGACCCCCTGGTGTAACGTCAGATGTAAGACTCATTATCCATAGTTTCAAGCAAACATGTTCTGTAAATGGATCCGAATGTGTCTTATTAAGATAGGCTTAAGTGCAGTTAAATTCTTACACTCGGAGTAGGAAAAGGTTTTTCCCCACCGTGAGTAAGCTTGTGTCTAGCCAAACTACTCTTCTGAGAACTTGAAAAACTGCAGACGGAACATGAAAAAGGTTTATATCCGCAGTGAGGAAATACGTGTCTCGTCAAATTACTCTTCATAGAACATGAATAATTGCAGTCGATGTCGTGTGTTGTCTTGTCGTTGATATGCGCCGCCATAATGGTGGATTCAAAATTAAACTATTAAACTAAACAAAAACAACAACGGAGGAAACAATTGAAAGACCCACTGCCCTAAGAAACGGACACATTTATTTAATTAATACAAAAAGGCAGATATTAATTGTTAATCTAGTGTTAGTCTTATAATCATAATTAACTAGTTCTTAAAATTATAATGTCTGTTTGTTTAGTTCAACGTAAAAATCTTTAATTGTACAGAGTCTGATCACATCAACGGTTAATTTACTAAACAGTTATTTATTTATTTATTTATTATTTATTTATTTATTCATTTCTATGCTTTTACATACAGTTAATAAATACAATGATATACAGTTAATAAGTGCAATGACAATGACATTAGGTGGAAGTAAAACAAAAATATTCTTAATATGAAACATAGTAGGTAGTAGAGTGAAATGTGATCGGCAACTGTATGTAATTAGTTAAAACGAATGTGGTTATGGATTGTGAACACCTCACTGGGAGAACCCGTGCTGAGGTGTACGCATGTATTATCATGCCATCATAAGTGATAGCACAGTATCCCCCTTGAGACTCTCAAGGAGGACTCCGTGGTACCACCCATGGTGGCAGTATTGTACATATAGTAGGTGTAGGTAGCTGTGTTGAGATAGTCATCATAATATTATGCAGACACAATGTAGTAAGTTGAGGTAAGTTGAGCATCATAATATACTAAAGTCGCAATGGATAATACATTATAGTAAAAAGAAAAAAATAAAGAATATACAAGAAGAGTGAACTTGAGAGCAGTTGTGACGAAAAGAGAATAAAAGAAACAAACAAAAGTAGATGATATTAGTGCCAATATTTTAAAAATAGTTATGCAATATTAATCTATTTTGTAGATCTAGATCTAGTGGTATAATTTAAATACCAAGTTAATTTTTATGTTTGGTTTGGAGTAAATAGGTTTTGGAAAAAAAGTGTTCCTTTAGTTTTTATCCAGTCTGTGATTTGTTTTTTTAGTTTATATGTTGGTGAATAATCAGCAAGTTGTTTTAAAGAAGGTGGCATGCTGTTATATAGTTTGATGGAATAGTAGTTAAAGGATCTTTGTCCGTGGGTCGTGTGCTTTAGCGGGATGTTAAGTGTTAGATTTATTGAAGACCGGCTTGTTACTGAGGACTGAGAAAGTAAAGGGATATGCAGTTTGAATTTGAAGAGGTGAAGAATAGACGATTTAGCGTAGAGTTGTCTGATTGACAAAACGTCGAGCATCTTGTAAATTTTTTCAGAGTTTGTATCATACGCTACTTGAAGAATTAGTTTGATTGTTGCCTTTTGTGCTTTTTCTAGTGGATCTAGAGAAATATTACTTGCACTTCCCCAAGACAGAAGACCATACATGATTATAGATTGGGAAAGAGCAAAGTAAATAGATCTTAGTATAGTGCGTGGGAAGATGTTTTTTATATTATTTAAGAGATACATGATTTTTTTAAGCTTGGATGTAATTAAGTTGATGTGGTCATTCCAGCGTAGGTTTTCGTCAATTATGACGCCTAGATATTTTATTTGTTTGACATTTTCTATGATTTCGCATTTGCATATTGAGGAGGGTTGGGAGCAGTCGTGTATTTTCAGAGCGAAGGTTGGAGGAGGTTGACCTCTTTGAGTTATACTGTGTGTTATGAATTTAGTTTTTTTTGTATTTAGAGTAAGTTTGTTTTCATTGAGCCATTGTTTGATTACAGCAAGACTTTTCTCAGCTTCAAGGAATGCCTTGATCCATGAGTCAGCTTGACAAAGTATTACGGTGTCATCAGCGAATGTCACAATGTTGCCTTCTGTAATTAGTTCACAGATATCATTGATGTAGATAAGAAACATTAAGGGACCTAGAACACTACCCTGGGGCACTCCGTAACTGATCGGAAGGGGTTCACTTTTCACTTTGTTAATAATGACTTGTTGAGTTCTCTCTGACATAAAACTTTTCAGTAAGTTAAGTTCATTTCCAGTTATGCCAAGTTTAATAAGTTTCTTAAAAAGTATATTGTGAGATATTGTATCGAAGGCTTTACATAAGTCTAGGTATATTGAGATTACTTTTTTCTTTGAGTCAAGGTTAGAGTTAATAAAGTCTGTTACTGAGGTTAAAGCGTGTTGTGTATTACTGTTCTTTCTAAAGCCATGCTGGTTCTTCGAGAGTAGATGGTTTGTTTCTAGGTAGTGGTAGAGCTGTTCTTTGATGGCTTTTTCCAGAATTTTGGACATAGTATTTAGAAGAGTGATGGGTCTGTAGTTGTTGATGTCATTTTTAGGTCCTGACTTATAGATAGGAATTACCAGTCCATTTTTTAAGCAGCTAGGGAAAATACCTTCTTTTAGGCTACGATTTATCAGGTATGTAAGTGGATTGAGGAGTTGGTCACTTAGAGTTTTAATGGTTTTAGCGTCTATGTAGTCAGTACCTACAGCTGAGCTATTCTTTAAGGATTGTATTATTTTAGATGTATTTTCACATGAGATGGTTTGGAGTTTAAATTGTATATCATTATTGGAGTTAGGAGTATCTTGTTGGATAGATGAATGTAGATTCTCTGCCACAGTACTTGTAATGTTTTCTGCCAGAATGCCTCCAATATTTGTGTAATGATTGTTAATGTAATTTAAAACTAATGTGGGATTGTCGTGGAAGAGGATTTCTTCATTGTTAATGACAATATTTTTGATATTATCATCATTGAATTTATGAGTGCAAGTACTTTCCTTTAGTATTGACCATACACTTTTGGGATCGTAATTGGATTCTATCAGTTTATTTTTGAAGTGTAGCTCTTTAGCTTTTCGTATAATTAGGGTGCATAGACTTCTATATCTTTTGTAGAATGAGTAGAGAGTAGTATCAGAAGGGTTGAGTTTGACTTGTTTGTGTAACTTATCTCTTTTTTTAATACAGTTTAAGATGCTTTGAGTTATCCAAGTTTTTAGTTTTTTTTGGCGGTGGGGAATAATTTTTGTTGATGTTTATTATTTTGCGTGATGATGGTTTGTAGGTATGTAATAAAGTAGTGCCAAGCCTTATCTGTTGACGTTATACTCCTTAAATGCTCCCATGATTGTTCATCTAAACATGATTTTATGTTGTCATAGGCAATATTCTTAATTGTGAAATGGCGTTGAGTAAGCAAATTTGGAGTTGGTGTAGTCAGGCCTAGTAAAGTTGTGTAGTGGTCCGTAATGGAGGATTCATAGACTATGCTTTTGATATAATGTTTTGATTTTACCATAATGTGGTCTATACAAGACTCAGTGTTATTGGTTACTCTAGTGGGGGTATTAATAGTACTGAAGATACCATGTTGCATCAGCATCAAAAGGTAATCGTGGTTTTGTGGGTGACCATTAGGCAGTAGATTAATATTAAGGTCACCGGCTATTATGATATTTTTAAAGGAATTTAATTTATTAAGATGACTATTAAGGGAAGATATGAATGGTGCGATATCATAGGTGGATGGTGATCTGTATAGTGCAAGTATACATGTTTCTTGGTTGACGATTATTTGTAAACAGTTTGAGTTATCAATGAAAATTTCAGAAACTAAACTACTAAGGTTGTTATGAAGATAGACCACAACACCGTCGTTTTGTTTTTTATTATTTAATGTGTGGTACTGGGTGTAATTTTGTTTGTGTTTCTGGGTGAAGGCGTTTGTAATCCAACATTCTGTAAGAATAATGATATTAAAATCTGTAGTAAAAGTGTTGGTTAGGATGTCGAGTTCATCGTAATTTTTGTTGAGAGAACGTATGTTTTGATTTAGTATAGTTAGTGAAGGTGGGCTAGTGAGGATTGTATCACATAATTTCTGATCCGCAGTAGTGTAATGGTGGTGCAAGTTATTAAGATTCATTTTCAGTAGGTCAGCCATGTTAATATGAAAATTCAGTAAATTAGAAAATGTAAATTTGATGGGTTAGTGATTTATGGATGAGTCCCCATTTTTTTAAGATCATTTTCGTGTCTAATCTGGATGGTTTTTTCCCCGGGTCCTTTACGTACAAGCAGTCTACTCGCTTTGAACCACACGAATTGAAAAAGAGTTTCTTTGGCAGTTTGTTTGGTTTTCCACAATAGTTCCTTAAAGTAAGGTGAAAGCACTTCACTGATGTAAATCGGCGAACTCAAGTTAAGTGTTTTGGCCGCACTTTTTACTGAGAGAATCGAATCCCTAGTTTTAGGGTTGCGAAAAGCGATATGCAGTTTGTCCGGGGTGTTACGTCTGCGGTCTTGGGGCCTGGTCACCATACGAATGTCCTGTTGTAGCAGGGGCAAGCCCAGCAAGCTGGCTACCCGTAGTACAGCTTCCGTAGGTTGTTAGCCCGGCTGCAGCTCCACTCCCGCCATCTCCACACTGTCAGATAACTTCTCTTGCTCGAGTTCTGCAAGTCTACACTCAAGGCTAGAAATTCTAATGTTATTCTTATCGTTCACCTCACGTAAAAACTTGGTTTCTTTATGCAGATCCTGCATTTGTTTGAAGCTCGACACAAGGTCTTCATACTGGTTACAGATGAATTCGCTGCTTTTCTTTAAGTCTCTTATTTCTTCTTCAAACATTTTTTTCATTTCAGTAATTTTGTTGTCAAAATGTTTGGTGATTCGTTCGAATAAGACATCAGTTTCTGAACCGGACTTCGAGGATGGTGAGCTCGATCGGCTTTTGCATTTCAGACAGTTCCAAGTTAATTTATTTTTAACCGCCATTCTTTTGAAATTTGTATCGGTGATGTTGACACAGGTATTATGAAACGCGGTATTGCAGATGGCACAGGTGAGTGCAAAGTCATTATTCGAGATCAAGTTGAGGCAACCTTCGCAGTTCATTTTTAGAGTATAATTTAGAAAGTTTATTTGTGAAGTCACAACACTGTTTCAGGTATTTAAACTTTTGATGTGTTAAATCACTGGTATAAAGTAGAACACAATGTTCAGTGTTAGTTTGCGCACTTTTCTAATGTTTTCAGTAACTTTTAATACTTAGAATTCATTAGTTTAGTCAGAGCACTGTTTTTTTGTTTCAGGTATTAAAACTTTAGATGTGTTAGATCACTGGTATAAATTAGAGTACTGTGTAGAAGCACAATAATCTGTGTTAGTTTGTGCACTTTTTTAATGTTTTCCGTTACTTTTAATACTTAAAATTCAAAAATTTTGTCAGAGCAATTATTTGAGGTTGTTTACAAGATGACGTATTATTGTTGTATGTTGTAGTTACTTTCCGTGTTTGAGGACAGCCGGGAGTCTCCGTGTTCAATTGATCGTCCTAATTGACCACTTGCACTATTGCATCTTTTTTCACTTTAGTTATTCGGCAATTGAACTAATTTCACGAATCGAAAATTTTATCGGTTGTTGAATATTTGTGCAATTTTAAAATTACGCAAATTCCTGGGCGGAAAATTGCGGTCCCTACTGTGGCACTTCCTGGCAAAAGTTTTGTGCGGGTTCGCGGGTGGTTCGGAGAGCGTTTGCAGAGCCCTGCGACGGGTGATTGCCTGGAACCACCTGTTCGGGAGTTCACGCAAGAGCCTCGGCTATTTCTTGCGGGGAAAGGCAGATCGCGACTGTCGTCGGCAGTGGTGAGATTTCTTCCTCATGTCTCGCTGCTTGGCCCTGGAATATTTCTACGGTCGCGGCGGCCCGGGGTTTAAGCAAAATGTTTATTGCTTTCTTCTGCTTCGCAAAAGTCTGGGCTTGAGTTTTATGTATTAGCTTGTTTCATGTGCATGTTTGTCCCCTGCCGACTTTCCAAATTTTATAAGCCCCATTCGCTGTGTTCGTAAAACTGAATATCGAGCTCGTAGTTTATTATGGTCATCCTGTCTGGTCCATAAACAAATTTTAAGACTTTTTTGGGTTAACCGCCATATTTAATTAGTAAGTAAGCAGGGAAAGATTGCACATGTTTTATTATTCTGTGCAATCTCGCCATTAAAAATACCCATGGATATATCATCCTACCTCTAATATTTAATATCATTTTATTCTAACTAACACGAAACAGGCTTTTCTCTACTGTGAAAAAGCATGTGCCTCGTTAAACTTCTTTTATAGGAACATGAATAACTGCAATGGGAACAGAAAAAAGATTTGTCACCACCGTGAGTACGCATGTGCCTCGTCAAACTACTCTTATGAGAAAATGAAAAACGACAGTCGGAACACGTAATAGGTTTTTCTCCACTGTGAGTAAACATGTGGCTCATCAAACTACTTTTACGAGAACATGAATAACTGCAGTCGGCACACGAAAAAGGTTTTTCTGCACTGTGTGTAAACATGTGACTCGTCAAATTACTCTTTTGAGAACATGAGTAGCTGCAATTGGAGCATGAAAAAGGTTTTTCTCCACTGTGAGTTAGCATGTGCTGTGTCAAACTACTCTTATAAGAACATGAATAACTGCAAACGGAACACGAAAAAGGTTTTTCTCCACCGTGAGAAAGCATGTGTCTCGTCAAACTACTCTTATAAGAACATGAAAAACTGCAAGTGGAACACGAAAAAGGTTTTTCTGCACTGTGAGTAAACATGTGACTCGTCAAATTACTCTTTTGAGAACATGAATAACTGCAATCGGAACACGAAAAAGGTTTTTCTCCTCCGTGAGAAAGCTTGTGTCTCATCAATTCACTCTTATTAGAACATGAATAACTGCAGTGGGAACATGATAAAGGTTTTTCTCCACCGTGAGTGAGCATGTGTGTCGTCAAATGACCCTTGCAAGTAGATGCATAACTGCAGTCTGGACATAAATAACGTTTTTTTCCACTGTGAGTCAGATCCGTACATGAGTCTGAAAAATAATGCGAATAAAGATGTACGTGTAAACAAAAAAATAAAAAAATGATTAAAAAAAAATAAAAAAATAGAAAGCACGAATCGTTATTTACCTGTTGTATGGGTAAATCCTTGAAAGCGTTTTAGACAATCCTTCTTAACATCCGGCAGCTCTATGTCAATTTCCATATAAGGAATTCCCTCTCCATCCTCATCTCGGGGTCCTGGTTCTACCTTGAAGCTGACAGTCTCCACTTTAAGGCTACCTAGAAAAACCAAACAACGTACAAAGATATGCCCAGACGAAGAGCGTGTTACATCTGAAATTACAGTCGTTCCTCACCGAGAGAGTACTACAAAAAACTTGTTAAAGATACCGTTGATTAACTATGTAAAAGAAAAAAAAATAGTTAACGGGCTTTAAAGGTTAATTCAGGAAACATGAAGGACCTCAGATGTCCGCTTCAGGAACGATGCTCAAAGAAGGGAAAAAAATGTACTCTTGAACATTGAAGTACCCACCACTGTCCCGCCCCGGTATAGGCGACTTATGGTCGCCCCTTCGGAGCTCTCGCAAGAATCTAATTTTTTTTTGAACGACTCTACATTTATTATGTGTACTCTTGAACACATTCTGTACGACGTTTTGTATATTTATGTATATGTGTATATATAGAAGTTTTGTGTAACATTTTGGGAGGCGAGTATGGGTACCGCCGCCCCGGGAAACATTTTCTGGACAATAAATACCTCTGCCATAGGTCACCCCAAGTGGTTCGCTACGTTTGGTGACTTAGCAGGGGTGCCCGGATGCATGAGGTTAGGTTTGTCCGGATTTCGGTAGCGGATGCGTCTGCCCACTAACTGCGTGGCAGGCCGGATCGGGAGAAACTTGTTGAGGGAGATCTTTTGACCACTCCTGCAGGACTCTCTAGGGACATTGGCTTGCACCGCAGTGGGAGGGATAGATACATACGTCTGTCACTCCTGGACACACTGATCCCCAGATTCCTACCCACCTCTCATACCTTTTTAATTCTTCCCAGAACACTCCTTTCTTTCCCTTAAAAGAAGCTCCACACAGCATCCCCAAAGATGACATAAGCCCTGAGGGGAATTATTTTCCTCAGGGCCTCCTGTGTGGGGCTAATGTAAAAAAAAAAGCCAGGGAAATTATGTTTACATCATTATTATATTGCTAAAGAAGGAGGTAGCGCAACACGGCATAACACCCCAAAAACAAATAACGAAAATATTATATGTGTTTTTAACGCATAACCACTGGAACGCTTTTCGCTGCAATATGGCGCTAATTAAAATTTCACGGATTGGCTGGCTAGCTGCCAATTTGAGCAAATTTTCCGAAGATATATTAAACATTTTTTTGTAATATTTTTAAACACGCCCGAGGTTCGATTTTGACATTTTTAGAAGATGAAAGATACTTCTAATATTCATATTCAACAGATGGCAGTGTACTCTAGTAATTTAAGAATTATCTCATTTTTCAAAATCGTATTATGTAGATTTGTTTAAAAATGTCAAAATGCCTCAGTGTAAAATGAAGCTTTTTGTACTGTTTTAGTGGATTTTTCAGATTAACAGATTTGGATACCAGTGTAATAATGATTGGATTAGTAATGCATTCAACGTGTTTTAACTCTCCCGCAGCCAACTGGGGCCGAAGGTAGACCCCAAAATAACTATCCTTCTTATATCTACGTAAATACATGAAATATATTTTTAGTATTTTAGGTATTCCTGCGCAAAGGATTAATACATAATATGCCATTTAAAAAAAATGTGAAAAAATCGTTGATCGCGGGAAAAAATATTTTGTCAAATATAGGTAGGTAATATTCCCTGCCCAATTAATGGACAAATAACAAAAAAAAAACATAAAAAACAAAAAAAATATATCAAAAGGAGAAAAAGTGTTTTCTTGGGTTTAAAAGTTTAGAAAAAAAATGCATGAGGTCATCAGCCGACCCCCCACGGTTACGGACGTCATGTTTGGCATCTTGGCCTGTCGAGAGTTAATGTGTTTTAGACTTTAAAATTCAGTGTGTATTTGCAAAACAAAATTTTTGTGGTTATGTTAGCGTATTTTTTTGCACATTCCCCATTGCGGTAATATCAATAAATAAACCAATTATCGAGTTAATAAGTATTGTGGATTTAGGATAATTCATGTATCTGTTTGAGTTACTGCAGTTAATTTTGGTACGTACCTTATAAATTCCATTTAAGTCCATTATAAATTGTCGTCATTTCCCGACCACAATTTCTAGGTTTATTCAAAGGGAATATTAAATACTTCTCAACTTATTAAAATTCAGTTTTTTTATGTATATTTATATATTGTGATAATCAATTAGACCATTTAAAAGAAACTTCATTGAAAATATTTAATTAGAACGCAGAATTGAACTTCCTACGAGAGTTGTAGGTAGAAATTCCTGAGAATATTTCTGTTTCAAATGTTAACGATTTTATAATTTTTTTGTTTTTATAAAACCTACAAATATGTAATATTCGGCAAAATATAGGTGAATTTGTTTGCTATAAAGAACTATAATCAGTTTAAATGACTCTATATTTTAAAATACAGAGGTATGATTTTTTTAAGGTGGGCGGAAAATATTCACCAAAAAAGTTCGAGCAATTAGAGAAAAAAGTTTCAAATTCGGCTGTCGCTCCAGGTGATAATAATAATGTTCTAAATAAAAAAAAATAAAAAAATAAAATAAAATGTCACTTATTTACATCCCATATAAGATTAGTTAAAAATTTGCCGTAGTTTGGTAGTTTTCCGTAAGTATACATTTTATGATAAATACCAAAGCACGGCAAGAGAGGACATTATGAACAAACACATTATGTCATTCCTGAGCAACAATTTAAAACGGATTGTGTTTCTGAAAATCAAAATGTGGTAAACATCTCCCTATTGAGTCTACGTTCTATAGGTACACACTTTAAAAAAATAGAAAAAAAAATACTAGATAGATAATAGTAGAAAGTAATTCAGTAACCGGAATTGGAAAATATTTCGTTTTAATAATTATTTTGTTAACTTAAGGACCGCCATGTTATTAATTACGACGGTAATTGCGCACTTAATAGGAAAAATCACTTTGTTTCAGTTAGATATTAATAAGAAGTACATATTTCAATCTTCGTGAATGATAAATAATGCGGGTTAATTAATATTTTGTTCGGTTTCATAAACACGAAAAATGATTACTCATTATGCAATATGCAAGTCGTATTAAATTGTGCCGTGCCGTGTGAAACATTGTGCCAATGTGCAAATCGCAAATAAACACTACCAACCTAATAACGATTAGCTAGAAATTAAATTACTATAACGAAGAATATTTTCAATTATTTCCAAAACCACCGAAAGTGTTATCATCTACCATCATATGGATAAGTACCCCTCATACGTAGAATTCGGAGCGACTGTGCTCCACGCCACTTTAGGTGGCCGCGAAGAAATGTAAATATCAAAAATCAGTTTACAGAACAATTTACTGTGAGCCTTTCCGTGCGGCAGTCTGAAGTGGCGCGGGGTACGGTCGCTCAGAACTGTTACGTGCAGGGTTTGTCTAACGGGTTTGCGTAACGGGTTTGTGGAATTATTTGAATACCCAGAACGAAAACAAATAAAAGAACGCACACGCGTTTTTCTTTTAAACAAGATATACATCCCAGGGTTTGAATGGTTTGTATGGCAAGCATGTTTTGTCTTACGGGTTTGTGTAATTATTTGAATACCTAGAACGAAAATAAATAAAAGAATGCGCACACGTTTTTCTTTTAAGCAAGATAAACATCTCAGATCTCAAATGGTTTGTAGGGCAATCAGGTTTTGTATAATTATTTGAACACCTAGAACGAAAATAAAATAACACACGCATTTTATTTTGAACAAGTTATACATCCCAGGTTTTGAATGGTTTGTATGGCAAGCAGGGTTTGTCTAACGTAATTAACAATATTTATTTTCATTCTAGGTATTAGAATAATTACATACGTAATTAGGCAAATCAGGTACTTTCGTAGTCATAACGTCTATATATCGTTTGTAGCTACTCGTTTCGTGAATGCTTTTTTTATTTTTAGGTTGGCTCTTTTGCAAATTGCATGAAAATCATTTTTCACATGGAACAGTTTTGGGTAGTTTGGTATATTTATGGAACAGTTTTATATTTTTATGGGCTGGCGTCTTGCGTCAGGCGCGCGTAATAAGTAATTATTTTTCATGTTTATGAAACCGAAAAAATAATTATAAAGACGCATTATTATCATTTCCGAAGATTGTTATTTGTACTTATTATTGTGTGACTGACAGAAAGATATTTTTCCTTTTAAACGTGAGTATTTCATCGTTGTAATTAAAAACATGGAGACCCTTATAAAAACATTTCACGTTTTAAAACGCAATATTTTTCAATTCCAAGTGTGTAACGAGCGTGGACCCAATAGGGAAATATTTACCCAAAGTGTTAAATTCCACATTTTTAACACATGCAATACTGCAATAATGCAACTTACTGGCTTTTTGACCACTCTCCGCATACTGTAGACATTCCTTCTTTACATCTGGGAGGTCAAAATCCATATCCGCATACGACATTTCACCTTCACCTTCTTCCTGGGGCCCTGGTTCCGTCTTGATGGAATCACTCTTTGGGCTTAGTAGATCCATGGCAAGACCGTGGAAGGGTTCGGTTGGACTATTCTTTAAAAACAATGATGTGTATGGGTAACAAATATTTATATAGAAACTAGCTGGTTCCCGTTGCTATGCCATTCAAAGAAATAAATTGAATCTCCCTGCACGTTCATTCTCACACGTCCCCGATCCCCTCCCGCGTCCCCTTCCCCTCCTGCATTCACCTTCCACCTTCCCCACCTTCCCTCTTCCTAGTCACCCCTCCCCGATCTCCACCTCCTTCTCTACCCTTCCCCTCCTACCTTCCCTCCATGACGCTAAAATATATGAATACATTATCAAACCACTCGCGCACCACCTGTAGTAATTTTTTAATACAAATTTCAACAGTCTTCTGCTAAAATACAATGTTCTGTAAAATATTTAAGATAATCCATTGATTAGGTACTTTCCGAGATTTGCGGACCCGAAGGTACGGAACACATTTTTTTAAACAATTTTCATAACGCCGGAGCTCACCATTACACATAGAAATAATCCTCTGCTAAAATGAAATATTCGGTAAAAAAAATAATCAATCCATCGATTACTTTCCGAGATTTGCGGACCAAAACGTAAGGAAATTATTTTTTGTAAAATACAAATTTCATATCGCCAGAGCATACCGTTATAAATAGAAACACTATTCTGCTTAAATGCAATGTCCTATAAAAATTTTGAGTCCATTCATCGATTATTTTCCGAGATTTGCGATTTTAGATATAATTATGACAGAAACTTTGAGAGAAGACAATTATTGCAAACGGTTGACCGAATCGTCATCATTAGTTAGATTACAGAAACCATACACTGTCTTCCTCTATATTAGCGTGTGTCAATTATTTCAACTTTTAAATTCAGAAACGCCCGGGGTCTCAAAAGTTGCGTCTTGCGAAGAAAATGAGAACTGCGTGTAAATGTATTTTTTTTAAATGGTTATTAGCCCGCTAAAATGCATTGAAAATCAGAAAAAAACCTAAAACCATTTTTTTTTAATTTTTAATATTTTTTTTCAGTAATCTAACCTTTTAACGTTTGTTTATTATTAAAAAATGCGTATAAATGACAAAAATGAAAAAAAAATCAACTTTATGAATACAAGTAAGTCAACAAGAAATCTGATTTTATCCAGAAAAAGTGTTATTTCCGCTTTTATTTTTTTAACCAACACATCACATGTGTTTAAAAAAAAATCGTTCTTTGTACTGCAGTTATGTAATGAAAAATAAGTTTGGTACAAAATATAAAATATGAACCCTTTATTTATTTATTTATATAATACATGTTACATAATTGTGGCATTTACATAAAGTAGATCATTGAATCACCATACTAGGCGGATGCCTGTTTCATGGTGACCAATGGAGTATTGTTGCTATGTATGAAATTTAAAGTTTAAAGTCAAGTGTAAACATATGGATTTAATATAAATGGTGCTAAAAGTTTGAAAACTTTAAATAAAAAGTAGAAAGTAGAAAAAATAGGAAGTAGAAAGTACACAATAGAAAGGAAAAGTGGAGTAATTTAGCATAAGATTATAAAAATATTTTAAAAAAGATTATAAAAATGTACATAACCTTATTCTTTTATTGGCAAATTTTGGGGATCGCTGGCAACGGTTAATACGCACTTTTTTTTTGAATAAATCTTTTGATTCACCTTAATTACATTAAAAGACAACTATTTGCATTGGGGGAAGTGGAAAATATTTTTGTGTAACATGGTTTGTGATACAAAAGAAAGTGCCCCTTTATAACGCCTACTCGCGCCAAGGCAAGAAAAACATCCCAGTTTTCAAGTAGTTTAGCGGCTACGCTAGGTTTGTGAAACATGGTTTGTGATTCTGGCGTACAATCTCACAAGACGAAAGCTAATTTTAATTTTACGTAATGAAATATAGAATGAAATATTTTCCACTTCCCCCAATGCAAATAGTTGCCTTTTAATGTAATTAAGGTGAATCAAAAGGTTTTTTTTTTAAAAAGTGCATATTAACCGTTGCCAGCGATCCCCAAAAATTAATCTTTTGTTAATATATGTGCATGTGCATTTTTATTTTTCTTTGTTTTATTTTTTTTTCCAAATCACGAAATCTATTTTTTTTCGAAACTTCCGGCCATTTTATCAGGCTAATAGTGAACAATAATTTCTTTTTTTTTTACGTTTTCGAATAGCTAAATATCATACGAAACTGTTGAGACCCCGGGCGTTTAAATATAAGGCCAGTTGTTTTCTCTCTATGGAGAGCGACACACGCTACTCTATATCCCCTGTATCTTTATAAAAAGACATAATCGCATAATTGATCTGTCGTTCCTGATTAGAAAAAATAATGGTAAACCCAGGTAAACCATATTTCTATAATTTGTTTTAATTAATGCCTTCGAAATACACATCCATGAAACAATTCTCAAAGCAGACGTCAAATAATGGATTTTCTAACTTAGTACAAATTTTCTAATTTTGGTGTAAGTTAAGCTGGATCGCGTTTTGGGGGTTTAGACTTCTTTTTCATACAGTTTGTTTATTCTTAAGGATCCGATATGAAAAAAGGACGTGTTTTATTTTGTGGTATATTCATGGTTTAAGACTTCGGACATTATTATTTGACATGTGTCAAATCTCATCGTTTTACGCAAGTATGTTAATTGTAAATGTTGCATGTGTATTTAATTTAGTAAAAATTTAAAATATTAATTAAATATCTAAATATGTATTGATTACTTATTGTGAACTTGTATTACTTACTGTATGGAACAACTGAATCTCGCAAATGAGAGTGACAGACGCTTTCATGATTGTGATCTATGGTTATGTTCAAGGTGTTGCCATTTTTCGACGATTAGTAGGTACTCGAGTACCCCAAAATATTATTTCTTTGTGACACGGGTTTAAAATATAAATATTTATAATAATAATTGGATAATTTATATACCGCCATTTTTGTGAAAAATCACCTCAAGGGCGCTGTACAATTTGTTAAGGATTCTTAGTTTATATCTTACTTTACTATTTACAAATAGATACAGAAGCATACTTATATGAGCTGGAAATTATAATTTATTACGTAACGGAGGGGTGTCAAAGTGTATTTTATTAAGGGCGATTTATAAGATTTTGCGTGTGTAAGCGGGCCAGTCTCAAAATTAAAACCCATGCTCAATTGTTTAAATCTTTATTTAGTTAGATATGTAAGTACCTAGTTATTATAAATTTTCATTCAAGTTAAAAAGGAGGGTAAAATGGTAAATTATCTTGAGCCAAACACCTGACTTCTCTTATTTTTTAAGTCGGGTGTCATATTCGTGGTAAGTAGTTATTTTAAGAATCGATTGGAGATGTTCATCCGTAAACCTTTAGCGATGTTTGTTCTTATTTATTTTCAAAACGGAAAACATCCGCTCGTTTAAATAGGTACTACCGAACACACACAGAATAAGTCCTGTATGCTTACTTATATTTGGATATATAATAACATTTTAAAGCAATTTTTTTAGGTTAACATTTTGGCAAGGATTAAACTTCAAACATTCATTAAAAAAGGTTTTTTCCCCTGTGAAAATGAAATAATTACCGCGTCTCGCGGAGTAATATTTTGTCGTACAATTTTGTATAGCGGAAAAGAATATAAAAATTCATAAAGTTTTGGTGAATTACAACGAAATTGTGTTTTTTATTAATTGACAAGGATCTGTATCATGATGCTTACTTCAAAATTACGGAAGGATTTACAAAATGTATGTCTGTAATAGGCGCTACTATGATTTTAGCGAAGGCAATTTTGAACGTTTTGCGTAAAGTTGGAGTGTGTATTTCATATAGAATTATTTGAGACGGGCTGTTGGTGCTAGTCGCCATCAGAGTGAATTCCGGGTGCTTCCCCTGCATGAAGTTGCAAGGTTTACTGCATGTACGCGCCTTAGTTCCAAACCTAATAAGGTACCAACACATGCCTTCAGGTTGCCGACCCCTGAAATTGGAACGGGAGCAATGTTTCGGCCACTGAGGACTCGTGTTCCTTGATTGCTGGTGTGTGGAGCACAGCGTTGCTAATTCTCGTCTAAAGATGGACAGCTCCTCTTGGAGTGGTTGCATGATCCGTTCCATTGAGATGGTCAGTCTGTCTCCAAGAGTTGGTGCCGATATTGGTTGAGCCATGTTGTTATGGGAGTTATAACTACTACACGCTTATTTTGAACGTCGGGGGTCACCACTTTGGTGGTATGGTTTAGTCATACCTTAATACGTGTGTAAGAAAACACTTGAATTAACTGTTGATAGTTTTTTTTACTGAGCAGTAAAATTTACAATCATATCGGAATACCGAGCGTGATAGTAGTACGGGACCATTTGTGTTGGCTTGATGTTCTAAAGACTAATGTACAGGGGATTTGAATATTCCGGTACTTTCCGAAAGGTGCGACGATATGCCAAATATTTCAGCGCAGGTAGGTAAGTACTTCTCCGTGTTCAGCGTTGTTGTTGCTCAACGTTTTGTTGAGCGTTGGCTCGCCACATACGCACATCTCATTCCAACTATGATTTGCATTCTCCAATACAACGTTTACATAGTCTTGGTAACAATTACTTATGGATGTATAAACAATATGGATGTTTTAACCACTTTTATTGTTTATAAAACCGACATGTTTCGTCAGCAAAGCTGACTTCTTCAGGGTTTTGACCAATAAATTTATTGGTCAAAACCCTGAAGAAGTCAGCTTTGCTGACGAAACATGTCGGTTTTATAAACAATAAAAGTGGTGACAACGAAGTAATTTATTAATTTCAATCATAATGGTGCCACAAAATAAGTTTGCTGTGTTAGAAGAAGTAGAAGAAATATGGATGTATTTGATAATAATTTGAACTTAGCAAACTTCAAAGGCATATGTGCCAACTATGTTTATCTACCTATCCCATATGTGAATAATAATTTTAAACATTAGGTACCTACTTTATGTCAACTACATTTTATGGACTATATTTTGTTTATTATATTTAAGTTACCTGTATTTTGTTTTTAACATATATTATCTTACCTAAGTAAAAAAAAATATGTACCGCATTCTATGTAAAAGTCCTACGCGCGTATAAATAAATAAAACAAGTGAGAAAGGTTTTTCTCCGCAGTGAGAAAGCACGTGTCTCGTCAAATTGCTCTTCATAGTACATGAATAATTGCAGTCGGTGTCGTGTGTTGCGTTGTCATTTATATGCCCCCGCCTTAATGGCGTGTTGAAACTTAAACTATTAAAATAAAATTAAAGAGGAAACAATTAAAAGAACACTGGTTTAAAAAACAGACACATTTATTTTATGAATACTGAATACAAAAAGGCAGATGTTAATTGTTAATCTAGTGTTAGACTTATAATCTTAATTTACAAGTTCTTAAAATTATAATGTTTGTTTGTTTAATTTAAAGACTTTAATTGTACAGAGTCTGATCACATGGACGGTTAATTTGCTAAACGGTCACTTCCCTTGTTTTATGACAGCCTGGAGTCTCTGCGCACAATTGATCGGCCAAATTGAACCACTTGCACTTTAATCTTTTATGTAATCTTTTTTTAAACTGATAACTTTTTCCCTTTAGTTATTCGGCAATTGCACCAATTTCACGAGTCGAAAATTTGCAAAAAAAATTATTAGTTGAAATCTAAAATTGCGCAAATTCTTGGGCGGAAAGTTGCGGTCTAGTAACTAGTTAATTCCTGGCAGAAGTTTTGCGAGACTTCCCGAGCGGTTCGGAGAGCGTTTGCAGAGCCCAAGTCGGGTTACGAACGGTGATTACCTGTTACCCCCTGTAAGAGCCTCGATGGTTACCTGCGGGGGAAGGCAGATCGCGACTGACGTCGGCAGTGGTGAGATTTCTACTTCATGTCTCTTTGCTTGGCCCTCGAATATTCCTACGGTTGCGGCGGCCCGGGGTTCAAAGGAAAAGGTTTATTGCTTTCGTCCGCTTAGCAATAGCGTAGGCTTGCGTTTTATTTATAAGCTTGTTTCACAATGCACGACCTTTTGTCCCCTGCTGACTTTCCAAATTTTAATAAACCCATCCACTGCGTTCGTAAAACTGAATTTCGAGCTTATCGAGCGGAATGATGGTCATCCTGTCCGATCCACTAACAAATTTTAAGAACTTTTGTGTTTACCGCCTTATTAACTAGGGAAGTTAGCTGGGAAAGATCGCACATGTTTTGGTATTCTCGCCATTGTAAAAAGCTAAGGATATATCATCCTATCATTTTCATATTAAAAATATTCATATTAAAAATCATTTACTTAACACAAAACCGGTTTTTCTCTGCTGTGAGTAAGCATGTGCCTCGTGAAACTACTCTTATAAGAACACGAATAACTGCAATTGAAACACGAAAAATGTTTTTCCCCACTGTGAGTCAGCAAGTGTCTCCTAAAATTTCCCCAATCAGAAGACGAATAACTGCAATCAAAACACGAAAAAGGTTTTTCTTCACTGTGAGTTCGCACGTGACTGGTCAAACTATTCTTACGAGAACATGAATAACTGCAATTGGAACAGGAAAAAGGTTTTTCTCCACTGTGAGTCAGCATGTGTCTTGTCACACTACTCTTTTGAGAACATGAATAACTGCAGTCGGAGCACGAAAAAGGTTTTTCTCCACTGTGAGTACGCATGTGAATCGTCAAACTAATTTTATGATAACATGAATAACTGCAGTCGGAACACGAAAAAGGTTTTTGTCCACTGTGAGTAAGCATGTGTCTCGTTAAACTACTTTTTGAGAACATGAATAACTGGAGTCGGAACACTAAAAAGGTTTTTCTCCACTGTGAGTACGCATGTGCCTCGTCAAACTACTCTTATGAGAACATGAATAACTGCAGTCGGAACACGAAAAAGGTTTTTCTCCACTGTGAGTACGCATGTGCCTCGTCAAAGTACCTTTTTGAACACATGAATAACTGCAGTCGGAACACGAAAAGGGTTTTTCTCCACTGTGAGTCAGCATGTGAACCATCAAATATCTCTTTTGAGAACATGAATAACTGCAATCAGAACACGAAAAAGGTTTTTCTCCACTGTGAGTCAGCATGTGATATCTCAAATTTTCCCTATTAGAAAAAGAATAACTGCAATCGGAACACGAAAAAGGTTTTTCTCCACTATGTGTAAGCATATGTCTCGTCAATCTACTCTTTTGAGAACATGAATAACTGCAATTGGAACAGGAAAAAGGTTTTTCTTTACTGTGAGTCAGCATGTGTGTCCACAAATTTCCCCTCCGAGAACTTGAGTAACTGCAATCGGAACATGAAAAAGGTTTTTCTCCACTATGAGACAGATCCGTCAATGAGTCTGAAAAATAACATGAATAAATGTTTAAGTATTAGCAATGTTAATAAAAATGTTAAATAATACACGAATCGTTATTTACCTGTTGTCTGGGTAAATCTTTGAAAGCGTTTTAGGCATTCTTTTTTAACATCCGGCAGCTCTATGTCAATTTCCACATTAGGAATTCCCTCTCTATCTTCATCTCGGGGTCCTAGTTCTACCTTGAAGCTAACAGTTTCCACTTTAAGGCTACCTAGAAAAACCAAACAACAATCTGTAAATAGATATGCCTTCTTACATGACGCTACTTACAAGCTACTCGAGTCTCACGCGCGTAGCATGCGCGCCGTTCGTGAGTCCCCCCGTACGATTTTGCTAGTGTTCGTACACGGCCCTACGCGGCGGCTGTCGGTTTGAAGTCAGAATCACGCTACCGACGGTGCTGATCGCACGCTACGCGTTGCATCATTCGTGTCTGCCGCTATTCGTTTGACGTTTGACAGACATGGCATCGGAACATTAAAGTAATGTAAGATTTGTTCTAGCAGTTTTACAGCTGGCGTAGTCCAGCGGTAAGACTCTTGACTCGTACACCGAAGGTCGCGGGATCGCATCCCGGCGTGGCAAATAAATTGTATTTGATTAATTTGTGTTATTTCACAATAAATTTATTTAAAATAATATATAGTATATTTGCGGCACATTCCAGAGTGGAAGATATTTTCAGTATCGCCCTGGTGTAAGACCACCATTCGGAATTGAAACGTTGCTTGAAATGGCATTAGCCGTATTTGGTGACCAGATCTAAATAGCCAGGTACATCCCCACTTTCCTCTTCCCTATCTCCTTCCCCTCCCCACTACCTTCAGCCTCACAACATACCCCAATTGGGTATGCAATGGTCTCACTGGCTTCAGACGGGAGCAGTTGGGACTCTTGTGTGGTGTTCACATAAAATGATAAAAAAGCAGTAGAAAAAAAGTGTGTTTATATAAAAAAAAAAATATATATATATATATATATATATTTGTTTATTTATTTATTGTTTCTTTACACTGCAGGTAAAAACGTTTACAATACAATTTGTTACCTCACTAGGACAAGCCTGTGTTGAGGTTAACAATAATTATACAAGTTAACAAAATAACACAAAATTATACAGATTTTGAAAGTAATATTGTTAAATATTGTTGTATTTCTTACAGATTGAGATTATGGGTACCTCCTAAACTGATGGCGCTAGGTAGTACATTAATGTAGACTTTTAGGGTGACCATAGTTTTGAGATCAGATTTAAAATAAAATAAAGTTTTTTTTGTTTTGTTTTTAAGGATTAAGTTGTAAATAATAAATATATGTATATAATGTAACATGCTATAGATTTGGCAGGAGGAAGATGAAAAAAACGGTTTAAACAAAAATAATATTATTTTAGCTTATTATTATAAACATACTCGTTTAGTTAATAATTTAGAAAGGAAAAAGTAGAGGAAATCAATTGGCAATCCTCGACTAACACAAATAATTCAAGATTCTTTTTAAAAGTGTACAAGGAATTAGATGACTTTATATGTTCTGGAAGGCTATTAAATATGAGTGGAGCTTGGTCAAAATGATTTCTTTGACCAAAAGAAGATTTAGTTTGAATTGCCATAAAGTTCAGACCAGAGCCAATTCTCGTAGTACGAATTTGCTGTGTTCTTTCTGCAAAATTAATATTATTAAAAAATCTACAAAGCGTTTGTGTAATATATAACTGTTTTACGTTCATTACATTACATTCCTTAAAAAGTAAATGAGTTGGATATTTAATTTTTTTCTTGAAAATAACTTTAAGAATCATTTTTTGGCCAATATTAAATGGTTCTATATAAGTCTTCCAATAAAGCAGAGACTGGATTATTGAAAAATAAACAGTTTTTAATTTTTCTTTGTCTAGTATATGTCTCAGTTCTTTAAAGATATAGGTAAGTCTCCTAGTATTATTTACTAACACAATAATATGATCATTCCATCTCAAGAATGTATCTATTTTAACACCAAGGTATTTAATGCTGACTACATTTTCTAAAGGGTTGCAGTTACATGTTTGAAAACAATTGTGAATAATCAAGTTGTGAGTTTCAGAAGGCTGACTTTCACTTGAAATGCTAAAAGTGATAAATTTGGTTTTTTGTGCATTCAAAGTTAATATATTATTGTTTAACCAACTATTTACCACTTTTAAACCTATATTACTTTTGTTGAAAGTTTCATTCCAAGTTTTACCCTCAAATATTAAGCCAGTGTTATCTGCAAAACTAACAATGTTACCAGGAATATTCAGACTACATAAACCATTTATATAAATAAGAAACAATATTGGCCCAAGCACACTACCTTGCGGGACTCCAAAGGAGATTGATTTACCCTCGCATAACATCTTATTTATTTCCACTTGTTGTGTTCTGTCACTAAGATAAGATCTGAACCAGCCCATTGCTGTATTATCAATGCCTAAAGATGAGAATTTTTTAAGTAGCAATTCGTGGGAAACAGTGTCAAATGCTTTTGATAAATCCAAGAACACCGCTATGGCTTTGTTGCCATAGTCCAGCGCTCTTGTAACTTTGGTCAATACCTTTAAAACAGCATCACTCGTACCTTTATTTGCTCTGAAACCGAATTGATTGTCAGAGAGTAATTTGTATTTTTCTAAGAATGAAACTAATCTTGACTTGGCCAATATTTCTATCAATTTTGAGAGAGTATTGAGTAAAGATATGGGTCTGTAATTGTTAACCTCTAGGTGATCCCCACCTTTGAAAAGAGGTACAACCTTAGCATTCTTACAATGAGTAAGAAAGATGCCACTCTTAAAACTAAGGTTAACAATGTGAGATATGGGACCAGCCAATACAGAAACATGCTGTTTGTATACCATGATACGTAAGCCATCAATACCACAGGAAAAAGACATTTTTAATTCACTTATCACCTTTGAAACTTCATAAATGCTAGTAGTTTTAAATTCAAAGCTCTCTCCCGAAAATTGAGTACAAGGTATAAAATTGTTAACAAGACACATTTTAGTAGTTTTATTTGCACTGCACAATTATTTTGCGAATCTAGGACCAATATCACTGAAGAAGCTATTTACGTGATTAGTGATTGTATTTGCATTATATTATATTTGGATTATATTTATATTTGGATTCTCTTCCATTGAGATGATATTGTTATTGATTTTTAATTTTTTTTATAGAAACTTGCTCCTTTTGTATATTTACAGCCTCTTTTATAATCTTCCACTGTTGCTTGGTATTTCCATTGACGTTATCCAGTTTCCTTTTGTAATATGCTTGCTTTGTATATTTTATAATTTTTATACACCAGATTCTATATCTTTTGTAATAATCCAGCAGTTGAATATTATTTGAATCTGCTCCACATTTGTTGTGTAATTTGTCTCGGGTTCTGAGACATTTAATAATTCCATTATTTATCCAAGGTTTTAAATATTTCATGTTATGCTTTACACGTCGTACAGACGAACAACTTTCCACGTGCATTTTTAAACATTTTATGAAATTTTCAGTAGCTAA
The DNA here is from genome assembly GCA_917880885.1 of Limnephilus marmoratus. Taxonomy (NCBI): domain Eukaryota; kingdom Metazoa; phylum Arthropoda; class Insecta; order Trichoptera; family Limnephilidae; genus Limnephilus; species Limnephilus marmoratus. Next base: position 56,381,508 of record OU862907.1, on the reverse strand, counting down.
ATTAACATCTTGCGATGACAGTACTGACTGCCATGATTCTTTCTTTAATTTGACTTTCAAAAGATTGTTATCGATGACGGTTTTCAAGTTTTCATTATCTTTTGCTATTTTATTTAGTGTAAAGCTCATAAATCTCAGCAATATCAAATCATGATCTGTTATGTCGGTAGTGAAGACAGCTCCCTCTGGTTCAAATTTAGATTTTACCATAATGTGATCGATGCAGCTTGAAATGGTAGAAGAAACTCTGGTAGGTGAAATTATGATTGGCTTCAAGCCATGAAAAGCCAAAAGAGAGAGGTATTTTTGAGTTTTCATATCGCTCAAATCCAAAGTATTAATATTTATGTCGCCACATAAAATGATCTCCTTATTTTGTATAGATGTAGATTCAAGCAGTGCACTCAGTGATTCAAGGAAATTATCTATATGAGCCAGGGACGGAGATCTATAAACAGCTATTACACACAAGGTACTCGATATCTGCATTTTTAAGCAGTTTGCTCCAGGGAAAACAACTTCCTCAACAATCACGTGAACATTTTGTTTTACATAGGCAACTACACCATCATTTTGCAAATAGTTATAATTTGTGTTGTAAACTGCGTATCCGGGGATTTTAGGTATATTGGTAAAATTTTTCAGCCAAGCTTCTGTAAAAACAAGTACCTCAGGACGATGCTCAATACTATCCAGCATAGTTATGGTTTCATCAAAGTTTTTGTTTAAAATTCTAATGTTTAAACAAAGTAATGAAAATTTGGAATGTTTTAAAAAGTTTTTGCAAGTTAATGAATCTTTAATGGTTAAATAAGATGCTGTATTATCAATCAAGTCAATGTATTTTCCAAAATCGATATCCATTTTAATGACGAAAATATTTTTCGGTGCCTTTCACTATTAAACTTCTATTATACCCTATTGAGGTCATCTTCGTGTTTGATTTCCCTGATTTTTTTGCCTTCTTCTTCGTTCATTAGAATTGCTCCATTTTTGTACCAAATATATTTATATTTTAATTCTTTTCCCTTTGTTTTGGCTTTCCAAAGTAGTTCCTTGTAGTAAGGAGATAATTCCATTCTCTCTACAAGAAGATGTGCCAAATAATTTAATTAACATAACAATTCATTCCAAAAATTGTGCAAATTACGGTACATGTAATACGGACTGCCCTAAGCTAAATCATAAATCTAATATAAAATATCTTGGAATCTTAATAGATAAAAATGTTAAATGGAAAGATCATATCAATCTCACGGTGGAAAGAATAAGAAAACTTATCTATGTTTTTTATAACATACGTAATATTTTAAACAGGAAAACTATAAAAATTGTCTATTATGCATTAATTTAGTCCTTATTACAGTACTGCATTATTGGGTGGGGAGGGGCCTTTAAGGCTTCCGTACAGCCCATAATTATAATGCAAAGAATAATTATAAAAATCATCCTTAAGAAACCATACGACTTCCCTACTACAGAGATATTTCGGGAATTCAATGTAGCAACTATCACAGAATTGTATAAGAGAAACGCCTTATGCCAAATTTATAAAGAATATTTTATTCACAAAATTCACCCCTCAGATAGCATAAGCAATAGATTCAAAACTAATGGCTTAATAGCCATCCCTATGCTTAGAACAACCACGGCTCAGCACCAATATTTGTATTTAGGTGTAAGATGGTACAATATATTATTATCCAAAAACAAAATAAACATAACAGAAACGTTGAAATATGAATTATTCAAAAAACAAATTAAGTCTCTGAAATTGGATAGTGATATATTGTACCCTTAATGTAAATTACCCCTACTGAAAATTGTAATATTTAATATTTAAAAAAAAAATGTATTGTTATTGTCCTTCATTAACTATATTTTTTTCTTAATTGTGTACTTATCTAAAATAATGTTTAACTTTTATTTCATAAGTTCTTTGATAATTGTTAACACTCATTGGAACATCGTTATTTTTATTTGCATGTAAATACTCCTCCCATAAACACGAGCTCCTAGAGCTCAACTTATGGAGTAGTAGAATAAAATGTGAAATATTTTATAACCTACCATATGTAACCATTTGAAATATGTAAACAAAAAAAAATCTTGAAATAAATAAATAAAAAAATAAAATAAAAAATGACTCTCCTAGAAATATCATGTTTTCAAGATTAGAAATCATCTTATTTGCTAATAATTTTAATCTGGTTTCTGGGTTTTTTATTTTAAGGATAATTTTTTTTGGATGTCCTGGACTTCTGTCATATTGTCTTATTGCCGAGGCAATATCCTCTGAATTTATTTTGATATTAGCACTTTCTATCAGTTTTAGAGCGGTTATTTTGGGATGTTCTTCAGTCTTTTCCTCAATGCCTGTAATTTCAATACAGTTATATATATAATAAGTTGATAGGTTTAATTCCTTTTTATTAATTTCTAAAGAAAACACTTGTGTTGCAAAGTTTTTTTTTGTAACTAAGAAACGACAACTATGTTTATTTATATCACTTTGAATGGTTTTTTCTAACAATCAAATAATAGAATAACAAAACAAATGACGATCGATGATTGCAATCTAATTGACATTATAGGATTCAAATTTAAAGGGAATATATTTCCTTTACATCTCCCCCCCCCCCCCCCCCCCCCGGGAAAGAAAATTATTGCAAAAATTTTCATTCATCTTCGATATCCTCTTCATGGTTCATCAATGCAGGTACTGGAATTAATTTCGAGATGTGGAAAAAAATTGATTATAATTTTTTTCGACCAGTATTTATCTTGTAAATTGAGTTTGATAATTTTTCTATGATTTTGTAGGTCCGATTCTCAATTCGTCGAGCTTATTCCTGTAAAGTTTGTTTCCATTCTCCACAAAAACAGTATCACCAACTTAATATGTCTCCTGGTTTTATCGTAAATTATCTTGTTGTAATTATGTGACTTTATAGTATTTTCCAGAGCTTTTTTTCTGTCTTGAATCAAATCGATGTCAGTCTTCTTAAGTTTTAACTCCTTTGGCAAAATCGTAACATCTGTGCCGTTAACCCAGCCAGCCCGGACCGCGGACTTCAAGATCCCCAAGATCCACTTTTTTTGCGATATCTCGTTAATTATTTATACAATTTCATTCATATTTTTTGTAATCCTTGAGAAAATACCAACATTTTTTTGCCTATTTTGGTTTTTCAATATTCAAAGCACATAAGATAGAAAAAAATGTTTTTGATAAATATTAGTGCAAATCGCGGTGCCCGCTTGCATTTCGATACCATTATTTTTGTCCTTACTTTACGTTCTCGAGTCATGTTTTTTTTTCAGTCTAACTTACCCGGATGGCCACCCGGGACAGCCCGTAATACATATGTGAAGGAGCGAGACAGTTATACTGTTTGTACATTCTGCCAGTTATACCTGCGCTGCAATTATCTTTCAACAGTTTCGGACAGTTTCGACCTTTTTCAGAAAACACGTGTTTAGTTTCTGAGGATGTGGGTGGTTTGGTATATTTATGCAGAGGATGTTAAACGTTTGTTACGTTTCCGATACTATTATTTATGATAACGTTTTTTTGTACATAAAAATATTATCTGTAGGTACGCTCCTTTAAAGCTTTCTTAGTCGTTTTACTTAAAATTTGGGATGGGTAAAAAATTTGGCAGGCGGGTATGGGTACCGCAGCCCGGGAACCATTTATTGGATAACCAACACCCCTGCCGTAGGTCACCGCAAGTAGTAATGTTCTCTACGTTTGGTGGCTTAGCGGGTTCATGGGGTGAGGTTTGTTTAGGTCTTATGTACCTTTTATAGTTTGAATAATAAAATATTTTAACAAAAAAACAATGTTAGTGCACTGTAAAAGACAAAACACTTGTAATATACACTTTAAAAATAATCCGGAGGGTATTAGGAAAAACCTTACAAATCAACTGCTAACAATAAGTATGAAAACAATAGTATTATATAAAAATGTAACAAAACCCATAGTATTCAGTAAACCAAATGCAATGCTTACCATCCCCCAGAAGGAAAGAATCGAAGGAATGATGAAAAAATGTAACAAAGCCGCAACGCCGACAATAAAACTAAATATATCATAAATATTCAATATTGCAGAGAACCAATGACGCCCTGATATAATTTAGTTCAAATTATATTAGTCCTAACAATCCTTTAAAAGTCTATTCCTTTTACTACCCGAGTACAACATTGCATATTAAAAGGGGACAAGCTTTTCAAAGATAACATGAATTGAAAATTACGCTTCACATATTTACATCATTATTATTTTGTTTTAATTTTAATACATTTTAATCTTTTTTTTTGATTGGTCGTTTTTTCATGGGAGCACTTTACCGCTCCAAATAGTTGTGTGTCGATTTCGGCTTCCTTCAGAAAGGAGATAGTATAATAGACTTTTGGGTGTTTTTTTTTATTGAACATAACAATGTGCATATTATTATACAATGTTTACAATTATATTTACAATTACATTACAATGTTTCTGGTCTAGTAATGTAATTTCTAAGTTTCATTAATATATTTATACATTTTCATTTGACATCTCCGAATGTGAAATATTTTTTTTAAGAATATATGCAAAAGTTACCTATTTATGTAAATAAATTATCGTTGGTATGTATATTAATTTTATTAACAATGCTTTCTTTTTAAATTTATCGAAATACTTGTAAGTTTAAATAAAATATAAAGAACAGTCAAAACTGCAACTGATTACAAATTATTTTTATTTAAAAATATATCCCACTGTTTAGAAAGCGCTGGCTAGCTAAGGCTTCAGTGGCTATTACAGCTCCGGTCACATTCCGCATCAAGCCAGATGGTTGACATGACGTCACTTAGAACACATAATATTTTGCGATTTGTACAAATACGAGCGGGGGCTTGCGATCCCCCGGTTCGGTACACGCGGAATTTTTGGATGCTTAGTATGGGGAAGGTTAAGTAGGTACTGAGGCGCATATCCAGTGACAGTGTGCTCCGTTTGATTATAGTTTTTTACACAATTACTGGCTATAGTTGTCCAAGCCACTTTTAAGTCATTTTCGTTGATTTTGCATCTAATTTTATTGACTAGCGTTTGATTTAATCTTTCATTTAATCCATTTGAGAAAGGCGAGTTTACTGCAGTAAAAATGATTGGAATATTTTTTTCATCCAAAAATTTTTTGAATTCTCTAGAATTAAGACCCGGATATTGGTTTGATAGTATCATGCCAATGTCATTAGTTTCTGTGGAGTCTAAGAGTTTGATGAAATCGTTGGTATTTTGAGTTTTTAACGTCAAAATATATGCAAACCTCGTGAAATGATCTGATAGCAGGTGCAAGTATCTCTTTGTTGACCGTGAACCCCCAAAACCACCTATCGTATCAATAGAACATATTTCAAAAGGTTTTGTTGCGGGACCCAAGTAGGACATCAATCCATATTTATTTCGACCTCTTGATTTGTTCTTTAAACATACTGCACAACTTTCGCAAGTTCTCTTTATATTGTTTGTCATGTTTTCTGATGTGTACCATGAGCTTATCATTTTTTGCATTTGATTAATTCCTATGTGACCTAGGTCTGTGAGAACATTTTTGATAAAATCTATGCTGAATTTTTCTGATAGAATTATTTTTTCTTTTTTTTTTACTTTCTTGTAATAAACATTATTCTTCGATATCAATTTATCTTTTCTGCACTGTATCTTCTCATTTTTGACCTGATCTTTTAAGATATCTTCTAATTTTATTAAGTTGACAACTTTTAATTGCTTATCTTGGTTCTCATCTGGTTCTAAGACTGGGTTTCTGCTTAGACAATCAGCTTCAATATTGTACTTTCCTGGAGAATATTTAATTTGAAAATCATATTGGGATAAGTAATATGTTAAGTCACCCAGCTCTTCATCGGTTCTAGATTTGATATTCATATTTTCCAGCGGTTTGTGATCTGAATAAACTGTAAATGGTTTACCTATCAACCAGTATTGCCAGTATCTCGCTGCCTCTTTTATAGCTAAGCATTCTAAGTAAATTGCTTTTTTCTTTTTCTGGGCACCGCTTAATTTTTTCGAAAAGTAAGCAACAGGTTTTTCTTTTCCATCAGATTGTGTCTGTTTTAAAATAGCTCCAACACCATCTAGAGAAGCATCTGTATATATATTAATTGGTAAATCTTGATCAAAAATTTCCAAGATCGGTTGTGAGCATATTAGGTTTTTCATCGTCTCAAAAGCATTTTGGCATTTATCAGTCCAAATAAACTTTTGATTTTTCCTTAACACGTTCACGGGCAGTGAGTCACCCTACTTTGGCACTATTTTTTTGTATTAGATTTTTGCGAATCCTCTAGCATTTCCGTCATGATACGTACCAACCAACACCATCAAGTGCGACGCGAATGCTCTAGCAGATGACACTGAATAGCTCAATACATTTGACGCATGCTATAGCATACGCGACCACGCGGGGTACGCCGGGCGAGCTGTAGGGCAAGGGGTAAACACTGTTTTATCTTTGTGTGCAGAAAAGGTCTCATGTGACAGTAAGCGATCTGTGGTTGTGTCAGCAGTGACAGTAAGAAATAGACTACCTATAGTTTATAGGGATAAAGCAACTGCTCAAGCATATCTGACAAAAAAACTCGATAAACTTCGAATGCTATAGCATCCGCGACATAATTAAACTATCCAATGCGAATGCTATAGCATGCTCGTCCGGGAACGTGTTAATAAATTATGCAAAGGATCTAGTATTATTGCACTCTTCGGAATGTACTCATGATAAAAGTTGATTTTTCCTAGAAATTATCTCAAATTCTTATGTGTTTTTGGAATAGGAAAATTCTTTATTGAAATCAAATTATCCTTTACTGGCTTGACTGAATTATTCTGAATTATATGACCCAGATATTTTACCATATCTGATGCAAATGTGCATTTTGTAAATTTTAATAATAATAATAATATTTGGATGATTTATATAGCGCCGTTTTTGTGAAAAATCACCTCAAGGGCGCTGAATCTAAAACCTTCTGTTTTGATTGCATTTAGCAGCTTTTTCAGATGATCAATGTGTTCAACAAAAGTTTTTGAAAACATAAGAATGTCATCTATGTAATTGACAGCAAATTCGTTTAGTTTATATTTTCTCAATATATTGCTTAATATCCTCTGAAAAATTTGCCGGAGAAGTCTTCAATCCAAAAGCCAGGCAGGTCCATTGATAATGTCCCTCCTGTGTTACAAATCCTGTTTTTTTTTGTCTTCAATACGCAACGGAATACACCAAAAGGCTGAGTTTATATCCAGCGTTGAAAAAAAATTGCAATTTCTGGTCTTTGTCATTAGGTCTTCAATCAGTGGAAATGGTTGAGCTTGAGGTATTACTATTTTATTTAAGTCTCTGAAGTCTATGCATAATCTGGATCTTTTGTTTTCTTCTTTTTTAAATGCTAGAGTAACCGGTGCAGCAAATGGACTGTACGACTCTTCTATCAGTTTATTGTCTAATAATTTTGATATTTGCTCTTCTATTTCCTTTTTATCTTCTACACTGCATCTGTAAGGCCTCTTACTACAATATTTATCCAGTAATAAGTCTATCTTCGCTTCATATCCATTGACAGTGCCAACATCATATTAACTCTTCGCGATCACTGATGTGTATTTGTCTATTAGTTCATTTATTTCTGTTTTTTGATCATTATTTAAATGATTCATTGTTATTTTAAAATCTTCTTCTTTAACATGTTCATTAAAATTAATTCTGTGTTTTTCTATATGATTAAATTCAGTATTCGTTTTCATATCTGTAGAATATTTTTCTTTTTTATTTGTATTGTTTAGGCAGAGTTTCTGTGATATTTGTAAGTCTTCACTTTGGATAAATTTCTTTCTTTCTTTTAGAGTCTTTTATCGTGTCTAATCCAATCAAAAATACATTTGAACCCGAATCATAAATTCCATATATTTTTAATTTATCATTTAGTAATAGTTTGACTTTTATTTATGGTGTTACTATTAGTTTTTTTGAACATTTTCATTAAATTCAGTTTCTATCACTGAATTGTTTACATGTTTAATTGCATTTCTCTTAAATTTTTCATCCTCTTTTGTTTTGAACCAGCATGTAGCTTCAGGGTGGTAACAAATGCTCTTATTCAATTTTTCACCAATTTTACATGGATTTTTACCCACATTTTTATTATGTTTTGCATTTCCAAATATTTTCTTATTCATAAATCTTTTTTTGTTGACCATATGTTCATACTTGTTTACTTCATTAAACAAATCTACAGTATCTTGTAATCCTTCTCTATCGATCTTGTTAAGTATGAATTCTGGTAGTCCGGAAGCAACAAGATCTATCAAAGTACCGGTGTCAATTGATCTTCTCATATCCAATAGAAGTTTTTCTTTTCTCATAGCGTAATCCAACAGAGAACCATCGTTGTATCTAAATGATAGTGCGTATGGGTTCCATCCTTTGTTTGCAAATGGTTCACAGAATTTGTTTTTCCATGTTGACCACTCTGGGTTCATTGTTAGTTTTATAATCATGGAACTGTACCAGTCTATACAAGATTTATCCATGAACAATCTGAGTATTTCTATTTTTTTTCCATCCATGGTCACATCAAATCGCAAACATTATTTTTCAAACACTTCTATCCACTGGCTTGCATTTGTATTTTTAGCGCAGAATTTTTCTATAACAAACTTCTCAGCAATGTTTTTTAAGCTCTGATGCTTATCTTCCATTAACTTTTCAATCAATTTTCCTAATGCATCTTCTTTTTGATGTACTTGTAAACTTTTTTCGTCCAATTCTTCGAGGTATTGATCTCCAAACTGTAGGTTTCCATCTTCGTCTACATATGTTTTTTTTAGTTCTTCTGTTATGGTTAACCAGACTCTTCTAACCTGGTATCTTTTTTTCAAACTATTTTTTATTTTTCCAAAAGTACTAGTTTTCATTATCTCCTCGTGATGGCTGGCGGATTGTAGCATTTCTAGTATTATAAACAATTTTTCATCACTTGTGACTATTTTTGTAATGCTAATAATATTTGACCTGCCATCGCCTCCAGGTAATAGCGTAAATTCGAAGTGAATTTTCTCCATTTTCGGTTTAAAACGAAATGTCGTTTTATAATAAGTTGATAGGTTTAATTCCTTTTTATTAATTTCTAAATAAAACACTTGTGTTGCAAAGTTTTTTTTTAACTAAGAAACGACATTTATGTTTATTTATATCACTTTGAATGGTTTTTTCTAACAATCAAATAATAGAATAACAAAACAAATGACAATCGATGATTGCATTCTAATTGACATTATAGGAATCAAATTTAAAGGGAATATATTTCCTTCATATAAATATATATATAAACTTGTTTGCGAAAAATTCAATCATACACATTATAAAAGAAAAAGATAAATTCTCATTCATAACTGAAAATCGTACAAGACTTACACTTGTATTTGTATGCCCCAAACTAAACACGTCTTTTGCCCAACACCATTATACACACCAAGGAAAATACTTCTTTAATAACCTTCCAGTAGAAATCAGAAGCATTAATGACAAAGTACAATTGTTGAACTCCATCAAAAAGCATTTTAGAGAAATCACCAACGGGAAAATTGCTGCTTCCCCATCACCACATGAATGTCACACTATACTTATTACTGAATACATGTGCAGGAGCGTAGCGAGGGGGTGGCGGGGGGCGGACCGCCCCGGGTGCCACCCGAGGAGGGGGTGACACTCGAACGTGGAGAAAAAACTTAGGAAAGTGCAAAATTGCCGTAAAAAATATTTTACACGTTAACACTGACTGTTATTTTGCTCTACGGCTTGATTGGTAGGGGATTCCCGAAAAACGTTTTTTTTTGTTCCTAGCTCAGTCAGGGATTTCCCTGAAATATTCCTTGTGTCATTCTAATTTCGTTCGTATATTGTGATTTACGTACACTCGTGAAGTGAATTGTTATCTATGGACTGACGTGAATTAGTGAATAAGTTATTATTGTGTTAGCGTGTTTATTAGTGCTGAAAGACCAGTTTGAAAAACAAGGCAGGTAGGTGATACCGTTTTGTAGCGCATGAATAGTTACAGTCGGGAAAAGAAAAAGGTTTTTCATCAGTGTGAGTTAGCAAGTGCCGTTTTAGTTATTTTTTTCGAGAATAAGAATAGTTGCAGTCAGGAAAAGAAACATGTTTTTTTCCACTGTCGGTAAACGTGTGATTTTTAGATTTCTCTTCATAGTACATGAATAGTTGCAATTGGAACATGAAAAAGGTTTTTCTCCGCACTGAGTCAGCAACTGACTTCTTATGTATCCCTTTTGAGAACACGAATAGTAACTATCAGGACACGAAAAAGGTTTTTCTCTTCTGTGAATCGTACTGCGGATTTTTAAATCTTCCCTTTGAAAACTTGTATTACTGCAGTCGGGACATGAAAAAGGTTTTTGTCCAGTATGAGTAAGCATGTGAATTTTTAGATACCGTTTTGTAGCGCATGAATAGTTACAATTGGGACAAGGGGTGTGTGCCATGACCGAGTTGTTTGGCGACCGTCTTCTCTGCCCACCCCTGCGGGAAACGGTTTGATGGTTTGTTAGTTGTTTTCACTAACTAAATTATTTACCGCAGGGCCTCCTGTGTCGAGTCAATATTTAAAAAAAAAGAGATTATAGATATAATTATCAAAATAAATTTAAAAAAATTACCAAAGTCCATTCCATTTCTAATTCCACGTTCTAAATAACTAAAACGGCACTTAGCAAGTGCCGTTTTAGTTATTTTTTTCGAGAATAAGAATAGTTGCAGTCAGGCATTGAAATAGGTTTTTTTCCACTGGAAAAGAAACATGTTTTTTTCCACTGTCGGTAAACGTGTGATTTTTAGATTTCTCTTCATAGTACATGAATAGTTGCAGTTGGAACATGAAAAAGGTTTTTCTCCGCACTGAGTCAGCAACTGACTTCTTATGTATCCCTTTTGAGAACACGAATAGTTACAATCAGGACATGAAAAAGGTTTTTCTCTTCTGTGAATCATACTGTGGACTTTTAAATCTTCGTTTTGAGGACTTGTATATCTGCATTCAGATCATGAAAAAGGTTTTACTCCACTCTGAGTAAGCTTATGAATAATAGTGAAGTTAAGTGTTGCTCTATATGGAAACCTTTGTAAAATAACTTTCTTCAGGGCCTCCTCAGTGAAGCTAATGTAAAACGAAATATGTGTTGTACAACCATGTAGGTGTATTAAAGGTAAGACAGTATTAACTTATGGAGATCCGGAAGGAATGCAAGGCCGATAAAAATAATAATCTTTTCCCAATTTGTTTATGAATTACAATTTAAAACAATAAAATAAATAAACAATATACGCATGGACCTATTGCGAGTTTGAAATCTCTTGTTTTATTTTTACCGCAAACGCGATTAAAACAAGAAAAGGGTATTTAAGCTACTTTCCAGTAGTTTGCGCAATTTAATTCAGACTTTTAGGTAAAAATAGTCACTTGGGTGTTACGTAACGTTTAGGGGGAGGAAGGTGCAGAAAAATGTTACGACGCGTTGCATGGGGGGAGAGAGGGTCATAAATTTTCAAAAATAGCGTTACGTTATACTTGAACGCCCCCTTTACTATCTCACGATTGAAATTTTATCGTTACACTCTGAACACAAAACTGGTTTCAACCTAAGTATTGGTTATTATGTTTTCATGACAGCAAATGCTTATCTTCAGATTTTTGCAGCATATTAAAATTGAAGACTCCACACGGAACTCTGTTATTTGTAGCTATATGGCTCGGTCGGTCAGCATTTCCCAAAAATTCTGTTATTTTATTTTCGTTCCTAGTTCTTACTATTGATTTATTGGGGATTCCCGTGAAGTATTCCTCGCTTTTCCCTTGTGTCATTCTCATTTCTTTCGTACATAGTGATTGACGGGAACTCGCGAAGGAAATTATCACCTATAGATTTTTGAAAAAGCTGTTATTCTGTTAGTGTTTTTAAAAGTGTTTTAATTTTGAGGATAACAATTTTTTTTACGTTTCTGACTAGCTAGAAATGTTTTTATATTTTAGGAAGTCAAAATTTGTGTTTTGAATTTCTCAAAAAAAAATTAATGGTGGGGGGGGGTGACACCGCGTTTTCCGCCCCGGGTGCCACCCATGCTAGCTACGCCACTGTACATGTGGATGATTTTATCTTTTATTTAAAGGATCTTGATTGCGATATGATTAAACTGTGTTTTAACGGCATATTAACAGTATATTAACTGTGAATCTGTGCATATATTATGTGAAACACCTGACCATAAATTGTACATATTTAAAATGTATCCACAAGCTCCTCCATCCACAAGCATATGCTTTTAATGGAGGAAAAGTAACATTGTCACATGTTCCATTTTTTTAAAGATAAATAAAAAAAAATTTAAAAAAATAAAAAAAAATTAAAAAATATATATATCTATACTTTACCAGAATTCATAAGAAAGGATAAAGTGGAGAAAGCATGGATTGATGTAGGAAAAAAAGTTATTTGACATCGCTTGACATCGTGGTAACTCCTCGGTTAGACGTGAAAAATGCGAAAAGTATATTTCGGTTAGCGCCGTGTACAAACACCAACATTAAAGAGTATAGTATATCTGCAGGGTACTTGTGGTTGCGTCACAATCATCAATTTGTAAGTACCTCCATGAACGGAGGGCCTTAGTGCCTCCTTACGTGGAGCTACTTACGAGCTACTCGAGCCACATGCGCATAGCATGCGCACCCCTCATGAGTGCCCGCCGTACAACTTTGCTGGTGTACACGGCGCTACGTGGCGGCTGTGGGTTTAAGTCAGTTTTAGCGCGCTTCAGGTTGCAGCAATCGTGTCTACTACTCTTCATTTGACTTTGACAGAAACGGCGTATGAAGATGAAAGTAATGTTAGATTTGTTCTTGAAGTGGAAAAAAGGCGTGTTTATATAACTATACTTTACCGGAAGACGTAAGAAAGGATTTAGTGGAGAAGGTTTGGATCGATTTTGGAAAAAGGTCGATATGATATCGCTTGACTTCGAGTTAACTCCGGCTGCACGTAAAATGATCAAGTTCAGTATATTTCGGGTAGTATATTTCAGTATATTTCGCGGTGTACGGAAACAAGCATTAAAGAGTAGTATATCTGCGGGGTATATGTTGTTACGTCACAATCACGTAGTTTGTAAGTAAGTATCTCCATGAACTGAGGGCCTTAACGTTAATTTAGGAAATATGAAGGACCCAGATGTCCGCTTGAAGAACGATGCTTCAAGAAGGATGGAATTTTTTTTACTCTTGAGCACATTCTGTAGTAAGTTTTATAAAGCCAGGGAAATTATGTATTTATCAATATTATGTATTTGTAACGCATAACAATGTCACTTATTACATGCCAAATAAGATTAGTTAAAACTTTACTGTAATTTGGTAGATTCTCGTAAATATTATTTCAAGATAAATACCAAAGTACGGCAAGACAGGACTTTGTGGACAAACATAATTATTATCTTCTGCCTGAACAAAAATTCAAAACGGACAACAAAGGTTTCCGAAAGTCAAAATTTTACATTCAACATTTTTAACATGTGCAATACTGCAATAATGCAACTTACTGGCTTTTTGTATACTATCCGCATACTGTAGACATTCCTTCTTTACATCTGGGAGATCAAAATCCATATCCGCATACGACATTTCACCTTCACCTTCTTCCTGGGGCCCTGGTTCCGTCTTGATGGAAACACTCTCTGGGCTTAGTAGATCCATGGCAAGTCCGTGAAAGGGTTATGGACTGTTCGGTTGGACTATTCTGTACGGGAAATAAATATTTGAAATACGGATAAAATTATGACCGAAACTTTGAGGGAAGACCATTGAAAACGGTTGACCGAATTGTCATCATTTGTTAGATTTCAGTAGAATATCGTGTAAATCTCGTTTTGTAGGTTTGGTCGGAATTTTGAACATTGAACACAACCAGGAATTGTTATTGGAATGGGTGAAAAACCTTGTAGTTATACGATGGGAAAAACAGTGTGAAAAGTGTACTTTAAAATTAAAAATAGGTGTACTTTAAAATCAGACTTTGTGCAAGTGGATAAAAAAAACTAGTATATATAATGATTTTTGCGGTATGGCAATCTTTTTAATATTTAAAGGTTGGTACTCCGGAAAATGTTCAATGTGTGAAGTGTGAAGGAATGCCCCATGAAATGTCAGCCGTACCGTAAAAATTACGTACACAAAGTTTTGGAAATTAAAATTAAAATTTTCGTTATTTGTTTTTGGGGTGTTATGCCGTGTTGCGCTACCTCCTTCTTTAACCAACGTTTCGGACAGCGTTGCAGTATCCATCATCAGGGTAGATCCGGTAGGTGTAACACCCCAAAAACAAATAACGAAAATACTTTTAGCCGTGAAAATCTGAAAACGTATCTGACTTAAATTTAAATGCTAATTTTTCTTCCATCCCGACTGAAACCGATGTTTCTTGTGGTAATTAAGAAATATACTTTTCATAATTCTATGCCTATCAAAAGTGTAGCGGCTTATATTATGTTAATTACCGTAGTTCGCGCTGTCGTGAATCAGACGAACTTTGTCAGAATAGCTAAAAGTTAAACGAAAACTTCGATTACATAACGACAGAACATCCGAAACCCGCAAATGACAGTGACCGACACTTTCATGGTTGTGATCTATGGTTATGTTCAAGGTGTTGCCATTTTTCGAACATTTAATAGGAAGTATTTAGTTTCCTAAAATATTATTTCTTCTCTAATGGCAACTATCTGAATGAAAATAACGATCGTGTAAATAGGTCTGGACAATAAAGATACGTACTTACTTTTTGTTCATATCTATAGCCACAACTCAAAATCCCAAACTACACAAAATAAATATTATGGAATGGCATTTTACATACAATTTTTTTTTAGATGTGAATATTGTAACTCCTCCTAACTAGCGATGAGGCCTATTTCAGTATAACGATATGCCGAAATACACCAAGTCAAATAACGCTGGCGCTTTCATAGCTTAGCATGTCTCTAGTATTAATTATACCTAAAAAATAATCTTTAAGTTTTCTAGGAATTGTTTGAATGGAGTTATTATGGAATTTTAATTTTAGTTCAATTAAGATCATTTAAAAAATCCACCACATGTTTGAAGGCGCATCCTGTTATTGTAAAGCCCATGAAGGGAGACAAGCCCCAAATAACATTTTTTGAAGGTTGTCCTTTCCACAAT
This sequence comes from Limnephilus marmoratus, assembly GCA_917880885.1. Taxonomy (NCBI): domain Eukaryota; kingdom Metazoa; phylum Arthropoda; class Insecta; order Trichoptera; family Limnephilidae; genus Limnephilus; species Limnephilus marmoratus. Next base: position 56,366,184 of record OU862907.1, on the reverse strand, counting down.
GTTGTGAAGAATTTTGGTGGACCATTCTCAATAAAGGAAAGCGACGTTCCGAAGTCATGTCGGTGCTTATTTATTTATTTAACCCATTGGCCACAAACCCCGGCAGCCTGCCGGGTGTGCAACTCAGGTACTTAACCACAAACCCCGGCACGCTGTCGGGCTAGAGTAGGTCCGCCAAAAAACTGAAAAACGAGCTCAACAATGACATTTTTGAATAAAATTTTAAATGCCGAACATTCTGTAGGTAATTAATCATTCATTTCGTAGAATTGGCAATAAAATGTTTCTTATGTTTTTTCCCTGATATTTGTGTTTCAAGTTTTGTTTGCTGCCAGCCGCCATTTAATTTCTTCAAAATTGCGAGTGTTTGCATGCTTTTGGTAGTGACCCTGAACGTCCCTGATTGCTTTGAGGACTATCATATCAACATATTTTATTAGTTATTAGTATACATGTATGTAAAAAACAAAAATAATTTTTGTTCGATTTATGAATATTATGTTTTTTGTAACTTTTTGAATAAAAATGGGGAAAAAAACTTAAGAAAAAAGAGAAGGTTATGTTTGTATCCTTATTTACACATATTTCAGTATATTTTTAAAATTTTATTTTAATGTTTTTATTTACCTTAATCGAATACGTAAATAAATTTAAAGAAATTAATTCATTTCAATATATGGTTTAAAAGTTACAATAGATTAAGTACACCAATGCAGGTTTTCAATTTTTGGTACAAAATTAATTCAGTGGTGAAGGAAAATTTTTTTGCTCATTAATTCTGTGGCCAATGGGTTAAGTAACAAGGCAATACACTAGAATTCGTGTTCGGTATATGCTGAGAAACCTTTTTAGCGGCTGTGGATCGTTTTACATCCAGAGGGGAACATGTTCTAAGTACTTATTAGCTTGCATAGGTTCTCAACCTCGGCGATAACGCCAGTGGCGGCGTAGGGTAAATTGGCACCCGGGGCGGTTTTGTATTGAACACCCTACATAAAATAAAACACCAAATACTAAACATGCTTACGAGATTTCATTTTACTAAAACATTCGATCACAATATCAAGATTTTTTTCCCTTCTCTTTTAATTGATAACATAGAAAAATTGATTATTCGCGCTTGGCTCATTGTGGACCTTAAATAAGATTTTATTAAGGAGACTGAAAAAGATATTGGCACCTCTGGGACTCGAACGCAGGACCTTCCGTTTACATGGAAACAGCTCTACCAACTGAGCTTAGATGTCTATATCCAGTAGCGTAGCGAGAGGGGGAGCGGGGGGGGCGGACCGCCCCGGGTGCCACCCGAGGAGGGGGTGACACTCGAACGTGGAGAAAAAACTTACGAAATTGCAAAATTGCCGTAAAAAATATTTTACACGTTAACACTGACTGTTATTTTGCTCTATGGCTTGGTTGGTCGGGGATTTGTTCCTAGCTCAGTCGGGGATTTCCCTGAAATATTCCTTGTGTCATTCTAATTTCGTTCGTGTATTGTGATTAACGTAGACTCGTGAAGTGAATTATTATTTATGGACTGACGTGAATTAGTGAAGAAGTTATTATTGTGTTAGCGTGTTTAATAGTGCTGAAATACCAGTTTGAAAAACAAGGCAGGTTGTGAATTTTTAGATACCGTTTTGTAGCACATGAATAGTTACAGTCGGGACAAGAAAAAGGTTTTTCATCAATGTTAGTTAGCAAGTGCCGTTTTAGTTATTTTTTTCGAAAATAAGAATAGTTGCAGTCAGGACAAGAAATAGGTTTTTTTCCACTGTCGGTTAACGTGTGATTTTTAGATGTCTCTTCAAAGTACATGAATAGTTGCAGTTGGAACATGAAAAAGGTTTTTCTTCGCACTGAGTCAGCAACTGACTTCATATGTATCCCTTTTGAGAACACGAATAGTTACAATCAGGACATGAAAAAGGTTTTTCTCTTTTGTGAATCGTACTGTGGATTTTTAAATCTTCCCTTTGAAAACTTGTATTACTGCAGTCGGGACATTAAAAAGGTTTTTGTCCAGTATGGGTAAGCATGTGAATTTTTAAATACCGTTTTGAAGCGAATGAATAGTTACAGTCGGTTCATCACTGTGAGTTAGCAAGTGCCGTTTTAGTTATTTTTTTCGAAAATAAGATTAGTTGCGGTCAGGACATGAAATAGGTTTTTTCCACTGTCGGTAAACGTGTGATTTTTAGATTTCTCTTCATAGTACATGAATAGTTGCAGTTGGAACATGAAAAAGGTTTTTCTCCACACTGAGTCGGCAACTGACTTCATATGTATCCCTTTTGAGAACACGATTAGTTACAATCAGGACATGAAAAAGGTTTTACTCCACTCTGAGTTAGCTTATGAATCATAGTGGAGTAAAGTGTTGCTCCATATGGAAACCTTTGTAAAATTACTTTCTTTAGGGCCTCCTCAGTGTAGCTAATGTAAACGAAATATGTGTTGTAAAACCATGTAGGTGTATTAAAGGTAATGGATACGCGCCATAAATATATTTGGATCCATTTTCTTAATCAATTAATAATTTATGCTATGAGACCATGAGGGCGCCATCTGTGGTTTTTTGTATTGTATTGAATTTACCTGTGTGACTTGAAATTCAGTGTATCCATGCATTTCCTTACCTCTGTGAGGCAGGCAATTGCTTCCGACGGGAGTGTCAGTAAAAGGCCAAGAGATGTCGCTCCTAGTCACGCATAATCGAATAATTCATCCAATACTTGAATTATTGTTGTACAAGATTGTGGCACGTATTATTAATATGCAAATTTATTCATTGTTGAAACTTCCTTGCTGTGCGAAACATCTGTTAAGATTATGCAATACCGCCTTGATATTTTGAGTGAAAAGAAGTGTCTTTTGTGCTGGACATCGTACAAGAGCTGCATTCTCTGAGTGAGTATTGTTCTGTTTTCACTTGAGATTTTGGAATTGCTGGGTCAACTGTTTTTGTGTCACATAGGGAAGAATTCAATTTTCGTTAATTTACATAAGGTAGTCATTCCCTCGTGTCAGGGGCTATTTACACGCCCCTACAGGTAAGATAGTATTAAATTGTGGAGATCCGGAAGGAATGAAAGGCCGATAAAAATAATAATATTTTCCCAATTACAATTTAAAACAATAAAATTAACAATGTACGCATGGACCTATTGCGAGTTTGAAATCTCTTGTTTTATTTTGTGGCGGCCACTTGTGCCGAATTAATTGCTCCGCCACTGGACTCCAGGCGAACGCACTAGAAACAATCTACGAAGTATCTACAGCCAGGTACCGCGCGCCCGCTGGCACATGTCTACCTACCGAGAAATAATTCCGCCAGCTACGCGAAAGAACTAGAACGTACGGCTGTACCGTTCAAGTGCCCGCAGAAAGTTCGGGTGATATCTCGCCTTTACGTGAATTCACCCGGCGTTACCTACCGTCATCGAAACTACTTGCCGGGCCGGCAGAGTATAAAAGCAAGTGCGAGCCGCATACGGCTCAGTCTTAAGTCTAGTTCTCATTCATGGTTCGACATTTACACATCGGGCGGTGGTACAGTATCGCTACGCATTATTCAGCCCACGCGGGCTGATATCGCTCTCGCAGCAAGTGATTTGACGCATATCCAGTGTGACTCCAGGAATATTTCCAACACCTTCGAGGATTCTTCTTCAACACCATCCGCTGTCCGGCCCATACGCGCCTCGACATGAGATGTCACCCGACCTATCAACTACCAAGCACGCGCTTGCTGTTTATATAGGTGCAACCCGTTCTCTGGCATTCCGAACCCACCGCGTTCCGCTGCCAGAGATCATCCTCATCGCCTCTCAAGGTTCCTTCCTGCGTCACGTGTGTGTGTCGACTCAAAGACACACGCAGCCGCCATACCATCGTCAACGCGACGACGGTCGACCGCCTGGACCAAGGTCACGTCTACACCGCCATGGTGTAGGGCAACACGCCGGCTTCCTGAAGACCTGTGATCTTCACCGCCGTAGTCTCCTGACCTTCATCTTCACTCACCACGCAGCAGCATCACTCACTGTACCTCTGTCACTCCGCTCCGCTTCGACCTCGCTACGTAGCTACAATAAAGACTGACTCACACCTTGACTGCACGCCTTTCATTTCTCTCGTCCCATCTCTACCGATACGGACCGCTCCCTCAATTTTTACCCCAAACGCGATTAAAACAAGAAAAGGGTATTTAAGCGACTTTCCAGTACTTTGCGCAATTTAATTGAGACTTTTAGGTAAAAATAGTCACTTGGGTGTTACGTTACGTTTAGGGGGAGGGAGGTGCAGAAAAATATTACGGCGCGTTGCATGGGGGGAGAGAGGGTCAAAAATTTTCAAAAATTGCGTTACGTTATACTTGAACGCCCCCTTTACTATTTCACGATTGAAATTTTATCGTTACACTCTGAACACTAAAGTATTGGTTATTATGTTTTCATGACAGCAAATGATTTTTTTCAGATTTTTGCAGCATATAAGAATTGAAGACTCCACACGGAACTTTGTTATTTGTAGCTCGGTCGGTCAGCATTTCCCAAAAATTCTATATTTTTATTTTCGTTCCTAGCTCTTACTATTGATTTATTGGGGATTCGCTTGAAATATTCCTCGCTTTTCCCCTGTGTCATTCTCATTTCTTTCGTACATTGTGATTGACGGGAACTCGCGAAGGAAATTATCACCTATCGATTGTTGAAAAAGCTGTTATTCTGTTAGTGTTTTTAATTTTGAAGATAACAATTTTTTTTTACATATTTGACTAGCTAGAAATGTTTTTTTGTATTTTAGGAGTCAAAATTTTGTTTAGAATTTCTCAAAAAAAAAATTAATGGGGGGGGGGGTGACACCGCGATTTCCGCCCCGGGTGCCACCCATGCTAGCTACGCCACTGTCTATATCCAATTCGGTCACATTTAACCTTATCATTCTTCAAATAAGAACTACTCACTTTATCTTCATTTTCTTAACGCACATATTATTTATTTATTTATTTATTATACAGATAGATACAAAAGAAAGTACAAATTACAATTAGGAAGCTTTGCCTGTCCAACTAGGAAAGTTTCCCGTTCCAGGACAGACAAATTGACATGTTAGTTCATATTATACCTGAAATGTACATAATTACATAACAAAAACAAAAAAAAAAACTGAAAATTTCATTTTTCTATGAAGCTAAGGTGTGTAATAAAGAAAATGTATATAAAATATATAAATATAAGTACACATACATTTTTTTGTGACAAAGTAGAAAGGTAATCTGGTAGTAAATATTATAATCGGATTTACCGAATTAACTTGGTAACATATGTATAATACATTCAGATTTACAATATGGAGGAATTAAAAGAACAAGATGGAGGAAGGTAAGTTTTAAGATTTTCACGGCCAGAAGCATTTTCGTTATATGTTTTTGGGGTGTTGTGCCGTGTTGCGCTACCTCCTTCTTTAGCCAACGTTTCGGACATCGTTGCAGTGTCCATCATCAGGGCAGATCCGGCAGATCCGGTAGATGTGTACATTTTTTTTTTTTTTTTTTTTTTTATTTGAAATATACATACATATAACAGATTTACATAAGGAAAATACATGGTTCTTATAAATAATTACAAATAAAATAGTTTCTTGTTAATGAATCTACCCAATTTAAAAGAGAAAAAATTTCTCGTGTTTAAATTGGGGAGTACATCTACCGGATCTGCCGGATCTGCCCTGATGATGGACACTGCAACGATGTCCGAAACGTTGGCTAAAGAAGGAGGTAGCGCAACACGGCACAACACCCCAAAAACATATAACGAAAAAGATGGAGGAATTACAAAAGATTTACAACATAAAGAAATCAAATTTTAATTATGTTAGGTTATATGTTTAGGAGTTTGAACTTTTAATACAAGTACACTAAAATTTGCAATATTAGATATAATAACGAACGTAATAATCTATATGATTTTTTTGAGCGATGAAACTGCAATGATTTTTGTGGCTACAAATTATTTTCACTGATTTAAAACATGTTTTATACAGTATTATATTATAAGTACGACAGTATGAATATACACCGCGCTTGTGTCTTGAACTACTCCTACTATAGAGATATAAACTATGAATATAATATAATAAAATAGTACCAAATTTATTGCTACTTTGGTGAAATTGGTGCATTACTTCGTACGCCATACATGTTTTGTTATGTAGGTATTATTTTTTTATTATAAATCACTAGCTGGTTCCCGGCATGCGTTGCTATGCCATTTAAAAAATAAATTGTTTCTCCCTGCGTGTCCTTTCCCATTCGTCCGGTTCTCCTTCCACCTCCACTTTATCTCCCGCGTGTTCCCACTCCGCCTCCTCCACCTCCCCACTCCACACACCCTTTCCCGGTGGATTCAGTTTTCAAACAGCTCGCGTGCCACCTATTGCATTTTTTATACAAAATTTTATAATGCCAGAGCTCACCAGTAGTTTTATACAAACCTTGTCCTAATAATAACGAACACAACAAAAAAAGAATTATCCAATTTGGTGCAGTTGTTCGGAAGTTAAGCGCGTACATACATTTCGGCGATTCATTTTTATTTATATAGATAGAAAATTAATTATTACCGTTGTAAGATACCAAGTTTCACTCAGAGTTAGCGACGTGCGACGTGCATGTCAACGCTTTACAGCGGTGATATGCCTACACCTACACGGAGCAGACAGGCTTCAGGGGCGCATAACCATAAATCCCATGTATAAAAACATCAGAAAGGATGTCGAAACATTGAACTCAATGAAATGTGAAAGGAATTTTGGTCTAGTGATCAGGACAGTTAAGTGATTTTGTTTACCAGTTATACAGCATACGTTCACTTTCGACTCTCCCTAAGTTCAGAATCCAATCATTGACTAATTTACGCAGGACGCTTGCACTTTTCAATTTCCAAGAACCGGGTATAAGGTTGAACATTTTTGGACCTAGGTAAGAATATTGTCTTTGAGCAAGGGATGTCACAGTAGCAATTGGAACTATTGGATTCCTCCCTGCATGTCGGGTGTTGTGATAATGTTCTACGGAGGGGAAGAGGTGACGATATTTTTGTGTGTATAATATAACTTTTCTTATAAATAGTTGCCTCACATCCAGAACTCCTATATCTTTGAATAAATCATTACTGGGGTATCTAAATGGTTTTTTAAGTATGACCCTTAGAAGTGATTTCTGTGCTTTGGCTAAGGGGTCCAGTATTGATTTGGTACATCCTCCCCATCCTAAAGATGCATATTCAAGTAATGAGTTGCACATGGCATAGTACATTAGTTTTAGATCTTTTGCGCATAGAATATTTCTAATAGCCATGAAAAGATGCGTGAGTTTTCTGACCTTTGTGGAGATTGAACCGATATGTTGATTCCATCTCAGATTCTTGTCTATGGTAATTCCTAGATATTTTATGCTATCCACATATTCTAAGGTATTGCAATTGCAAGTGTTTGGGTCATTGCAATGGTGTATAATAATTCTTTGAGTTTCTCTTGGTTGTCCCGCTTGAGTTGCACTGAAGCGAATGAATTTAGTTTTGTCAGTGTTGAGAGTGAGAAGATTATTATCTAGCCATTATCTTACCTTGTTGATACCAATTTCTGAATTATTATGAACTTCATTCCAATTTTTGCCTTCAAATAATAATACTGTGTCATCGGCAAAGGTGATAATATGATCGGCAAATGAACTGTTACATAATTCATTTATATAGATATTGAATAAAAGTGGTCCTAGAGTGCTTCCTTGAGGTACACCAAAGTTAATATCAGCCGGATCGCTTAGAGTATCGTTAATATTCACTCTTTGGCTCCTATTTTCTATATAACTACCTAACCATTTAAGCAGCTGACCCTGAATGCCGATGCGCTGTAGTATTTTCAAGAGAATTTTGTGTGAGATGGTGTCGAACGCTTTGGCTAGATCCAAGAAGAGCGCAATGCATTTTCTTCCTCTATCGATATTATTGGAGATGATTTTCGTCAGGTTTGTAATTGCATTTTCAGTGCTCAATCCTGGTCTGAAGCCATACTGTCTATTGGAAAGGATATTGTTTTTTTCAAGGTAATGACTGAGACGATTCTTCACAATTTTCTCAATAATTTTCGAAATAGAATTGAGCAAAGAAATTGGCCGGTAATTGTGTATCTGCGATTTATCTCCATTTTTGTGAAGCAGAATAACAATAGAGTGTTTTAAATGATTTGGAAATTTTCCTGAATTGAAGCTTAGATTGGAAATATACGCGATTGGAGTTGCTATGAAGGATTTAATACTTTTTAGCAGAATTGATGAAACGTTATCAGGACCACAAGCATTTGATGACTTGAGTTCGTCAATTATATTTATGACTTCGTTTGAAGTTGTTTGGATATTGTCTAATTTATGACCGAAATTAGAGATTGTTAACTTAGCGAGATCGGATTCTGTTGTATTAAGATTGTTGAGAATTTTTTTTTGCAAGTGTGACTCCCACTGACGTGAAATAATTATTGGCAAAATTCGCAATGATTTTTGGGTCTGAGGTGTTCACGTTATTGATGTTCAGTGATTTAACTTCGGAAGATTTATTTATTTTTGTTTTAGTTATATTGCGAAATGCTTCCCATAAACGTTTTGGAGTACAGTTATTTTCGTAAATGAATTTTTTATAATAATTTTCTTTGGCCGATTTTATTAGTTTTTTGCAAAAGTTCCTATATTTTTTGTAATGAGCTTGTACTATAATATTCTCAGGGCACCTATTCGCCTTTTCATGAAGTTGGTTCCTAATGTTAATCGATTTGATAAGGCCAGGGGTAATCCATGGCGTAAGTTTTATTTGTTTATGCGGTATAAGTTTATTGCTTGTATGTTTAGAAATATATGAATGTAATTTAGTGATAAATTCATTCATCGATGAGTCGGCATCAGATTAGTCTAGAACATTTTGCCAGTTTTCTGAGCTCAAGTCCTCAATTAAATTATTATAGTTTATTCTTGCAACATGTTTAATTTTAGCAGGATTAGGAGGTTTGTTTTTAAGGCAGAGTGCTGTTGTATAGTGATCTGAGATTGTAGAGTGAATGACAAATGAGTCAACATGGTTAATTTTTTTGACGTTGATGTGGTCAAGACAAGATTTACTCTTGTCCTGTTCACTAGTAGGGCTGATAATTGTCTGAATGAACCCATTTTCAGTTAGTAGACATAGGTAATCGTTGGATTGGCGGTGGTATTCAGTAATTGTATTGATGTTGAGGTCGCCTATAATTATTTGTCGTTCTATGTTTTTTGAGCTGTTGATAATTGATTGGAGTGAATTCAGAAAAGTATCAATATTTTGAAAAGAGGGTGATCTGTATATTGCAAAAATGCACAGATTATTATTCAAAACAATTTTCAGGCAGTTGGCTTGTGATAAGAAAATTTCATCAACTTGAGATTGAAGTCCGTCTCTGATGTATACAACGATTCCGCTAGACTTATTAAGATATATGTTTGTGTGGTGTTCAGAGTAATTGTGAATAACTTTTGAGGTGTAATCTTTATTAAGCCAGCATTCCGATAAAATTATAACATCGAATTCGTAATTGAATTGATCCAGAAAAATTAAAAAATCGTCAATATTAGAAATGCTTCTTATATTTTGGTGAATAATTTTAACTCCGTAAGCGCACCATTTATAGTTATTTAGATTGTTCAAATCATCAATGACATTCATGTTAAGATCTATGCCGGAATCATTTCCGGTATCATAATTTAATTGAATCATAAGTATGTGTTGGTTGTGTGTTGTATAGAAGTTGGTTCCCGAGTAATATATGATTAAATGCGATTCCAAATGTGGTTACAATGGTAAATGTGCTTAATGTAAATAATATAGTATAAATGGTGGAGTTAAATGTAGTACTATGAATGAGATAGCAAGAAGTAAAAACAAAATGGTAGCAAGAATTGCGAGATATCAAATGAATTTGAAAACGGTAGTAAATGATACACATATGAGTAATATATAATAATATAGTATAAATAATGTAATTACATATAGTACTATGAAAGAGATAGCAAGAAGCCAAAACTATAATAATAATAAAAATAAGGTAGCAGGAACTGCGTGATAACAAATGAAATCCGCTATAATATTGGCTGCTACCTTTATATATGATTGCAAGATTCGAACCCGAACTTACAAGGGCGGATCCTGTTAGGACTTTTTTCGGGGGGGGGGGGGGAGGGTACAAGGGGTGGACGCGCAAAAATATAATATAATTACTGTTTCAGATTTTCAGATTCACGAGTTACGGGGCGCTAGAAAAAAATTTGTTCCCAAAGTTGGCGGCGGGCAAAAAAGGTTGAGAATCTATGTTGATTATCTTATATCTATTGAAAACACACAGCAAATCAAATGGTATTTCATCCTCCTACTGCATCTCACTTCAAAACCAAGGACCTCCTGATGAAGGGTTATCTCAGCAGAGGTAGAAATCCGACCATCAAAATGGGAGAGTCCAATATCCGTTTCTTTGATAATGTTAAATATTTAGGTGTAACACTTGATCGATCGTCCTCTTTTCTGGCTCACGTCAAGGATGTATCCAGCAGGGCTCAAGCTCTCTTTTTTAAGTTAAGGAGACTCTCCACAGCTGAGTGGGGATTGCGTAATCCGGCATTGCGTATGCTATATAGGTGCGTTTATGTGGCGCAAGTTTCATATGCTACATCTGTTTGGGAGCACCGCCTGGATAATTCGCTTATACTCTTGGCTTTGAAGAGAGGCCAACGTACCCCTCTCCTGGCACTATCTGGTGCGTATAGAACCGTTGCTTCGGATGCTTTGCCTGTTTTGGCTGGTATGTTACCAATCGATCTTGAAATTAGGGAGGTGATTACTAAGCAGAAGCTCACCAGAGGAACCCCGGCAACTCATCATGGTGTTGTCCTAACTCCTGGTGGTCCGGGAACTCTCCCTGGCCTGCTTCGTGAAATGAGGGAACTGTCGCTTCAAGAGTGGCAGCTGCGTTGGGATAGGTCAAATTTGGGGAGATGGACTTTCTCCTTCTTCCCATCAGTTAAATTCAGAATGGAAGGGGCCTTTTACTACTGGACCATCACGTGACTCAACTTTTGTCTGGTCATGGGGAATTCAGGGGGAGACTTCATACTCTCTCCCTGTCCCCTCACCCCAACTGTGCGTGCGGTAGCACCAACCAGTCGGCCGAGCACATTCTGTGGCATTGTGAGATAATGATGGATGCTAGAGAGGAAATGCTTGATGGTTTAGACGTTCCTATTAGACCAGTATGGAATACTGATCTAGTATCGAATAAGGTGAATTTCGAGTGCTTGCGTAAGTTTGCAAGGATTTGGGTTGAAAGATGGCCTGCTCTTAGAGTTGCTGACTAGCTGAATTTAGGTCACCAGGTGTACTTGTTCCTGTAATTCCACGGACTACGATCTGATCTTTCTCTTAAACTATTGCTTGGATGTACATATTTCTTCTACCTTTTTTTCTTTCTTTTCCTTTTTTTTATGGCTATATGAACATGCAAATTCTTATTTTTTTTTGTAGATATACAACTGAAGTCCGGATATACACCATGCAGCATTGCATCTTTGCCAACTTTAATTTATTATACACTTTTTTTTTTTTTTTACAAATTTTCTATATACATCTTACTTATATGTTTATGCTCTTTCTTTGTGCCAGTTGCTATGCTTTTGCATTTATCTTTACAGATTCATATCTTGGTGTTGAATACTCCATTATGAAGTTTTCCTTTGTTTACCTTGGTCTTTTTTTTCTTATCTCTCAATGTACATATGTAACCTTACCTAATGACTTTTCTTCCTTTTGTCTTATATCATGAACTTATCTTTTCAGATGTAATACCGTTATATTACTCTATTGTTATATTGTGATATTCGTTATTTTGTTTCAATTGTTATATTCTTTCTTTTGGAGGTTGGATAGAAACTCCGTTGTTTGTTTTGTAATGTCCTTTTCCCCATCAAAGGGGTTGGACTTTGGGCCTTGTCCCTATTAACTTACCTATAGGTCTACTTTTACGTAATGTACTATTATTATCTCCCTCTACTGCCCGCGCCCCCCCCCCCCCCCCCCCTGACATGATAAGGTTGGCGGAAAGATTGAGCTTATCCAGAGGTTTGTCCGTCCCTCCTCCAGCTACCCGACGCTTTTCTCCCTAGGGTCTTCCAATCGTAGTCCAATTACTTCTTCTAGGCACCACCGGCTAGCTGGCTAAAGGACGACTCCACTGGGTCCGTGACGTTGGACCAATAACCTTATACATTCTCTGGGGGACTGCCGGGCAAGCGACGGTCATGACGGTTATCCTTCATTTTTTACCTTTTGAAATGTTATATGTCTTATTTACTAAACTTATTGTTTTTTTTTCTTCTCTTTATACGCAGATGCCTGCAGTCTCGGAGTGTGTGGTCTCCCTCTGTTTATCTTTCATATATATTCCGTTTCTCTCTGTATTATATTTTCCTGTTTACTAACACCAGTAGTATTAGTTTTTTTTACTATTACAGCTTAGACTGTAGGCGATCCTACATTTCCGCCAACTAACAAAGTATGTAGGGACATTGAAGGTCTAGATTCGTTTTACTAAATGTAGAGTCGTTCAAATAAAAAATTAGATTCTTGCGAGAGCTCCGAGGGGGCGACCATAAGTCGCCTATACCGGGGCGGGACAGTGGTGGGTACTTCAATGCATCTCACTTCCAGTTCCGTCGCCGTGCGGGACAGTTTATTTTAACATCGCTCCGTTGCGCGAATCCTACCGACCCGCGCTCCGCCCCTGTTAAATCGTTTTTTTTAGCAGATTTCTGCCCAATTTTAAATAGTAATAGTGTGCATATAGTGTGAAATAACTGTGCCGAATTGAATAACGTGTTGAAACATTAAATATTCGACTCCGTTAGAAGCTCACCGGTTGTGGGAGCCTTCTTGGCGTCCCACAAAAAAGTGTCGAAGTCTGTAACTTTGGAGAACGGAAACGGACCGCGGAAAAAAATATATCAGTGAATGCGTGCTATCAAGCTCTATCGAATAGGTGTACTTGGTGTTCAAATATATTTTTCTGAAAAAGCATTATTAACCCTAGAACCGTACCCTGGGGTACAAATTTTTATTTTTTTTTTAAATTTGCGATAAATTTTTCGTTTCACAACGGATCTTTTCGCGCCGCCGCGTATTTGCAAGTGGGGGGAGTCGCTTCGAAGCATCAGTTAAGCGGGAGTCCTGATAGTGTGTGGTCGTGGCAAAACGTGCATGGGGCGCTCCAGTACCCCTGGGTACGGTTAAGGTAATTATTTTCATTACTATGATTTTAATGTTTTTGCGAAATAAAGCATGTTATTGTGCTATTTGATACGTGTTTCTTTATTTGAATGTTATTTTTATTTGCATAATAACCTTACACATAACTTTGTTTTGGAAAAAATGTGTAATTATTTATTATATTTAGGTATTTTGCATTTAGTTGCGTATAACTTGAATAATTCTTTTTTTTTAGATGGCTTTACGTTAAAATCTATCGCAAGATAAAATTCAACCCCTTCTATATATTACAACAGTTGGAACACTGAAAAAAAAACAAAACAGAAATACCTACCCATTTCTTGGAAACAAAAGACCGCCATATGAATACATCAATGTTTGCTTTTCATAACGAACTTACTTCACTATCATATGTGCCTCCAAAGCTAAGCAAAGGAAAAAAGAAAAACGTGCTTATGCTTTCCACTACACATTTCTAACCAGACCAAAACCAAGCAGTTGATTTACCAGAAATAATAAGTTTTTACAACCAAAGCAAGGGGGGTGTGGATACGTTTGATCAACTTTGTCATACATACAGTGTGTCTCGTAAAACTCGTCGCTGGAGCCTTTGTTTCTTCTATGGAATTTTGAATATCGTCGGAATCAATTCTATGATATTACTGCATTAATCTAACGCTACCGGAAAACAAGTTTTCAAGAATAGACGAACTTATCTGAAGACTTTAGCTTTTGACCTTGTAACTCCTGGCTTTTGACACCAATTGTGATGAACCCTACCTAGCTGATTTACTTTTCTAAGCTTCTACCTCGTAGTTCAAATCTCGTAGTTCCTGTCTCGTAGCCACGCTCATAATTCTACCCTTATGTCCTACTGATCACACCACTAGGTATGATGGCCTGACTCAACCCTCCTTCCGGTTTGTTTCTACCTCAGGCTCGTGACTTCTAAACCCCTATACTTTATAATCTAGCTAAACCTACCCTATCTTCTTAAATCCCTGCGATTTTCTCACAGTAATCAAGATTTAAGATTTTTGTTCACATTATTTCTATATTCTTCGTTGTGTACCTTTTTGTTTTAGAATTTACATCTGTCTGCATACTTAATATGCACACATATGTAGAGAAGATAATGTATTACGTGTGGTAACCCATAGATTCTTTTAGAGAAAGGGTGAGAATTTTCCGATTTATTAATTATTATTATTTTAGTATCTTCTACCGAGTTTGATAAACTAACCCCGCCTTTAACTTTGTGTCTATTTGATTTCCGTAGGAATTTAGTGTGTTTATTTAATTCTTCCTATCACCGCTGATACATCGATAACATAAACAACAGTTAATAAATTAAACATTTCAAGAAAGCAAACCTTACCTTACCGGTGTAGGATGATCGTACTCAAAGGTCCAGTTTTCTCAATTGAAGTCCTTGTCTGCAACCTCCCCTAACATAATGTTTTGTGTATTCATAGTTAGTATTCACGAAATTGTTTGAAGAGTAAGGATGGATGGATATGGTGAGGGGGGGTAAAATGTTTGCTGAAAAGTCGGCTCCTCCGCTAACCAAGTGAAAACCGATGAACAACAATTTCAAACCAGATTCTCCCAAGTACGTTTGCTAAGCTTATCCTTAAGTCCGAGTTTTACTCTCTTCGACGAGCGTCTCTTGTTACGAAAGGGGCTCTTCACGCCAGATGGGGGAATACTAAGTTTTCATGCCGTTTTTCTGTCTTACTCCGACTTCCGACGCCTCAGGGTTAAATTTAACTCTACTGAGTCTAGAAGGGGTATTTCATGTCTTCCCTTATCATGCCTCTATCCGTTAAATGTGGCGTAAGCTTATGACGGGCAGATCCTTCCTCCCACGTGACCGACCCAGCGTTACACTCCACCTCTGACTAGCTGACATAAAACGCACCTCGTGAGCCTTATGTTTGCTTTCAGGTTCGACAAGACTCACGGTATGCAAATAACCTGTGGCTTTAATGCCACGTCAGCGTACTGTCCGCATACGTCCTTCCTCTTCCCCGCATGCCCCACCTCGACAATACCGCCACAAGATCAAAGCCCTCCGTTTCAAGAAAGGTTGACACTTACATTTCCAGATGGCTCATACCCACATACAGGAGCCTTGAAGCTTACGTTCGAGAAAAGTTAGGATTCAGGACTGTATGAGTATTTGAACACCAGTGTTGTTTAAATGAGGTCACTAGCTCCTCGTGTGTTAGGTATTTAGGATAATGGGTATTTATGGGTTCTTGGATACCTACTTCCTATAAGAAAGATTTAAAAATGAGATAAATCAAGTTGTCATTGAATCAATGACCTCCTGAATAATTGTGATGAGCTCTCTTAGAGTTTGAAGCTAGTCGCAGTACTTTACTTTGCAAAAATTTTGCATGCTGAATCAATGCTACCTATTGGCGATCGCTCTAGTAAAATCAAGTCGTTTAGAATTGAGTGAATTTAACGTCAATGTCGCCTTCACATATTGACCGCAGATTTCGTCGCAAGCTATAATTGATAAACTTGTCCCTGACGTTAAAGCTTTGTTTTGTTTATTCGTTAATGGAATTTAGGTGACTGGGTCAATGGGTGACATTGAACTCAAATCGAAATTTTTAGTACACTATCGAAGGTCATATAAACTTACCCTAATCATGCTAGTGAAAGGAGGCAAATAGGTGTTTGTTATACAAATACGCTAAGATACCAAAATTGGTTTAGTGATGCGTTTTTATCTAATTATGTGTTAAGTATTTGTTTTGCAACCTTTCATTCTGTATGGGAGAAGTGACATGCGAATGCTAATAAATTGGTTAGTTATTTATTTACCCTTACTTGGTATCACGTTCATCAATGTCAGATTACCCGCAGGAACCTGGAAAGGCTTAAATATTGTAAAAACTCACCAAAGCTCTAATGTCTTAAATTCAGCTCCATCGGGTAATATCATCGATATGAATTTTATTAGAGCATCCAGACTACCTGTGTAACTTATCGCACTTTTATTTCGATTTCCCACTTTTAACGATTTAACCCTACAAGACCCGGAATTCATTTCCTTCCCTCCCCCTTTTCTTCCATATTTGATTTCAATCTAAAGATGAGAATCGATTCTTAATAATCGTTCGCTCGAATATTATTTTATTATTTGATATATAACTATACTCATTTACTCTTTAATAAATTAATTTATTAATTTGAATTTTCTTTAATTTTGTATTATTCCACTTTATAAAATATTTAAGTTTTATTTTTTTTTTCTCAATTTAAATCATATTTCCTTTTTATAAAACTAAAGATTTTCTTTAAATTTGAATTATTCCACTTAAGGACAAAGTTAAAGCTTTATTTATTTTTTCCAATTTAAATTAGAATCCTTTTATAACGAATAACTAAATATTAGTCTTCACCCAATTTACAACAAAACTGAAAGGACCACTTCCACTTTATTTTATAACACTTTCGTTTAGCAACAAATTAATAATTTGGATTATTTATTTAAACTTCGGGCTAAGTATTTTCCAGATTTCGGATCAATTATTATTATTGCTTTGTCACCTAACGATAATCAATATTTCGTAATAAAATTTCCGACTTTCGACTTAAACGCTAATTTTTATTTAGTAAAACTTATTAGACTGTAATTTTCTTTATTTAACCTCGAACTAAATAACTTTACTTTAACCTTCATAGAACAGATTTAAATCAATTCAAACACACTCTATTAAACTCCTTCCGCATTGAATTCGTAATTAATTAATTAATTATTAAATTTTATTGAATCGGAAATTATTGCAAACACTGATTTAAGATTTATTATAAGATCATACACTCCGTTAAATTGCACGATTAACCCTATCCGGGCACTTCACTCTCTGTTTTATCAAAGTATAAAACTGATTGTAGACTCTATTTTACCACTGAATTTTTTTATAAGTATAAACTGACTCTATTTTTCCACTGTATTTTTAAAGTATAAAACTGACTACTTTTCCACTGTATTTTTAAAGTATAAAACTGATTCTAGACTCTATTAATTAATTACCAGGGTAATTCTCACGACATGCGCGACGTTTTAATCAACCTTGCCAGTTGTCGAAGGACTCCCCGAATCATCCCAAACACGCTAATTTATACCCATCACAGCTCCAAAAGGGCATAATCGTATTTCCCTTGTCAAGAAAATATAATCCGTAATAGCTCGAAATCTTTTGAATTCCCCATCTCGTTATGCTTTGTTCCTACATAAGATCTTTCGAGTTTTCGCCTTCGTAATTCTGGGTTCGTCCCACAACTTTGTCTCGCTTCCCTAAGGTTTATAGTCCCGGACTTAGTAAGCTGCCATCCAGTTTGCCCATTTTCCACATGTCTTCTGTCTTCATAATATATTTTATAAACATGTTTTTAATCTTGTTTTTTTTTTCTCAGTTTGAAACATGCCCATAAGTGATCTGCTAAAACTATATTCTAAATTGGCATACCTATTTGCGAAACGTAGATTTTTCGGTCTTCTAGTTTTAAACGCTAGTTGTCCTCTATGAATTTCCACGAAAATTATTTCTTTTCCCCTAGTCTACGTAAGCAATTATGTCTCAGAACCGTATTTTCATTATTTATGTGGCATATTTAACTTTTCCATTTTCCCACCTAAATTTCCTTCAAGTAACGGTGTTTTAGCAACTATTCTTAAATGATTTTCCCTTCGTTGTTCATAAGGAATCATATCCTGGTTCCGTATCTACTCTACTTATAACGTTTTGAGTTTTTCCCATTTCCTTATCTGAGTTTTCCGGTTATGTCGGTTTTTTCGTTCTCTCCCCCTCCCTAACTCATGATCCCTTATTGAAATTTGACGTTTGCCTTTTATGTCGTAATTCCATCCCCCGCTAAAACCCTTTTTTTTCCTTTTTAGATATATTATTTATGGTGTTTTCCTGCCCCATTAACCATTCCTATACTGGAATATCTGTCAAGTTAACTACTTCGATCAAATTCCGCCCAATTTTCTATCTCTCTCTTGCTCAAAATCCCATAAACTGTAAGCTCTGACGTGTGTATATATTATAATTTCTACATACCTGGCGATAAATCCATTTTAATGTGTTTATAATTAAGTTTTATGAAAATTCTATAATCTAAATACCACGTAAGAGCAATGTTAATTTTTATGACCCTTTTTAATAGCTAATGGTGTTAATCTAAACAATTTTCATGTTCGAATATTCCTTGTTTATATCAACAATATACATGTGGGGTCGACAACCGTTGTAATGTCTCATTTTCCCTCGCAGTCTCGTGTAACTTTATGTTATGATCCCTATTTTAATTACGTAAAATGACTCCTTTTTATGAATTAAATCTATCGCAATGTTTGCATTATTTCCACCCCCCCCCCCCCCCCTAGGTATGCTATTCCAATTTCCTTCCAAGCACCTGCTACTGCACCAAACCCTTGTTTCGTCCTCTTGTTCAATCGTTAAACTCTAAATCTTTTTGAAATTTTCCTTCCCAATTCGCTTTCCTAATCTCTCCGTTCCGTCTAGAATTGATAACAATAATTTTCCATTGTGTTATGTATATTCATCTTCCTTTCGTATGCTTTTTTCTCGAATTTGGCATCTCGGCCGTCATATGTAGTTATTCTATAATTGAGAGTCCTCCTGCAAACATGCCTCCTCGTTTCCGCGTTTTCCACTCAATATATTACTGATAAATTTTTTTATCGTTATCCAAGTGTGTTTTTCCGCAACTAAAAACGCTCTAATGCATTCGAAACTAAGGTTTCCCGACCCCTTAAAGGTACCCGTTATTAATAACATTACTTGGGTTCGTTGTACTAAAGTCCTTGAATAATTCGATATTTATCTCTTAGTTCATTCAACCCTGATCTCTGTGGGAACGTCAAGACCATTTATTACCTGACTAATCACTCAGGTCAAAGTCCAATCATTTGTGTCCATAATGGGTACGACCCTCTCCTTGCTGATAGGCTGAGTTGATTTTTAATTGCTTTTCCTGCTATTTAATTGGTTGTCTCAACTCTCGTGTTTAAAATTGGCCCTAAGCCGGGGGTTCCCGTTAAATATCGATCTCATCACCATCTGTGTGTAATCTAAGGCAACTATAACACATCAACCAACTGAACAATACCTCTATTTTCGAGCAAGTTTTGAATTTGACCATACAGATGTCGTAGTGCTGCGCTTTTCATCTTAAAAAAAAAATTTCCTCGTAGGCTTTCTCGCAGATTGGAGGTTACCATTCATCACAACCTTATAAAACCTCACTTGGAGGATCGATTTTTATACAAAACTTTGCCGATGCATCTCCAAGAAAGTATTGACGGAATATAAGAAAAAAGCGGTCTTAGGATGCCCAACCCCTTCAGAATCAAAATCTGGAAGATGTTCATTTTGTCCCAGGTCAAAAGATCGTAAGTCACGCACCCAATGTCAGAAATGCAAACGTTTCATATGTTTAGATCACCAAACAAATATTTGCCAAAATTGTTAAGAAAAGTTACTTTTAATTAAGCTTTATTGTATTATGTAAGACTGAAATAAGTGCCATAACAGTCTATGTAAGTAAATTTTGAATAAATGTTTTTTCTCACGTAAAAAAGATGTTTTATTTAACAGGGTACTCCAGTACCCCTGGGTACTGTTAGTGTATGGTCTATGATGGGTACGGTTCTAGGGTTAAAACTTTAAAAAAAAAATCAATAAAAAGTGTAGAAACCTTTAACTTTCCCCAGTGAAAACGAATCGTGGAAACAGTTATACCATTAAAACCGTAACCCGTAATTTCATTTGTTTTAACCTTCGTTTCGGAGTGTAATATTATCTACAATTAAATTCTCTTCTTAAAACTAGGGTAAGTTATGTTGAGATAAGATATGGACCGCGCAGATGAGATTTTAAAGCGGATCTCGGAAGACCTAGACCGCCAAATGGCCCACAGGGCACGTCTGGCGGAGATGGAATATGAGGATGCTGTGGAATTTGCGCGCTCACTAGAGACCACAGACCCTACTGCGGGAACCTCTCAACAATCTCCGGTAAGAGATAAAACTAACTTAGGCTTGTCCTTACAGATTGCTGATAGGATTACGTCTCCCGACAAGGATCAGGAGTCAGATCCTCGGCGACTTACGGCAGGCTTCTGCAATAATGTTAATGAGGGAGTGGGAGGTAAGTCTCCAATTCAAATAAACAGAAAGCTCCCACGCTCTGATGAAGCTCAACCTTTCGAAGATTTCCTGAATAAGTTTTGGGAAAACCTCGCAAGAATTACAGGTGCTGTCACAGAGGGTAGGAACAAAATGAATAAGGAGGAGAAACAAGTTGTCGCTCAAGCGGTCGACATAATTAAAAGAGACCTAGTTATCCTGGTTGTGGAGAATGCGTCGCTAAAGCCCTCGAGGAAGTCATTACCTCTCAAGCTGGCTTAGTTGAAAAAATCGACCTTTTAATCAAACATAAACCCACTGTTGCCCCCCCTCAAATCACGAGTTTAAAATATTATTATACCTAAATATAATATAATAATAAAAATATTTGATAACAAAATTACAATATAATATCAAATATTTATAGTTATTCTGTTTTTGACGTAAATATTTACGCACTCTAAATTCTAGTAACTTTAGGTCGTGGAATAATCAATATTAGTCGGAAATATTTCCGAAAATGGTCCACTTGGGATTTACGGTTTTGGTTGTAACTCCTAGAATAGTCGCCACCTCTGATAAGGCATCGTACTTCTTCAATTTATTTATGAAATCTGGGCACTGGACGTCCCAAATGATTGGTCTCTCCCTGATTAGGGAAATGAATGCCAAAGTATTAAGATTTTCCTCACCAGCAGTTCAGCTATCAATTTCTTTGAGGCAAATCCCCAGATACAGCAGAGATAAGAAAGGTGTGAATGTACCATGGCTTAGTACACTGATATTAGCAATGGAATGGGTAGTATTTTTTTATTTATTTAAAAAAATACATACGTACACAGATTTATAATAAAACATTTGGTTCTTAAACTAATTACAATATATAAATTTCTTTTTAATGAAACTACCCAATTCAAAAGAGATAACATTTCTCGTGCTTGAATTTTGGAGTGTCATTGTAAAATGCGAGTACGTACAGAGAGAATGTCATTACTATAATGTTTGAGGTTTCTTAATTAAACACCGAAACTTATTCATTTGTAAGACGTTTATTGACACTGTTGACAAGTTCAAGGTTATACATCGAGTGACGCGACAGACCTGCCAACTATCAGCATCTGACAGCTGGTTATTATTAGTACCAACATAACATCCTTTCCTCCTTTTTCAATGACAAAGAAACTTAAGAGTAATCACTATGACTAAATCGTACAGGGGGTTTCACAACTCTGCCAGACCTTTTTTACGCACCAGATTTAAATGTCCGGGTTAAATTTTCCCCCCAAAAAAAAAAAAAAAAAAAAAAAAAAAAAAAAAAAAAAAAAAAAAAAAAAAAAAAAAAAAAAAAAAAAAGAAGGAAAAACTAAACCCTTTCATACACTTCCCCAAATGATCATCTAGTGAATCCACGTTATGCAATTGCACTATATAAGTATTATAAATACAAAACAATACAAGAACAACATGTCAACCTACTAGAGACCAAATGGGAATATAATTCACCGACTCCAGATATTTTCATATCAGAGGGTTCGGCTCTGTGGCATTTCTAATTGAACCTATAAATCCTACTGATCCCTCAATATAAATATTTAAAAAATCTTTTGTAATCCTACATGTATTTAAAATTACTGCTTTTTGCATTTTTATATACAAATTCTTTGACAAATCTAATATGCTTAAATTTTGAATCAGATTCCTAGGTATTATGCCAGTGGCCGAAATAACAAATGGTAATATTTTTATAGTCCGAGAATGCCAAATTCTTTTAATCTCATTTCCTAAATCTGTGTATTTTCTAATTTTTTCAGAAACAGTTTTTTGAATATTACAGGAATTTGGAATAGCTACATCAATGATGTAAGTTATTTTTTTAATTTTGTCATGTAAAACTATATCAGGTCTATTATGACTAATTGTTCTGTCTGTTAGTATAGTTTTATCATAATATATTTTATAAAATTCATTTTCTATAAATGAATTTGGTTCATATTCATAATAAGGTACTACATTACGGCAATCAATCAAGTTATGTTTAATTACCAAACTTTGGTGAATTATTTTTAAAACCTGATTGTGCCTAAATGTATACTCAGAAGGCGCTAATATAGAACATCCCGATATAATATGTTCTATAGTTTCGGGAAAAGCCAAACATTTTCTACATAAATCATCAATTTGATTTATATCTTTGATTATATGCTTTCTATAATTTTTAGTATTAATGACTCTATCTTGAATGGCAAGCATAAATCCTTCTATTTCTGCGCTCAACTCTCCAATACTCAACCATTTGTTTGACGAAAGTTTGTCAACATACGTTTGGTTGAGATAATTGAAGTGTTTTGCGTGAATAATTTTATTTGACCAGGAATCTAATAATTCCTGGTTAGTATTTATAAGAATGTTGGCATTCTCGTCATATAAATTTAAAGGTGTAATATTTCTATCTGCCTTGCAAATTATTTTGTGCATTTCTGAGCTATTAGCTTTCCTATGGAAAAAATTTCTAAGCATTTCTACCTGATTGTGTTTCAAAGATGTTATTTTGACTACACCTCTACCTCCTAAATTCTAATATAATATTATTATAATAAATTGTTAAATAATAATATTGTTATAATATTATTATTTCCACTAGTGCTGGGTAAAGGTTCAATAACAATTTTATTTTCCTGACTTGTAAAGTCTTGCCATTCATCGGGATTCTCGTAACTTGATTTTGACTTAAGACAACTTTTTTTTATTTGGTTAACATGAACCTTTTTCACCTCTCCTCCGATTAATTGAATTAGATACACCCATGAACTTAATTTCAACTTAACAGTTCCCTGAAACCATTTCATAGGACCTTTCACATGTCTTAAATAGACCAAAACATTATCATTTTCTTTAAATTCTTTCAATGCACTTTTTCTTGATTGTTTGACATTTTGTGATTGTTTACTTTTATTGACATGACTTTCTTCTGACAAAATATGTAGTGGTGTACGTGGCTCATATGAAAATATTTTAGCCATTGGAGATACACCCGTAACAGAAGTAGGAGTGGAACGATAACTATACAGACAATCTATTAGGCGTTGAGCTGGTGATAAAAATTTAGAATTTTTCGAAAACGTAAATTTAATTAATATTTTTTTGAAAGTTTGAACAGACCGTTCCGCTAATCCATTTGACTCGGGATTATACGGCGGACAAAATAATAATTTAATTGATTTTTCTTTACAAAAAATAGAAAATTCTTTGCATGAAAATGGGGGACCATTATCACAAACAATAGTTTTCGGAAAAGCGAATCTGGAAAAAACTTCACTTAATTTAGATAACAAATCCGAATATTTAGTATTTTTCATGTAAAAACATTCTACCCACTTTGAATATGAGTCGCAAACTAATAAGTATTTTGAACCTTTTAAATCAAAAAAATCCAAATGGACTCTTTCCCACGGACTTTCGGCAATAGGCCAACTATGACGTACATTTTTGTTAGCATTTTGTACAGACTGACACATTTCACATCTAGAAATAACATCTTCAATATCTTGATTCATACCTAACCACCATACATATGAACGAGCAAGAATTTTTGATCTGACTATACCAGGATGACCATAATGTATTAAATTTAGGACTTTGGACTTAAGAGATTCTGGTATTACGATTCTGTCACCAAATAAAAGACATTTTCCTTTGACTGACAGTAAATTTTTAAACTTGAAATATTTTTTAATTTCTGGACTTGACAAGTTTTCAATCCAACCGATTGAAACATACTTAATGACTTTACATAATGTTTCATCTTTTTCAGAATGACTTTCAACTTCTGAGAATGGAATTAATGGTGTAGACATGTATACAAAATTACATTCCTCAATATTGAATTGTTGTTTACTTGGCAAACGTGACATTACATCTGCTTGAGGAATTTTCAATCCTTTTTTATATTTCAATTTATAATTGTACGCAGACAATATTATAGACCATCTTATAAGACGTGATGCTGCTAAAACGGGGACTTTTTTGTTTTCAGCAAATAAAGACAACAATGGAGCATGATCAGTATATATCGTAAAATGACGACCAATTAAATATTTGTGAAATTTCTTAATTCCAAAAATAATAGCAAGGGCTTCCTTGTGCAATTGGCTATAATTTCTTTGAGCTGAATTTAATGTTGCAGACTCAAAAGCTATAGGAAATTCTTGATTCTTTACGACATGACTTAAGACACAACCGACACCGTATGCACTAGAATCGACTGTAAGACACAATGGTTTTGACGGATCAAATAAAACTAACATAGTTTTATCTGACAAAAGAGACTTACTATTTACAAATGCCTTTTCGCATTCATCAGACCGACACCATTTTACATTTTTTCTTAATAAATTATGAAGTGGTTCTAGCACTGTAGGACACATAGGAATAAAATTCCTATAAAAATTCAACATCGACAAATATGACTTTAGTTGAGTAACATTTTCTGGACACCCAGTAGACTTAATTTTCTCAACTTTCGACAAAGACGGACTTTTGCCTTGACCTGACAAAGTGAAACCTAAAAATTCGAAAGAATTCACAAAAAATTCACTTTTTGACACATTAATTTTTATATTAAACTCATTTAATTTTGACAAAACTTCATCCAAAGTATCAGAACACTCCTTCTCGTCTTTACCACCTATACAAATATCATCAATATATGCAGCACAGTTTTTTATGCCACCCAAAACTGTATCAATTACCATTTGAAAAACGGCAGGAGCCGATGACAATCCATAAGTTAAACGATTATAGACATATAAACCATTACATGTATTAATTGTAAGTAATTCTTTACTAGAATCTGACACAGACAACTGTAAATATGCGTTTGTTAAATCTAATTTACAGAATACATGACAACCTGAAAATTTATTAAAAATATCCTCTGGACGTGGAATAGGATATTGATCAATTCTCAATTGTGGATTGACTGTAGATTTCAAATCTGCACATAAATGTAATTTTCCATTTTGTTTAGGTACACAAACTATTGGAGAAGACCAACTACTATATTTAACTTTTGAAATAATGCCTTCGCTTTCAAGACGACTTAGCTCTTGACATACTTCAGCACGAAGTGCATAAAGAACTTCATATGCTTTGTGAAAAACAGGAGTAGCATTATTTTTTAAACTTAAATTCACATAAAAATTCTTTAATTGGTAAATCGTTATTAGTAATCGAAAAACAATTTAAATATTTTTGTGACAATTTTTTAACAATATTTGTTTTATTTTTCTCGCTGACAGACACTGAATTCACAGTATTATTATGCATATTTGACATTAAAGAACTTATGAAAGTATTTTCCCAAGATGGATTAAACACTTTTAACCAATTTCTTCCCAAAATATCATCAGACGACAGATTTTTTATAACCAATACTGGTAAATCCATTACAACATTAGAATCAACAACATTTACTTTTGCCATAAAAAATCCAAAACAAAATAAATTTTGACTATTTGCTGTGAACAAATTACCGTAGAATTGACTTAACTGACAAGTTTTGAAAAATTTTAAATACATTTTGTTACTTATTAATGTCGAAGAACTTCCTGTGTCAATCATAAAAGACATATTGATACCATTTACAATTAAATTAATTTTCGCTGTATCAGACACTGACATACTTAATACGTTTACATTATTGACACATTTTACGTGATTGATGATTGATTTAGCGTTTGGACAAAATTTCGACGTATGCCCGTAAATATTACACTTGTAACATTTCCACTTTTTTGAAGGACATAACTCCGGTTGATGAGTTATAAAACACCTCTCGCATCTTCTGGACCCTTGACGTGATGGAGATGACAGTTGACTTGATGACCTTGAACTCCTTTGACCCTTGAATCCAGTCCTTTCACCCTGATGAATTCGCCTACTAGGACTATGCTGACGTGAAGAGCGATCCATTGAGACATGACATGTTTTTTTTATGTGACATTTTTGACTTGACTTCGAAGATTTCCGATGTAACATTTTCTTTGTGTAAAATTTGCTCTGAGCTGTGGCTTACTGTCTCAATATTTTTAACAATTAATTTTGCTTTCTCAAAAGATAACGATTCGTCTTCAGATAGTAATCTTCTAGTCATTGTATCGTCTTTTAAACCACACACCAATTTATCTCTCAGAGCTTGGTCTAGAAAAGCACCAAAATTGCATGATATTGACAGACTTTTTATATCGGTAATATAATCATCGATTCCTTCATTAGAATGTTATTTCCGGTTATAAAATTTATATCTTTGCGCAATTGTACACCTTTTTTCTTCATATTTACTTTTCAGTGTTGTTACAATATCGTTGAAGGTTAAATCTTCTAGATTTTTCGGATGCACTGTTTCTTTTAAAATTTTAAATTTCTCCGCACCGATCAATATACACAAATATCCAATTTTTTCTTTCTCTGCGATATTAATAATTTTTAGATACATTTGTATACGTTCCAAAAACATATTGAAACTTTCGCAATCTGGTTCGAAATGAGGCACTGGCAAGGTACTACTCGACATGTTTAAAAAAATGTTTTTTCCACGGCGAAATCACTGTTAATACTATTAACACACGTTTTAAATGATTTACTGATTTTCTGATTTTCCTCGTCGCCAATTATAATGTTTGAGGTTTCTTAATTAAACACCGAAACTAATTCATTTGTAAGACGTTTATTGACACTGTTGACAAGTTCAAGGTTATACATCGAGTGACGCGACAGACCTGCCAACTATCAGTATCTGACAGCTGGTTATTATTATTACCAACATAACAATTACAAGTACTTATATTAAAAAATTATATATACATGAAGACAAGTTGACATAATTAATTTGAAGTAAATAAGAGTTAAAGTTGGAATAGGATGCAATATAAGATAATACAGGTATAGATATATCAGAAATAAAAATGCAGTATTTTCACACGGTAACGTGTGAATGTGACTTCGCAACATTTAGAAATATTGATAAAAAGCTTATTTCTGAGACAGTAATCCGTCAGTCGGTCAAGATCTTCTTTAAACGCACAGAGCAGTCTGTGGAATGTATCCGGTAATTGACGGCTATATCAAAACTAAACGCAGAAAACCAATAAGAAATATACTGCAATACCAGTTGGTAGAAAACCATTATATTTTACACCTTTATATGGCTACATTCGCTTTAAGTATTGTAGTTCCGTTTCTAATTCTAGAATTTGTAAAAAGAAGTCGCCAATTCCGTCGGCAGATCGCATGGGGACATGCACCAGGCAAATAGTACTACGATTTAATGAACTCGCAGTATCCGTCCGGAAATGTAAAGCTTGATGGTAATACTCAGTTGTATCAAACGGTTATATACTGCATACGACTCCATTGCATGTCTCGGTTATTCTGTACCGGTGACTAGAGATCACTAGATGACAGTTGTGGATTCGAGGAACATGCTATTTTTGAACCAGTTTCTATCTCGGTTACTTCGTACCGGTGACAAGCGTAACTTCGTTAAAGTAACTTCAACAAAAGGCATAATATCAGACAAAATGCGAAAAAGTTTATTCTGCAACAATACATAGTTCCCACGTAATTCTTCAAATCTCTCATTTGAGAAGAGGAATTGCTGCACTTAGATCACAATAAAAGTTTTTATGAACAGTGAGTCAGCATGTGGCTCGTCAGATCGCCCTTTTGAGAACATGAATAGTTGCACTCGGAACAAGAAAAAGAGTTTTCTCCACTGTGAGTCAGCTTGTGCCTCGTGAGATTGCCCTTTTGATAACATGAATAGTTGCACTCGGAACGAGAAAAAGGTTTTTCTCCACTGTGAGTCAGCATGTGGTGAGTCAGATGGCTCTTTCGAGAACCTGAATAGTTGCACTCGGAACAAGAAAAAGGTTTTTCTCTGCTGTGAGTCACCATATGCTTCGTGAGATTGCCCTTTAGATTACATGAATAGTTGCACTTGGAACAAGAAAAAGGTTTTTCTCCACTGTGATTCAGCATGTGGTGAGTCAGATGGCACTTTCGAGAACATGAATAGTTGCACTTGGAACAAGAAAAAGGTTTTTCTCCACTGTGAGTCAGCTTGTGCCTCGTCAGCCTGCTCTTTTGATTACATGAATAGTTGCACTCGGAACAAGAAAAGGGTTTTTCTCCACTGTGAGTCAGTATGTGCGTGGTCAGACTGACCTTTTGATTACATGAATAGTTGCACTCGGAACAAGAAAAAGGTTTTTCTCCGCTGTGAGTCACCATGTGCTTCGTGAGATTGCCCTTTAGATTACATGAATAGTTGCACTTGGAACAAGAAAAAGGTTTTTCTCCACTGTGAGTCAGCTTGTGCCTCGTCAGCCTGCTCTTTTGATTACATGAATAGTTGCACTCGGAACAAGAAAAAGGTTTTTCTCCACTGTGAGTCAGTTTGTGGATCGTTAGAAAGCCCTTTCGAGAACATGAATAGTTGCACTCGGAACAAAAAAAAGGTTTTTCTTCGCTGTGAGTCACCATGTGCTTCGTGAGATTGCCCTTTTGATTACATGAATAGTTGCACTCGGAACAAGAAAAAGGTTTTTCTCCACTGTGAGTCAGCATGTGGCGTGTCAGATGGCTCTTTTGAGAACATGAATAGTTGCACTTGGAACAAGAAAAAGGTTTTTCTCCACTGTGAGTCAGCATGTGCATGGTCAGACTGCTCTTTTGTGAACATGAATAGTTGCACTCAGAACAAGAAAAAGGTTTTTCTCCACTGTGAGTCAGCATGTGCCTCGTGAGATGGCCCTTTCGATAACATGAATAGTTGCACTCAGAACAAAAAAAAGGTTTTTCTCCACTGTGATTCAGCATGTGCATGGTCAGACGGCCTATTTGAGAAGATGAATAGTTGCACTCGGAACAAGAAAAGGATTTAACTCCAGTATGGGTTAGACGGTGACTTACAAAATCCTTCCTATGATAGCAAAAGTAGTCACATTGAGGACAAAATAATCGATTATCCACAGGATGCGTCTTCAGATCTGTCGACAAATTTGAAAAATAATTTAAATAAAAAAGGCTCACTAAAATTTATTTTCCGCGAAAGGTTAAAAAAATGGATACCAGATAATGTACTTACAATGAAAATAGGTTTTACCTGTTGTCTGGTTCATTTCGACGCGTTCTAAGCATTCTTTCTTAACATCCGACAGGTCCATGTCAATTTCCATAAATGGAAAACTCACTTCATCTTCTTCTCGGGATCCAAGATCCTCCTTGATGGCCGATGTCTCCATATTAGTGCTACCTGCAAAACAAAAATGACAATACAAACATTGATAATTGTAATGTTCTTTGAATGTAGTGTACCCCATTCATACATTACAATAATTTACATACAACTAGATTTTATTAAAAAAATCTATAAATTTGAAAGATTTAAAACCCAATCATTAAACATATGTATAGGAGTGGATTTGGATACGAACTTTAAGAAAAAAATAATGACACCAGATGTCCGCATCAGTTGCCAATGCTTCAAGAAGGACCCTGCTCTTGAAGAAGTCAAGAAAAAGCTTTTTATTAACATCAATATTTACGTAATTGTAACGTGTAACTGATA
Source organism: Limnephilus marmoratus (assembly GCA_917880885.1). Lineage (NCBI taxonomy): Eukaryota > Metazoa > Arthropoda > Insecta > Trichoptera > Limnephilidae > Limnephilus > Limnephilus marmoratus. Next base: position 56,336,045 of record OU862907.1, on the reverse strand, counting down.
ACATGTCTCAAATAAAAACAGGTAAATACTTGAGGAATCATGAACTTATTGCGAGTAATACATTTAAGTTAATAATTCCAAATTAAAAATGTGGCATGTTTTATAAATCATTAAAAAATTAAACATGCCATATTTTTTAATATATTCAATGTAACTAACTGGCTGTCTGAGTAATCTCCGCATATTGTAAACATTCCTTCTTTACATCTTGGAGGTCGAAATCTGTATTCATATACAGCTTTACACCTCCGCCTTCTTCCTGGGGCCCTGGTTCCGTCTTGATGGAAACAGTATCAGGATTTAGTAGATCCATGGCCCTGCTGTGGTAGCGTTTGATGATAGGTTCAAGTCAAAAAAAATCCTGAAACAGAACATTTTTATAAAGGAAATTTATTTCGGGTGAGTTTTGAATATTTGGTTTTGCTTGAAATATTTTACCAAATATTAAAGTCGTAAACATAACTCATATTTTGAAATAAGGCTATAATAAAATGTAAAAGCCCCAAAAAAGGGCGTAAATAAATAAATAAATAATTATTGTGACAATAGGTATTTTAAGCTCGCATTTGACATTTGAAAAAGGTGGAGAGAATCGCCATCAATAGCAGCCTAACTCGATACAATGTACACAATATCTATCTCTAAAGATAAACCGGTATTACCTTACTTTGGATCCGCCATTCCGCTTTTAACATGATAATGTAATGTAGGTTTTTTTTTTAATGCATATTAAAAACGGTAGGCTGCCAATATTATATTGGGACTTGTTTACAACAACCAGTTTCACTAATGATATTTGTGTTATTGAGTGCAGGGCTTAAGAAGAAGTACACAACTGATTTACCCAATAAGCTAGGTATACAATTAACAATAGATATTACTACGACTGACGTCTATTTTGTCAAATTTCTGGGATAAGAAGAAGAAAGTACGAATAGATGCTATTCGTACTTTCTATTTAACTAAGAAAGTAATTCGTGCTTTATATATTAACGGTAGATTGCTGCTGTCTCACCGCAGTACGGCTCAGGTCAAAGCAGCAATTTAATTTCCCCACAGAGACACTAATCCAAAATTTATTTATTTATTGTAAGAAACAAACAGCAGTTTTATACAGGATGTTAAAAATGAAGCGGTTACAAATGAGGTAAGCCAAAACAGTTTCTTATGCTAATGGTTATTAAGATAAAATAATGGTATGTATATGTATGTTTATGTATATACATATTTTTCTTATTTTTTCAAATATATATATATATATATATATATATCTTAATATTATCTCTCTTAAAGTTTAAAACAAAAATTATAAACTTTCTACTACAACACATAAATACTTGTCACACTTAATCACAAACACGTAAACACCTCAGCACAGGTTCTCCTAGTGAGGTGTTCACGAAACATACAAAATTACCCATCCACAGTTTCACCTTCTCAAACCTACCTTACACCCAACATAATTAAATTTCAAAATATATTATGTAAAAATTATAATAAATAGGTAAATACTGTAATATATAGAAATAAATAAAATAAAATAGATATAATACAAAATTTTAATCGGTTATAACCATTACATGAAAATGAAATTAACAAAAATTTATAAATGGAAGTATATTAGAAGGAAGAAGGAATAGGAAAGGGCAAGAGGCAGAGGAAGATGGGATGGGGACAGGACATGCTCATGCTGTACCTTTTCTATAGCTGTGCATTAATTTATCTAACATTTGTGATCGTACGCTTGACTTCGTATCGGTATTTCACAAGAGTATTATTAAGAATATTGATATTGTTAAATTGCGTGTTATATAGCGCGCATATGCGGGGGATTGGAGAATTTTTTCTAAGGTTGGTTCTGTACGCGGGCAAATGAAAAAAATGGTTTAGTCTGGTTGGCCTTGCAGGTATGTGAATTCTTAAATAATTTACGAGTTCAGGAGAGTCCAGGCCGTTATTAAGAATTTTGTATAAAAATATTTGATCAGATATTAATCTACGCGTTTGAAGTGGAGTAAAGTTGTGAAATTTTAAGGATTCAGTGTTATTTGCAAAGAGTAATTTGAATTTATAATTTATGTGTTTAAAAAATTTTTTTTGCACACTTTCGATTCTGTCAATATGGCATTGGTAGAATGGTGCCCAAATCAGTGTGCAGTTTTCTAAGTGGGGGCGGATATACGTGGTGTAAAGGGAATACATAGTTTTAATATTGCGAAAAGGTTTAGATATGCGAATTATAAATCCCAAAATCATATTTGCTTTGTTGATTACTTCGTTAATATGTTTGATAAAATTTAGTTTTACATCTAGTACTACCCCAAGGTCACGGATTGGTTCTATTTCATTGATATGTGTGTCATGAAAGTTATAATTAAAAGAAATTTTATTTTTGTTACGCGTAAAAGATAATTTGTTGCACTTAGAAATGTTTATGATTAATTTGTTTAGTTTACAGTATGCAAAAAGACGATTCAGGTCTTCTTGAAGTTTTATGCAGTCATTGATAGATTTGATTACTAAGTATATTTTTTGTCATCTGCATATGCAAGGTAGTTAGCATGTAAAAACATTTATAAATATCAAATATATATACATTAAACAATAATGGTCCCAGGTGAGAACCTTGCGGTACGCCAGAGGGCACAGTAAAAAAGCTAGACTTAGTTCCCTCAACTGATACGCACTGTAGTCTTTTCTGCAGATATGAAGTTAGCCACCTAAGTAAGTCGCCATGGATTCCTAATTGGTGTAATTTTTTAATAAGGATAGAGTGGTTAACTTTATCGAAAGCTTCCGAGTAATCTGTGTAGATAACATCTACTTGGTGTCCATTATCCATATTCAGTAAAGTTGACTAAGTTTGTTAGTACTGACCTTTTTTGTAAAAAACCATGTTGTTGATTTTGTATGCTGCGGACAATAGTTATATAAATTTGATCGTACACAATACGCTCAAAGAGTTTGCTAAATACTGTGAGTATTGAGATTGGGCGATAATTTGCAATGTCACTTTTTGAACCAGTTTTATGGATGAGGATTATAATGGCTTCTTTGAATTTTGTGGGAAATATTCCTTTTTACATGAATAGTTGCACTTGGACATGTTAAATAAGTTAGTTAAAGGATATGCAAGATTTTCGGCACATTTTGAGATAAAATATGGCAAGATACCATCACTGCCCGCACCCTTAGTAACATCCAATTTATTCAAGTATTTATTGACCAATGAGTTGTTTATTTGTACGTTCCCGATCAGGTTATCATTATTAACGCAGGTAGGATTATTATTACTGGGATCATCCGTGCCCTCATCGCTTACGTAAGTAGATTGGAAGTGTTTGCAGAACAGTTGGCACACTTGATGAGCACCGGTGCCTGACTCGTCTTTTAGGTTCATGATTTGTGGTATGCCATTTGCCCTATTTTTATTTTTAGCGTAATTCCAGAGACTTTTATTGTTAGATGGAATACTAGACGCAACTGAATTTATATATTGGGTGTAACAATGTTTCTGTAAGTGTTTTTGTTGTATGCGTTTGATAGAGAACTCTATGTAATCTACTGGGTTATTATTTGATTTCCATTTTTTGTGTAGTATTTGTTTCTCTTTTATGATTTTGATTAGGGGAGGTGAGTACCAGTTGGGAAATTTTTTCTTTTTGATGAAACTTTTAGGGACCAACTGGTTAATGGTGTTATGTAAGATGTCATAAAAAGTATAAATTGCTTCGTCAACGTCAGCATTATCGTGAGTAAAAGACCAGTCTGTTTTAGACAGGTGTTGGAATCAGAATCAGCTTTATCATACCGATAAATTTCTTTTGGTGGAGCATTGATTGATGGAAGTGTGTCTAATTGTAGTATGATTTTGAGCGATGGATGGTGTAAATCCTCTTTGACAAGAGGGTTGTATGCTTGAGATACAAGGCATTCTTCACTACAGATAACTAAATCTAGTATACGTTTATTGGCATTTTTAATGGTATTGTATTGATTCAATTCAGAGTAATGGATTGTGTCAGCTAGTAAGGAAGTAATTGAATTTAAATTTTCAGGTGTTAAGTGTGAATTTTTATCTAGTGATTTCCATGTTATGGTGGGCATATTGAAGTCTCCAATTACGAGTATAATATCATCTGGGTTTTGATCTTTGACGTTAGCAAGCAAACAAAGGAATGAACTAAGAGCATTTTCATATCCATGTCCCTGTGGTAAGTATAGACAAGAAACATGGATGGTACGTTTGGAAGTATAGTTAGAGGGGGGAATAGTTACCCAGACGCATTCAGCATTACAGACCAAGTCTTCGCGAGGGTATGCGTTAAGATTGTTATGAGTTATGATCACGACTCCACCGCCTCGACGAGAATCTGATTGGGTATTGATGCTATTAATTGTAACGTTATTTGTCCTATTTCGTCTAAAAATACTGTAAAATTCAGTTGGTGCCAGTTCCGGATCTAAAATAGAATCAATAATCAATAAATTAGGAAGACTTGTTTGTTTGATGTTTCAAATGTTCTTCGAACAAAACGTTACATGAATATCCTTACACATGTAGGGGTAGGTGTTCTGATTGGCATTGGTAGGGAAAGCTAGATCGCGTTAGACACAGCGCATTTGTGCATGTGAGCCTGTCTTAGCTCAAATGAAAGAACAAATGTCGATCAGTTTGGCTGTCAGCCGCTCGCAAATGAAAAGCGTGATTAATATTAGCATTGGGAACTAAGTAACTAACCATCACGCAGGGTTAGGCAGAGGACGGACCGTCAACCAACTCGGTCTTGGCACACACTTTTTGTCTCAATCACATTCATAGATCATCTCATACATAATCTTCTATTATTCTGACTTTTGACATGACCCGACTCAAATATCTGATTCACTTGAGCGTGCCATGTCTCCCTCTGTCGTCACCGACTTCTTCTACCATTCACATTTGCTTCATATATTCTTCTTACACTACTTTCTTCGTCTATTCGCTCTACATGCCCAAACCATCTGAGGATCCCTTTCTTAATTTCACTCATTATGCTTACATCAGCCTTACATTCTTTTCGGATATCCACATTTCTCACACGATCATACATGATTAGTACTTACCAATAACTATTACCAATAAACATTGGAAACAGGAAGAAACGACTGACGAAGAAGAAAGCATGTGTCAATATAATATTTAGGTTATACATAGACAGTAAGGAAGTCATAGATAATTATTAAGATTTCCTTGCCTGGCCTTTAGGTTTATGTTACTTAGATTCAAATTAGGTATGTTTTGTATAATACTATAGTGAATTTATGTCTTGTACATGTATATCAAATATTATAGGGCTATTAGATTCTTCAGCGTGTCGAATGTGGGACTTGGTGACCAAGAAAAAATGACGTACTGAAAAATCATAGATAATTATTTCCAAGCCGTCAGAGAAGCTACATACATAAAATAAAAATGATTCCAAAGCTGATATTTAGTGCAAGCGATTCTGACTTTGTTCTTTTTTCATTTTTTGTAGATGGACACCGGTTCCTCAAACACGACAATCAATCGTAACAAGCTGGTAACCCTGTACAATTCTTACGTACAGTCTGTCAAATAAGAGTAGAAAACATAGGAGGGCGCCACTGTCGGCCAAATGGCAATAATAAAAATACAATCAATGCGCTGTTCAGATTGAGCATATACCTAAATATAAAAGATCATAGCACGCCAAATATCGTTTGTATGAGATTTTTTATCCAGTTAAGAATTTTTCCTCATAAAGCACAATAATTTACGTAAACTCAGTCAATTAAATACAACCATCAGAATAGATGGTAATAGTAATAAGGCCAAATGAACCACAGTACTAGTCAGCTAGAAACATGAGGGGTATTGTTATTAGCCCTAGCTAGTTAGAGGACTACGAAAGAATCCATAAAATCAAAAAAAAAAGCCAAATGTCGTTTTCCATACAATCCCTTCACTTCAGACCGTTTACACCTGAGCGCTTTAACCCCTATTGGGGGCTGGCGATATTTGCGAATGTTTCCGGAAACCGCGTGATTTTTCAGTTTTGCAACTTATTATTAAAATTCTCATAACTCTGCAAACTAAAAATTTAAAATTCTGAAAAAAATTGAATAAAACGAACAATGGTTCAATGTACAGTTAAAAATAATAACAACAAAATGTTGAGTAGAGGTCAACTATTAAATAAATAAATAAACTGGTAATTACCACAAAAAATGTAGCCCTCCCGCAAATAATCAGTCATAGAATAGTAATGGTATAGTTTATCGTAAAACTTAATTAGCATATGTCATAAATGTCCTTTTCCACATAATGTTATAACAAAAAAAACTTTTTTTTCAACGAATATACGTAAACAAATGATTTTTTCAATCACTATAATAAATCCCCCTTCTCACTCACACACATTCAAGTATGCTGCGTCGGCATCGAACACGGTGACCACGCGTTAGTTTGGTGGGGCCGGGCTTGTTTTATCAATCAAAAGTTTTGTAGTGCGTGATATATTTTAAAACACTTTGTAGGGCATAAGGCAACTTCACAGTCACTACACCAATGACGATTCTGAACTCGTTTTTTGGCTCTCGCGCAGTATTTGTACAAACATCGCCGGTATGATGTTTGTTACTTTGAGTTGACTGTAAGCATTTTAAATTTAAACTGTTATCATTTCTGCGGGGGATTGATTTCAAATAAATCAGAATCCGCAAATTCACCGTCACTTATTCCTTGAGGATCATCTGGATCCTCTAAATTGTCCACTCTATACTCATCATCGTCATTCATAAAAATCTGAATCAATCTCTTCCATTGTTGAAACAGTAAAATTCAGATCAAAAACAATAACATAAATAATAAATTTCACGTTACAAAACACGACGAAGTTCACAAAATCTTATAACACCAACACCAACAAGTCGTAAGCAATCTCCAGTTACCGGCGGCGCCTCAAAATGATCAAAACTAATGGATATACCCTACGCCCTACATTATAAACAAACACACTCCAAACGCGTGTACCGACAGGTGGTCACGGCACGAACAGTACACAGGCAAGCTAATATACTAAACATAAATATACTAACCCCTAGATCGATATCTTCGGGCCTTTTCCTCCTAAGCGGTTTCGTCATCAACTTACCAAACCACGCCTATCGATAGCGCCAATAGACTAAAGATAGAGGAATTTTATTCATCTACCATAGACAATATAATTGCACTTGACCTACTGCAACCTATTAGCCCAATAAATTATTTAAAAACAAAATTATTGGAATCGGAAAATGTTTCTTATTACATTAGACAAATAAAAACATTCAGGGAACATCTTTAAATATACGATTTTAAATTTTCACGGCCAAAAATTATTTTGTTATTAGTTTTTGGGGTATTATGCCGTGTTGCGCTACCTCCTTCTTTAGCCAACGTTTCGGACACATCTGCCCCGATGATGGACACTGCAACGCTGCCCGAAACGTTGGCTAAAGAAGGCGGTAGCGCAACACGGCATAATACCCCAAAAACTAATTACAAAATCTTTAAATATGTTTATTTTCAGTAAAGACAATTGAAATTCAAATATGTAAATAAGGAACTCCAGTGAAAAATATTATGGCTTTAAAAAAAATATGTTCATATCCACCAATAAACGTTGGTTTTGAATATATATAAGTTTTATTTAATAATATTAAACGAAGGGTTTTTAGAAAATTATTAAAAATCCATTTTTAATCGGGTCGTAAAAACACGCCGTCAAGTTGGTATTATTGAAATGTTTAGTGGTGAGGTTACAGAATACCGTAAAGTCATTGTATGGGAATGTAGGTATGACACAAGCCATTGTATTAATTTATTCGTTTATTTACATACTGTTTATAGAGATTTAGTTGTTGTGTTTATTGAAATATAGGCCTAAATAAATCAGTTTAAAAAATAAAGGTATCTCTTATTAGTTTATCTCTATTATTGAAAATATTCAAAAACTACTGCACAAAAAATAGTAATGCTACTTCTAGGGAGAATACTTCGAACTCTGAATTTCAAAATGGCGCCAGTTGAACAGCTGATTGCCCGATCTTATAGTAACTTTTCGGAAGTGGTAACGTCACACGATTCACTACATATACGGTGGTTTTCAGGGGATCTTGAAAAATTAAAACTTTGACAATTATTTTTACTATTAAAACTAACTCTAAAAATAAAAATAAATATGCAGTTATTTAACCCGTCCGAAAATCGCCAATATGCCCTTAAAGTGTCTCAAATGAAATTACATTTTACGAAAACTTTGTGTTATTACCGCTTCACAATAAAAAAAAAATTAATATGACAAAAAATTAAAAAGCACATATTAAAGTGACAGTATAAAGCATTGGCGCACACACGAGGGGGGTTTTGGGGTTTAAACCCCCCCCCCCCCCCCCCCCCGAATTTCAATGACAAGCATACATTATTTTACCAATCAAAAGCAACATAAGAAAAGTTTAGATAAATCTGCACAAAACACTACTGTATATACATCAAGTATTTAGATACAGTAGTGTTTTGTGTAAGTTACGAGTATTACAGCAAAGAAATATTGATTTAAAAAAGACAAACAATTTGGCGGAAGATACTGTACTTGAAATCAAAAAAACTTAGGGACAATGCCAGAGGCGGCTCTAGGGGTCTAGAAGTGGAAGGTCAATCGAAATTTTTTTATCAGAATTATTGTTAATGCGTAGAGAATATTATAAAAACGCCAGTACTCACCTATTCCGAAGCCGGTAGCACAATATGGTTTTATTTAAAGTTATTTATTTTATTCAAAATTATTAACGCAATTAACTTTAAACTTTAGTGTACATGTTATTAATTAATGTTTTTAACATCTTTGAGCTTTTATTACTATGACTGTAACCGACGTGTTGCTCTCCCTCATTTCTTAATTTTAATTTTATATGTTTTGCTGATGTACAATGCCCCGGTGCAACCAAATAAAGCTTGTGTGCCAAGTTTGCACCGGGAGACATTCTAGAATCCTATAATTTTAACAATTAATACTTTATTTATGATTATTTACGCCTCCAAAGGCAACCAGGCTGACTAGCCTCCTTTTTAGTTATGGCCCTGAGAAGGGCCGTTTTTTCGGCTCCGAAGGAAGCAGCTACTCCGCTAAGCGGACTGCCTTCCCTCCCTTGCTGTTCTGCCGTTATGGCTCAGCAGGAAGCGGCTGCTCTACCAAGCAGGCTGCTTTACCTCCCGTTTATGGCGGCCCCCACAAGGGCCTTTTTGGGCTCTCAGTCGGCTTTACCGTGCCGCCAGCAACGATCTTTTTCAAAACACATTTTTTCAATTTTAAATGTCTTTTTTCTTAATACACAGATGCCCTGGTGACACAAATAAAACTTGGTTACCAAGTTGCCACCAGGAGACATCCTAAACTTATTATTTCATCGCCTTCAGGGCTATTTCTCCAGCTACAAAGCCAAAAAACCAGTTTGGGCGTCCCTATTAAGGGCCTTTATATTGGTCAAAAATACACCATATTTTAATATAACTTCGTTTAAACACCCCGTAGGACGCTGAAACTAAGACGTTTCAGTGCAGAGTCCTACGGGGCATCCATAGAGCCATAAATAAACATTGTAACTCTTAAACTGCCAGCGCTATCAGCACTTGAGCAGATTTTCGAGACTTTAGCATCATTTCACTTTTTCTCCATTTTAAAAATCCCAGGACCTCGTAAAGCGACGGAACCAAAAGGTTTCGATAGCCAAGCTTACGGGGGACCTGGGAAAAATATTAACTTCTTTATAACTATTCAAACACTTTGTTAAATAACAAATACCTACCGACAAAAAGTCAAACTTCCTTAAAATCAACCCAAACTCATCAAACAAAAAATCTACGAATGTAGAACATCCGTAGAAACACTGTAGTTTTAAGGAAAACATTGTAAATACATTAACCTGACCTGTATAATTAATTTAAGAAACCAATTTTAATCGACCACTTTCGAGGAAATGGTCGGCAAAACCAGCGGCAACAGAAAACCGCCCCTTATATACAAAACGGGATAGATAAATCCCCCCACTCTAAAAATGTACCACGTGACCGTTTTTTCACCCGAAAACGGGTATAAAAGGCGTGATTTTTTGAAAATAAATTAGTTCTTCCATCAACGTCAACTCGTGTTATTATTTCCTACTGGGAAAAGTTATTATTATCTGCTGCCTCCCGCCGACCTCTGCCTAGGTTTTGCTCCTGGTGCCATCAGTCTCCTCCAGAAAGCCGGCCCTACTTCAGGCAACCGCCACGCACCAGGACTGGGCAGAGGATTAGGCACATCCAGTGTCCTCAACTCATCAGGCACTGGGTGCACGGGAGGTCAGTATTTTATTATTTCAATCATTTCATCCTGGTCGTGTACTGAAACCGGTACCCTTTTTTTACAGTCTTGTACAGGCTTGATACGTCTGGTACAAGTGGTCCTTCGAGCCGGATCCGCTGCACGAATCCAGGATGTCCCCGCCCGCCCTACGATCGAAGAGGACGGCGCAAGACGATGGACCTTCATCACCCCCTGCTGAGCCCCCGGCTGCTGCTCCGGACGCCGGAGACGAGCCCCTGGGCGTGCCTGACGTCTAGATACGCCCATTGGAGGGGACCCACCACTTTCCCAACGGCGTTATAAGGAAACATATGGTTTCCTCCTTCACCGCACACCTCAAGACTCTACTTTTTTTTTTGAACAAAGCTACATTTATTTGAACGACTCTAGACCCTCCAATGTCCATGCATACGGGGTTAGTAAGCAGTATGCAAGTACTTACATTAAAATTATACAAAAGATAAATAGAAGTAGCAGCCCGTGGAATAATTCTTCTGAAATAGGTAACATCAATAAGAGAAAACAGTGTTAGTAAAAGAAAAATAAAAATAAAAATAACGGCTAGACCAGTCGAAGAAACCTTCTGTAAATAAAATAAGTAATGAGGAAAAAACAGTTATATGATTATGTTATAATGTAAGTAATTACTATAATAGCGGAAAGAAAATAAAATATATAAAAAGAAGAGCCAGAGAAAGTATTCCATTGACCACCGGGCAGTCCCAATGAGAATACGTATAGCTATCGGCCCAACCGCAGACGATGCTCGAAGTCCGCGCCCTTTAGCCGGTTCCCCGATTTTGCCTCGAAGAAATGCACTTGGGAGAGAAGGGGAAGATTTTGAAGACCTTGAGGAAAAGATGAGCGTCGGGTTACCGGAGGGGGGACGGAAGGACATCGAGACCGCACGGTTACGCCTCAGGCCTACGCATGACGATGGGTACGCCCATAGATACGCCCAGTGGGCACATCATGAGCCGGCGCAGCCTGATGACCAAATACCATCCGCTGCCAGTCCGAGCTCCGGCCTGCCGCTATTCCCACCGCAACCAAGTGCTGAGGAGACGGCCCGCCAAACCAGAGCTTGGGTCCAGCAGACGGACAACCCGATGGCCCAGTTCACCAACGCGCTCACAGAGGCCATAAGAGCTTCAAGGGCTCAGGACAGCCCCCATCCCACAATTGAGGATGACCCCCGGATGGCTGCTCTCATCGCCAGGCAGTCGATGGCCAAGGACCTGCCTCCCTTCTCTGGGGACCCACTGGAGTGGCCCACCTGGAGGGCGCAGTACAACCAATCCACTGCTACCTGCCGGATGACTAGCAGTGAAAACCTCATCCGACTGCAGCGGGCCCTCAAAGGGAAGGCCCGAGACGCCGTGGGACCCCTCCTGATGGACCCCACTCAAGTGACTGAAATCCTTGACGTGCTGGAGCAGCGCTACGGAGGGACGACTTCGCTGGCCGCCTTGATGCTAGACAAGGCCAAGCGGCTCCCTCAGCTGACAGCAGAGGCTTCTCTAGAAGAAATATTAGACTTTTCGGGAACGGTGCAGAACCTGGTGGCATCACTTCGCTCTCTCAACAATGAGGGATACCTGACCAACCCGGCGCTCCTCAGCGACATCGCGGGGAAGATGCCGTGCACGATGCGGTTGGCGTGGCTGATGGAGGTGCGGCGCTACGACGCACCCGCTACGATCTGCCAGTACGTCGCCTTCCTGAAGACCATCGCGAACGCCATCACCAAATCAGGTATGGTCGACCCCGCGAGGTCTAGACCGCGTCGCGAACACTCGTTCGCCACAACAGAATTCGGGCCGCGAAATAGTGAAAGTCCGTTGCGCAAGTCACCACAATATGACAACCGTGAAAAACATAGTGAAAGTCCGTCGCGCAAGTCACCACAATATGACAGTCGTGAAAAACATAGTGAAAGTACGCGAAAGTCACCACAATATGACTCGTATAACAACACGAACCCTAGCGAGAGTACAAATCGCGACGGGTGCCTACAGTGCGGCGAAAAGGGTCATTGGCTCGAAGACTGCCGTGAGTTCGTCGGGAAAGATGTAAAATTACGATGGGAGACGGTGAAAAGTTCCCGACTCTGCCGCGTGTGTTTAAAAGGACATTCAACAAAGACATGCAAAATCCGAAACTGGTGCGGCATCGGAGACTGCCGCGCTCCCCATCACAAGGTGCTCCACGACCCTACGTACGTGAGAAACCCCGCAACAGCCGACGTCTACCACATGTGACGCCAGGCCGATGGCACCATACCCAAAGTGGTGTCAATGGTGCTCCTCGTCAGCGCAACAAGGACGAGCCCGCCCTGCCCCAGCAGTACTTCTGTCACATCAGTCGTGCTCCTCATCGGCGCAGCAAAGACGAGCCCGCCCTGCCCCAGCAGTACTTCTGTCACATCAGTCGTGCTCCTCATCGGCGCAGCAAAGACGAGCCCGCCCTGCCCCAGCAGTACTTCTGTCACATCAGTCGTGCTCCTCATCGGCGCAGCAAAGACGAGCCCGCCCTGCCCCAGCAGTACCACTGTCAAGGAAGTGGCGCCTTTTACACGGGGGGAGTCAAGCAACCCCATCAACGAGAAAAATTTGGTGGTCGTCATGGACCCCGCGATGCCCCGCAACAGCTGGCCCCGCGGCGGAGTCCTGGACGCTACCCCTGCTGCAGACGTCGAAGTAAGGACCGCCCGCATCCAGACGAGCACCTGAGTCTACGTTCGACCCGCCGCGGAGCTTGCTGTGATCCTGCCGGCCCCGCCTACTGATGCGACCCCTACTGACCGACCTTCAACACGTCGTGAAGACTAGTGCAGCGTAGCTACACGGGGGGAGTGTAACCGACGTGTTGCTCTCCCTCATTTCTTAATTTTAATTTTATATGTTTTGCTGATGTACAATGCCCCGGTGCAACCAAATAAAGCTTGTGTGCCAAGTTTGCACCGGGAGACATTCTAGAATCCTATAATTTTAACAATTAATACTTTATTTATGATTATTTACGCCTCCAAAGGCAACCAGGCTGACTAGCCTCCTTTTTAGTTATGGCCCTGAGAAGGGCCGTTTTTTCGGCTCCGAAGGAAGCAGCTACTCCGCTAAGCGGACTGCCTTCCCTCCCTTGCTGTTCTGCCGTTATGGCTCAGCAGGAAGCGGCTGCTCTACCAAGCAGGCTGCTTTACCTCCCGTTTATGGCGGCCCCCACAAGGGCCTTTTTGGGCTCTCAGTCGGCTTTACCGTGCCGCCAGCAACGATCTTTTTCAAAACACATTTTTTCAATTTTAAATGTCTTTTTTCTTAATACACAGATGCCCTGGTGACACAAATAAAACTTGGTTACCAAGTTGCCACCAGGAGACATCCTAAACTGATTATTTCATCGCCTTCGGGGCTATTTCTCCAGCTACAAAGCCAAAAAACCAGTTTGGGCGTCCCTATTAAGGGCCTTTATATTGGTCAAAAATACACCATATTTTAATATAACTTCGTTTAAACACCCCGTAGGACGCTGAAACTAAGACGTTTCAGTGCAGAGTCCTACGGGGCATCCATAGAGCCATAAATAAACATTGTAACTCTTAAACTGCCAGCGCTATCAGCACTTGAGCAGATTTTCGAGACTTTAGCATCATTTCACTTTTTCTCCATTTTAAAAATCCCAGGACCTCGTAAAGCGACGGAACCAAAAGGTTTCGATAGCCAAGCTTACGGGGGACCTGGGAAAAATATTAACTTCTTTATAACTATTCAAACACTTTGTTAAATAACAAATACCTACCGACAAAAAGTCAAACTTCCTTAAAATCAACCCAAACTCATCAAACAAAAAATCTACGAATGTAGAACATCCGTAGAAACACTGTAGTTTTAAGGAAAACATTGTAAATACATTAACCTGACCTGTATAATTAATTTAAGAAACCAATTTTAATCGACCACTTTCGAGGAAATGGTCGGCAAAACCAGCGGCAACAGAAAACCGCCCCTTATATACAAAACGGGATAGGTAAATCCCCCCACTCTAAAAATGTACCACGTGACCGTTTTTTCACCCGAAAACGGGTATAAAAGGCGTGATTTTTTGAAAATAAATTAGTTCTTCCATCAACGTCAACTCGTGTTATTATTTCCTACTGGGAAAAGTTATTATCATCTGCTGCCTCCCGCCGAACCTCTGCCTAGGTTTTGCTCCTAGTGCCATCAGTCTCCTCCAGAAAGCCGGCCCTACTTCAGGCAACCGCCACGCACCAGGACTGGGCAGAGGATTAGGCACATCCAGTGTCCTCAACTCATCATGCACTGGGTGCACGGGAGGTCAGTATTTTATTATTTTATCATTTCATCCTGGTCGTGTACTGAAACCGGTACCCTTTTTTTACAGTCTTGTACAGGCTTGATACGTCTGGTACAATGACTATGGAATTCCCTATAATTGAAAAAAATTACAAAAATCTATGTACCGAGATAAAAGCGTTTGATAGATAGGTATTGATCCTGTGGATTCTAATTGTAAAAAAATAATAAAAAAAGCACTCTAACTCTAACATTTCTTGTATATTAAATCGATCCTCCTTTCTTTGGCTTCTGCGAAATGATCAATGACACGGCTGTAGAAATTATCTATTTTAGAAATATTTTTTTTTTCGATGCTAAGCATTGCAAGTGAGCTTAATCTGTCTTGACTCATTGTATTTCTTAAAAATGTTTTAATACGTTTAAGAGTTGAAAAACATCTTTCACTTTCAACTGTAGTCATTGGGATCACACAAATAAATTGCAGTACTTTTATTGTTTCTGAAAATATTTCCTGGAAATTATTGGTCAACAAAAAATTTAAAAGTGATGTAGCACTGTTGGCATGGTGTAAGTCATTACGTTGCTAAAAAACTATTAACTCATTTTTTAACTTCGATGAATCAACTTCATCAAAGTCATGCAATAAATTTAGTTGTGCTGTTGGAAAACAGTTATTATATTCAGCAAAATTATCTTTATTAAATAAATTCGATAAAATGAGATGATCGCCATATTTAATTCTATTTTGCATTTCCACTAAAATAGTGTCACAAACTTCTATCGCTACCAAATGACTATTTTCATCTGTGCGCCTTTTCTTACATAAGCCTTCTGGGGAACTGATTGAATCTGCGGGGTTGTGGTTGGAACTCAATTCTGCTCCTATGCCCAAAATATGATGTAGAAATTCACCAATATGTTTTTGTATTAATATTGCATCCAAATTTCTTTTTTGCATTTGCTTAAATAAAATTTCGCAGTAAGGCATTATTTTATTGAAGAATGTTAACCAATAAATAAAAACATTCTTTTCTAGGTTATTTATCAAATTTTGTGCTTGACTTTAAGTATTCTTATCATTTTCCTTTTCCAAAATTAAATTTAAACATTTAAAAATATCAGATTTGAATGTAAATACCTACATTAATTATGCATTTGGCATTAAAACACCACCTAGTTGGTGCCGCCTTCGGAAGACGACATTTAACGGTTTCATCTAAATATTGCATTCGCTTTGGAGATCTATTGAACGCTCGCAAAAAACACTTTTACGCCCGTTGTTATGGTACACGCTTTTTGTAAAATCAGATTTAGTTGGTGAGCATAGCAATGAATGTAATGAGCACGGGGGAAAGTTTCTTTGATTTTAACTTGAACACCTCCAGTTTTTCCTGATAAAACAGCCACCCCGTCGTAACACTGGGCTATGAGCTGTCGCGGCTGAACATCTAGGATCCTTAACTTAAGGCGGCCAACTTTGTAAAATATGAATGCGGGACACAGTGGCGTGTGGTGTCGACGGAGGGGGGGGGGGGGGGGGGTACGGTACAAATTTTCTCTCTCGGAAATCGAGAATTTGGCTCATATAAACTACAATCACAACATGAAATTGGTTTCTTTTTGATTCTGCCAGCACATACATAGTTTGCAACTAGAATTAATGACTGCACTTCAAATAAAAGAAATGTTTCATCAGATGAATCCACAACACACAAACTTTACATTCTGAACACAAAGCTGGTTTAAATTAAATCTGTATGCGGTGAATTAAAACTACACTCAAAACATGAAAATAGTTTCTCTTTGATTCTGGCAGCACACACATAGTCCGAGTGGCGTAGCTAGGTAAGGGTGGCATCCGGGGCGGATAACGTGGTGTCACCCCCCCCCCCAATTTCAACTTCACAAATGTGTAAAAAATTGGTCCGTCCTAGGGATGGGGGGGGGGGGGTAGAGAATTTCAGAAATAGGCTATTTTCGTCTATAAAAAGACCGTCAGGAACGAAAATAAGGTAATTGTTCGGAACAAACGTCAACGGTTAATTTGCACTTTTTTAATAAAACTTTTAGATTCTTCTTAATTACCATAAAAGACAACTATTTGCATTGGGGGAGGTTGAAAATGTTACATTTTTAATTTTATTTACGTAAATTGAAAATTTGCTTTCACACTGTCAAATCACTCTGTTTGCAGTTCGGAACAAACGTCAACGGTTAATACGCACTTTTTTTTTATAAAACTTTTAAAATTAAGATAATATACACAATCCCGCTACACAAACCCTGCGTAGCCAAACAAACCATTCAAAAACGTAGGCTGTTTTTTTAAGTAAAGATAACATACACAATCCCGTTACATAACCGTTGACGTTTGTTCCGAATATTTACCGAAAATAACACCGTATTCAATATTTTTGTGACAATATCCTTCGTAATTTTTTCAACCCCCCGTCGGGTGGCACCCGGGGTGGTCCACCCCCCCCCTCGCTACGCTACTGCATAGTCCGTAACTAGAATTTTATACCTGCACTTCGAATAAGAGAATGTTTTCCTACGAAATATGTCATCAGATGAATCCAGTTAAAATTTTACATTGTGAGCACAAAACTGTTTTAAATTAAATCTATATGCAGCGCATTAAAACTGCACTCAGAACATGAAAATGGTTATTCTTTGATTCTGGCAGCACATACCTACAACTGCAACTAGAATTTTATAAGTGCACTTCGAAAAAGAGGATTTTTTCCGTCGAAATATGTCATCAGATGAATCCAACTGGAATTTAACATTCTGAACACAAAACTGGTTATTTATAATTAAGAATATTTGTATGCGGCGCATTAAAACTATACTCAAAACATGAAGATTAAAACTTTTGCAAGAAAGGAAATTCTTTTTGAAATTCAGTGAATTACAACTTTTTCGCGGTCGGCGGCATGGTCAACAAATTATTTGATTTGATTTAAATGACAAATACGGGTTATCAATTCAATACTACACTGGCGCTCTTTGGCTTACCTAAATAAACCAATCCCTAGATCGACATCTTCGGGCCTTTTCTAGGGATAAATATTGTCATCAACTTAACCACAGATGAACGGAAATGATTAAAATAGACTAAACACTGAGAAAGTTTATTTGTCTACCATAGACAATATTACAAAAATATAGGAATGCGGGACATGCGGGACGCTTTAGACGATTTGCGGGACTATTTCATTAAATATTTCAATGCGGGACTACAACCGTCAATGCGGGACGGTCCCGCAGAATGCGGGACGGTTGGCCGCCTTACCTTAACTGGGTCAATATTTCATTTGTTAATCCAACGGCGGTGCAAGCCTCTGGATTAACAAATTTCCAATAACGTTCACATACGACATTATCTTTTAGATATCTGATCACAAAAACCATTTGGGTTTTAGTGGAGCTGTCAGTTGTCTCATCTACCTACCTGAATTGCAACGTACTCAGATTTCTGTATATCTTGTTTAATTTCTTCCTGAGATACTGCTAAAATTGAGTCCAACAGATCATTTTGAATTGTCTTAGATAACCCTTTAAAACTCGAAGACCTTTCTAAATGTTCTTTTAATACAATGTCTATTTCCTGAATAAAGTTAATCAAGCCACGAAATATACCCGGATTATCTGACTCTTTTGTCTCATCGTGACCCCTTAATGCCAGTTCAAAAGAACCACAAAACTGTATGCATTTCAAAATTTTTGTTAAAATATATCTATTTTTATCCACCTTTTCATTGTGGTCCACGAGTGCTTTACGATATGCACTATCTAATTGAATCCGAATATCAATGGTTCCTAACAAAACAAAACTCATTGAATTATTAATGTGCAATGTAGAATTAGAATGCTTTTTTTATTTTTTCTTTCAAATGTTTCAAATCACTGACACCTATCCGTGTCCATTGCGTATCACTTGAATCAAATAACAAACAGTTAAAACAATAGTAAAGGTTTCTTTTGTTACACCCGCAAATCCATTCACAGAAATTATAACTTTTGAAATTAAAGTAACGTTTGATATCTTTATTTTTATCTTTGGTAACAGAAACAATTTGCATTTGAGGTTTTGGTCGGCCGAGACACTTAATTTGAAGACGTTTTTCATGGTTCAATGAATTATCCGAAATTTCTTTCAAAATATTATCTACGGAATTCGACATTCTAATTTATTCAATGCTAATCGCGTCAACAATGAAACGTGCTTTCTGCTGACTAATGAATCCAAGATGGCCTTGCCCTTGTCACAAGTCAAACAAAATATGTAATAAATCACATATGGGCTGACATTTTTTGACGTCTCACTCTAACATCCTTAATAAACTAACGTCTGTCTCGCCCGGGGCATGACCCAAGCTTCTTTGAAAAAATATTTGGTATTATTCTAGGCATACGTTAGACATGACCGTTTTACCTCTTTTGTCTGTATACCAAAGAAAGAGATAGTAGATCGTCCTGGGTCAAATTTCGAACTGACCCTAGGATGAATTCGCACAATTGCTTCTCATTTGGACGCAAGATGGCGCTAGTCCTAGTAGGTACGCTATGAGATTTTATTTTTTATATAAAATAAAATAAAATAGCTTCTGATTTGGATACGAGATAGCAGTATAATACACAAATGAAGTATTGTTTTTCCAATGTCTGAATAAACTTTAGGGCGCATTAAAATAGAGAATTGCCTAGTTTTTTCGATCCAAATAATTAGGAGGTCATTGACCTAATGACCCCTATCGAAGGGCCTCCACTGGACAATGCTAACACAGAATTTAAGCTGTTATTTTTAATGCTAACCAAAAAGCTGAAAAAATTGACTTTACCATGAACAAACCAAGAACCACAAATACTCAAAACAAAGATGCAATGTTAATGTTGCGAGTCCAGAGGACTATTACCGCATCTCAATTTATATCCCATTTTTAGATGCTTCTATAAATAATTTAGATCAAAGATTTTCAAAGCATAAATCCATTTTGATTGGATTCCAAAGTTTAATGCGAACAGATCCCACTACACTTTCAGATGAAATACTGAACGAATTTAAAAAATTGGTTTCATTCTACAAAAATGATCTGGATGGTGACCTTGACGAACTAATGGTAGAGCTTAAGTTTTGGTACAGAGCAATCGCTAGGCTGGAAAAAGACAAATGGCCAAGAGATGCTTTAAGTGCCCTGAAGCGTTGTGGAGATAATAAAATGTTTCCGAATATAAAAATAATGCTGCATATATTAACAGTATTACCCGTATCTACAGCAAAAAATGAAAGAACATTTTCCACATTGCGTAGATTAAAAAAATATTTAAGGAGTTCTACATCGGAAAATATGTTAAATGGGTTGACTCTTCTGCATGTGTACAGAAACATGACTCCTGCAGTCAATTCTATTTTAGATAAACTGGCAGAAAAACCAAGGAAATTAGACATTCAACTGAATTAACTTTTTTTATTTATTAATAATAAAATATATATGAAAGTAATAATAATAATATTTATTTACCATAATAAATCATAAAATTAGTTTAGATTTTGTATATCATCAACGTAGTCGATCCTTTTGTCACACTATTTTTTTGGCGAGGTTTAGCCCAACTTTTGGAAAGGAGTTGAATACATTAGCCCATTTTTGGATTTTCATTAGCATTTTTTTTACTTTATTTTCGTGTTCAATTTCTTCGGCTGGTTTATTTTGTTTATTGTTTCCTATTTCACAGTTAATGGAGTGTTTTATTTATTTACAAAAATGATTCCCAAGTAGGGCGATACCGCATCACTGACAGGGGCATTGATGAGCTTCCCCTCCTTCCCCTTGTAAATGTTATGTTACTTTCACATTCAAAAAAATTTCGCCTGCGGCGCTTTTTCTTTGCGTATTGTCACGCATTTCTTAATGAAGGGAGGAGGGGCGTTGAAGAGAATGCTATTGGATAGTGCGCAGTGAGCCAGATAAGGCTAGGAACCTCTGATATACACTGTACATTAGTATATAAACGTTTGAATAGACATGGACAGGTACAGCATGCATTTTATGTTTTGTAAAAACCCCCCCAGATTTTTTTTTTTGTGTGCGCCACTGGTATAAAGTAAAAATAGTAAGCTATTATAAATACAAACATGAAGAAAAGTACACCTCATATACATGATTGTGTACAAGATATTATGAACTAAAAATGAGTACGTAAAGAACATAGTATTAAATTTAAAAATTCCAGAAATAAACATTATGAAGAATATAAACAAAGTATTATATTGCACAAAGTATTATAGATTATAATCTAACTGTGAAGCGCTGATAAACAGCTTTAATAAAATAATGTTTGTGTGTTGTCAGCAGCGGGGGGAGCTGAACGCACATCTCCGAAGGCAGCATGGATCGCCCGCACATCAACTCCCTGGATCAAGTTTACAATGGTACTACCACTACCGCTCTTTATTTACGCCCAATCAGTATTTTAGTTTAGTCCTGAATAATTCTAAGATCTTGTTATTTATGCTTATATAATAAGTAAACTAATTTAACTGCGTTAAAGCGTTCTTTCATTTGATAACCCCTGCTCATTTTATTTTATTTTATTTTATTTATTTATTTAAGGAACATAAACAGTCTTAATAACATAATATACATAAAAAGATAACAAAAAACAGACCAATTATTAATGTTCACAGATAGGTATTTAGAAACATAAAAGTAACTGAATGTAAACTAGAATATTTAAGAAAAGAAAAAAAACATATATAATACAGGTGTAGATTCAACAAGTGATAAATCTAAATATAAAAACCCAACAATAAAATAAATGCAATTATAACTGTAAAGAAAATAGGGTTCAAAACAGGTATTTGGATTGGGACGGGTAAGGGGAGGACAGGGATAAGGGAAAGTTGCCACGCAGGTAATTTAAAAATATTAGGTACAATTAATTTAATCATCATGAATATGTGTTATGTATTATTCGCACGTAGAATGTTATACAATGAAATTCTGTAGCGAAAGTAGCTAGCAGTGAATATGTCAGCAAGTGTTTCTAAACGTGCAAATTTAATGTTATAGTAGTTACATGTCCTTTGCATAAATTCATTTTGGTTGGAATTGGTATTGCATCTATCAATGTAGAAAAGGGTATTATGTCTGCTATATCGAGTCGGCACGTGGAAATTTATTTTATTTAGCAACTCCGGGCAGTCAACTTTTGAGTTAATAATTTTGTACAGTAGCATCTGATCAGCGACAAGCCTCCTGTTGAGCAGTTTCGTGATTTGAAAATGGTTCTCGATTTCATCGTAAGAATTGTATACATTGAATGATTTAAAATTGAGGAATTTGAGAAATCGCTCCTGAACTCTTTCTAACCTGTTAACATAAACAATATAGCGCGGGTTCCAAACCTGTGAACAGTATTCCAGGTGAGGACGAACATGTGAATTGTAGAGAATCAGATAAGTCTTGGTGTTTTTGAAAAATTTGCATGTTCTTAGTACAAAGCCTAGACTCTTTGTTGCTTTGGTGACAATGTTATCAACGTGTTTTTCAAAGGTAAGTTTATAGTCCAAAAGAATCCCGAGGTCGCGTATACAATGTATAATCTTTATTTGTTAACAGCAATCCAGAAATGGAGTAATCATGCAGTATTTTCACTCGGTTACGTGTGAATGTGACTTTGCAACATTTAGAAATATTGATAAAAAGCTTATTTCTGAGACAGTAATCCGTCAGTCGGTCAGGATCTTCTTGTAAACGCACAGAACAGTCTGGAGAGCTTATAGGAAGGTATATCTTCATATCGTCGGCAAATAGTAAAATTTGAGCGTTGTGAAAACATGTCGTTATATCATTTATATAGATAGAGAAAAGCAAAGGACCCAAAATGGACCCCTGAGGCACACCGGAAGTGATAATTTTCCAGATGGAGGAAAATCCACCCACTGTCACAGCCTGGGACCTGTTTGTTATGTATGAAGATAACCAACGAAGGAGATCTCCATGAATACCATCATTAGCAAGTTTTCTAAGCAGGACGCTGTGGTTGATCTTATCAAAGGCTTTGCTATAGTCGGTGTAGATTGTATCAACTTGCACACGTTTATCCATAGAGGCAGACAAGAAATTTATAAATGTTATAAGATTTGTAGCAACAGAGCGACCTGCAAAGAATCCATGCTGAAATTCATTGATCGAATTCTTTACCACAGGGAATAACTGGTCATAGACTATGTTTTCAAACACTTTTGAAAAAATGCAGAGCTTGGAAATGGGTCTATAATTATCTGCTTCACACTTATTTCCCGATTTATGAATTGGCGTGATGTAGGCTCTTTTCCATATATCAGGAAATGTACCAGTCTTAAGCGATATATTAAACAGTATAGATAGCGGAAGTGACAAATGATTTGCGCACTCGGTAATGAACAGTGGTGGGATACCATCTGGCCCAGCTCCCTTGTTGGAATCAAGCCGTTTTAAATATTTAGATACAAGGTCAGCATCGACAAAAACTGACCCTATCGCACAGACCTGCTTAACAACGGAGTCATCGCAGGAAGTCCCCAGAGGGTCAGCCGGTTCGTAGACGGAATGGAAATATTCAGCAAATAAATCACAGACTGCCTGTCCCCCCTCGGCTGTTAAATCCTTAAGATTTAAAACGCTAGGAATAGATGCTGATAGTTTTTTTTGATTTAACATATGACCAGAATGCTCTGGGATCTTTGGCGATATTCTCTTCAGCATTATTAATAAAGTCTTCGTGACACTTCTTTGCCATTTTTTTCTGTCTGGTGCGTTGTCTTGAAAAAGTAATGTAATCGGAAGGGTTCTTATAAGTTATATATAATCTGTGAGATTTCTGCTTTTCGCGAATAAGTTTTATTAATGATGAGCTATACCACGGGGGGTAGGAATGTTTACCAGTACGCCTCAATGGAACCTTATCCGAGATCAAATTATTAATAATATTGTAAAAATGTGATACTGCAGGATTGACGGAATCGGTTAAGTTAAGTACGTTCCAATCTACTTGTGCCAGGCTGTCTCTTATGTCATCATAATTAGCCTTGTGGAATGAGGGCCTTTTAATTGATTTTTCCTTTACGACCGGTGGTTCAACGAACTCAGCAGTGATAATGATGGATTTGTGGTGAGTATCCTCAGGAACCAACGGATCGCTCGCGGGAGCAACGCGTACCGAGAAATTACAGAGAACGAGATCAAGAATTCTTCCTAACGTATTTTGAACACCATTATATTGGTGGAAGTTACAGTAATTAATATTGTCGATAAATGTTGCGCTTATTGTAGAGGTATAGTTGCAAGGAATCATGTTTACCTCGCCCTCAGGAAGAGTCCAGGTAATATCGGAAAGGTTAAAGTCTCCCATGATAAGAAATTTGTCGTCAGGTTGATTCCAAAGCTTAATACCTAGATCATTCGAAAAGGTGGAGATTCGAGCATTGAAGTTGAAGCTTTTGGACAGGTAAATACAACAAAGATGAACGCAAGTAAATCCATTTGCACGTGGGATGCGAAGAGTCACCCAAATGTCTTCATCTGTAGAACACCATGAATTATTACAAATTGCATTGAGTTCCTTTTTGACAGCCAAGAGCACCCCACCACCCATTGTTACACCTTGAATACTTCTGTCGCGTCGGAATACATTGTATCTTGAGTCCAAAAGCTCCCCATCTGAAATAGAATCTGTCAGCCAGGTCTCTGTTATGCCAATCACGTCATAATCACCGCTCGTAACACTGCGAAGAATTGTATCAGCTTTTGTTCTCAGTCCACGTACGTTCTGATAAAAAACACTTAGAGGCAGGGGCTCTTTTTCAGTATAGTGACAATAACAAAAATATGCAGAGAATATGTGAACATAATGTGAGGTGTAATATGTATAGATACTTGAAATATGACAAGTACATTATAACAGTCGAGTACATAAAGAGAGAATATCTTGCAGTTGACAGGAGTTGATAAAATATAATAAGGTAATGATGTGCGATGATAAATATAATGGTAATGCAATGGCAATTTGAGATGCAGGATAGAACAGCGTGTGGAGGGAGAGGGACGAGTATGCAATAATAATCGGATGAGCAGTAGGTGTTTCCTTATGTTATTTTCTGGAGGTCTTCTTCCCTCCTGACTAAAAAAGCTGCTGAATTTTCATTTTTTCTCACCAAGATCTTGCAGTCCTTTACCCAAACAAATTTAAAACCTGCTTCCCGTGCTTTGGTTTTAACCTTTGAAAGCAGAATTTTATTATTAATTGGTGGTTATTGACATAGATTTTAGTTTCAGGTCCCGAATATTTTAGGTCGGTGCTGCTTATCTTTCTGGCCTTTTTGGAAAGAGCGAGAAATTCCTCTTTCCTCCGTCTACTCGCAAATCGGATGATAATTGGCTTAACCTGGGTCGTCTTCGTAGCCACTCGCGTCACGATGTCTATATCTTCTGGCTGTAGTGCGAAACCAATCTGCTCGCCTATTTTCTGGGCTATACAGAGAAGGTTTTCTCCTTTTGTCAAAGGCACGTTCTTGATTTCAAGATTTTTCATACGGGAGAGCTGATCCCGCTCGTCGAGTTCGTATCTGAAGATGTCCATGCTCTTCTTAATAGATGCCACCTCCGAAACTATCTGGTCGACAGTCTCCAGTCTCTTCTCAACCGCCTCCACCCTCTTTTCCGTATCGGACATGGCTGCTAGTGCGAACTCGAGGCTCTTCTTTATGTCGGATATCTTACCCCACATTGGCTTAATGCGAGTGAGCTCGACATCGATTTTGTTCAGCTTCTCCATAATCTCGGCCAGAGAACCAGCTGGTACCATCTGCGACGACGTCGCAGGAGTTGCAGCTGGAGATCCACTGAGGGCTGCATTTCGCGTGCATGGCTTCATAATGTTGTTTATAATTTAATGTAGCTAGTATTTTTAATATACGTAGTTAAATTGGTTCACTTGTTTTAACCGGTTAGTCAAAATTGAGTTTATTTTATAAACAGATGTTAATTGAAAAGTTTGTTTATGAACTGTAGTGACATCTGTTGACAAGTCTTATTTTGTGATAATAGTATGATAGGCGACTGTTAAAAGTTGACTATTAAAAGTTGATGTTTATCGCTAGATGGGGTATATAATTTGTCTGTAAATTACTTTATTAATATAATTTAATATACTTTGTTTTTAAATTATTAATCAGACAATCATAATATTTTAAAGAAAAAACACAATGATTTGATCACTCAAATGTTTTGAAAGTCGCTAGTTTTATCACTTGAAACTCAAGATAAGATTTGCACACTCTTCTAAACTTTGCAAACAGAACACTAAGAAAAACACTCTCACTCTGTTTTTCTCAAAGAGAAAATGGCAAAGGGTGTAGGATCTTTGTCCCTGTACAATAGTAACTAGCATAGAGAGGTAATAGTTTATAAACTTTGTTTTTTTAATTAATTTTGCGGGAGCAAAACAAAAACAAACAGCTGTCACTTTGAAGTATTGTTGTATATGTTGCATACGGAGTTGAGGGAGTGGGCCGGATCGGCAGAGACGGGAGACAGAAATGAAAGGCGTCAGTCAAAGATGTGAGTCAGTCGTTTATTTGTAGCTACGTAGCGAGTAACTTGTCTCGTGTTCTCTATCAATAGCATACCATTCATTATTTTTATAACAAATTGTCGAAAGTGTTAAAGATAAACCATCCGGGCTAGTCACGGAGCTGACCCGTAGAAATGTATTTATATGTCTGTATTTGATGCAGTTTTGGAAGCACATGAATCCATAATTAAATTATTTAAAAAATTAAATAAATTAATTCTTCTAATAAGAAATATTGGTAAATATTCGGAACAAACGTCAACGGTTGTGTAATGGGATTGTGTATGTTATCTTTACTTTAAAAAACAGCCTACGTTTTTGAATGGTTTGTTTGGCTACGCAGGGTTTGTGTAGCGGGTTTGTGTATATTATCTTAATTTTAAAAGTTTTATCAAAAAAACTGCAAACAGAGTGATTTGACAGTGTGAAAGCAAATTTTCAATTTATGTAAATAAAATTAAAAATGTAACATTTTCAACCTCCCCCAATGCAAATAGTTGTCTTTTATGGTAATTAAGAAGAATCTAAAAGTTTTATCAAAAAAAAGTGCGTATTAACCGTTGACGTTTGTTCCGAACAATTACCGAAATATTGAGGACTGCCTGCGTCTTCAAACTGATGTTGATAACATTTCATAATGGAGTCAACGAAACCAGCTACATTTCAATGCCTTGAAATGCATAGTTCTGACTTTTACCTGAGCATTTCGTCTAACCTACCATAGGTACACTATGCTCGGTCCTAATCTCAAACGAGTTTCTAATACAAAGGATCTTGGGATTTTGTATGAAAGTAATTTGACATTTCGTCCCCATATCGAAGGAGTGTGCCAGTCGGCCATAAAAATGTTAGGTTTTGTTCTCCGAACCGTTAGAGTTTTTCGTGAAAACCGTGCTCTGAATATTTTGTACTTCTCCCTGGTCCGCAGAAGCCTGGAGAGAGGTTCGCTTATCTGGAATCCTCATGAGTTGGGGTGCTCCCTCATGTTGGAGAGGGTTCAAAAAAGTTTCTAAGATTTCTCTACATGAGGGAGTATGGCCACTATCCATGACTCTACCCAACGAACTTTCTTCTGGGCGTGCTGGGAGTTCACTCGCTGCAGCTCAGAAGAGAGGGGTATGCCGCCACCCACTTATTCAGACTGCTGCGAGGCTATATTGAGAACTCAGCCATTTTGGAGCGCGTGAGTCTCTATGTTCCAGATGACTATCTTAGACAGCGCCGTCATAGATTATTCTATCTTCATGCCTGTAGGACTAACCTGCCAATGGTTCTACCGGTAGGGAGGAGTATATTGCTCCTGAACCAAATTTCCTCCGAGAATGATGTATTTGGCGTCGCTCGGTGAGGAGAGATTCAAGAGGGAAATTCTTTTGATTCTTGAAAGAGTCCTCCGTACAGACGAAATCTTCACCACTGCCTGAGATTTTTATTTTAAAATTTCTATATTTCTTTTAATTTCTTTTATGTATAAATATTGGTAAACATTATTTTTTAAATATTTATATGGCGTAATTTCTTACATGTAATAAATTTAAATTTGTAAGAAATTAATAAAAAATTATTATTATTATCCTGGCAGGAGTCAAATGCCCCGGTCTGGTAAGCCCGAATCTCGCCAAATGTACCGGCCTTGTAACCATAACCCGCCGTTTCTGGCCTGATGTCCGGGCCCCGGCCATGTACTGAACCTGACTTGACCTACACCTGGCACTCCGGGTACTTCTAGCACATTCATGGGAGACGATGGTGGGAACGCGGCCCCCTCAGCTGACGATCAACGGATGCCTACCGGACAGAAGATCTGCTGGAGAACCGAACTTCATCGCGTCGATTAAAGTTAGAATAAGCTAGTTATCTTTTAAACCTGTCGGTAAAAGGTGAGTCTTCATTTTTATTTTTTTTTTATTATTATTTTATTTGTGTACAAAAAATTTACAACATTACAGATAATTAATCTAATTTATTGTAAAAGTACCATTTTCACAGTGAGTATGTAGCGCCAAAAATCGTACAAACTCATTGAATCTTTTGAAGAATATGTCGAAATTTTTATCTAATATATTTAAATAGCGTATCGCTCTTCCCACGGGCGAATTCGGGTACAGATTTGTACGACTCGATAGGCAATATAATATGTTATGGCGACGTGCCCGAGAGTGAGACTCTGGTACAAATAAATTTATTTGTGCCAGAATCTCACCGTTAGAGACGAGGCCATTGATTAACTGAAAGAAATATTTTAGCAACGCAAAACATCTACGAGTTTCTAGAGAATGGTAGTTAGTCATACCTAGAATAAATCTCGATGGATACAAATATGGGTAAGTTCCATAGAGGCGTAGAAATAAAAAACGTAGGAATTTTTTATGAACTCTTTCAATGTTCAAAATATAGGATGCTTCAAATGGGGCCCAGATAATACAATTCGACTCCAGTACACTTAGCACCAGTGAGTTGTAAAGTAGCCTAATTGTTAGTGGGTTTTGAAATGAGCATGAATTGCGAATGACAAAGCCCAGCAGTTTGTTGTATGCTCTGTTGCATAAGTCATTTGTGTGCTGGTGGAATGTCATTTTGCTGTCAAAAGAGGGGAGATCCTTTATTTGACTAAAGCGATGAAAAATGTTACCGTTAATTGAATATTCAAATATGATCGTCTGTTTTGCCCTTGTGAAAGAGACTACATTGCATTTAGGTGCACTGAAGCTTAGACAGTTAATTTTTGCCCAGTTTGCGACAGAGTTCACATCGATTTGTAGGAGGACACAGTCAGCGAGATTTTTTATTATGCGGTAGAGTTTTAGGTCATCAGCAAACAATAAATAAGAGGAATGAGTGATGATTGAGCCAATATCGTTGATGAACAACAAAAATAATAGCGGTCCAAGAATTGATCCTTGCGGCACTCCAGAAAAAACCAGGAATTCGGCAGAACGAGAACCCTTATAAAAAACGTATTGTTTGCGATTATTGAAGTATGAAGCAAAAAGTAATAAAAGTTTTTTGGAAAATCCAAACGTAGCTATTTTTTTTAATAGGACATCGATATCGACCTTGTCAAAGGCCTTTTCAAGGTCAAAGTATGTAACATCTACTTGGTTTCCTTGGTCAAGAGTTCTTGATAGTAAGTCGGAAATGCATAGTAGATTTGTTGATACTGACATCTGGGGTCTAAACCCATGTTGACGATCGTCAAGAAGAGGTTTGACATGGCTGTACAAATGACGATGAAGGATTTTTTCGAATATTTTCGCTACAGAGCAAAGAATTGCAACCGGCCGGTAGTTTCGGATATCGCATTTATCACCCTTTTTATGTATCGGGGTTATTTTGGTAAGTTTCCATATGTCCGGAAAAGATCCAATTTTTAAGCAAGTGTTAAAAAAATGACAAAATGGTAAAATAAAAAAGTCAGAACAACCTTTAAGAATGAACGTTGGTATGTTATCGGGACCCATTGAGTTGGGCTTACTCAGTGCAGATATTGCCGTCTTAACATCCTCCTCTGTGATTTTGACTAAGTCAAACGGCTGACCTATTTGCTCTGTGTTTAGGATGGCGTTAACGTCGAGAGTTGGTTGTTTAGTACTATAGACCGATGAAAAGAATACTGCAAAGCTGTGTGCAATATCATCATACGTATTTAATTCATTGCCATCAAATGTCATAGATTTAAATGCGTTATTTGATTTTTTAAGCGCCTTTACATAAGTCCAGAACTGTTTGGAATCTGAAGCTAATGATAGTTCGATGGAGTTTAAATAATTTTTTTGTGAGTCCCTTATTTCACGTTTAACTAAATTACGGTAATGTGAGAATTGAGCGTAGTCTGCGAGGAGTTTACTTTTTTTCCATTTTTTATGTAGCATATATATTTTTTTTATATTACTAATAATATGATGAGAGTACCATTTAGGGTATACTCTGAGCGATGAAGTACGGGGTGTAGAAGTCGGTATACATTTGTCAAATATATTATAAATTAGATTGTAAAAGATTTCACTTAGAGTATTCACGTCTGTTGAGTTTTGGTAGACAGGTTGCCACGAGCATTCCGATAACAATTGGTATAATACCTGGTAGTTTCCTTTGTGGAAGCGCCAGGTACTTCCAACCCCTGCCCTGATCTGAGGAGAATCTGTACCCGGATTAGAGGTGGGAGGAGCATAACATATGTTTATAGTTAACGATGGGTGAAATTTATCTTCATTTACAATAGGATCATAGCATTTTTCAACAGAATTTACAAAGTTTTCAGCACTACATAGTACAACGTCTAGAATGTTGTTAAAATCATTACATATTGTATTGTATTCCTTAAGACCATAAAAGCACTTAAAATAGTCATATATATTTAAGACACTACGGTTGCAAGATGGAAGATTTAGATCCCCTAATAATAAAAGCCAGAAGAACACCCCCGGCACGCGTGTTCCATCAGATTACCCTTGTGAATAGATGCATAACTGCGGTCGGGATATGAATATGGTTTTTCTCCAATATGAATCAGCATGTGTCTCCTCAAATATCCTCTTTGAGAACATGAATAACTGCAGTCGGATCACGAAAAAGGTTTTTCTCCACTGTGAGTAAACTTGTGTGTCGTCAAACTACTCTTACGAGAACATGAATAACTGCAGTCGAAACACGAAAAAGGTTTTTCTCCACTGTGAATCCTCATGTGTGCCGTCAAATTACCCTTCTGACTAGATGCATAACTGCAGTCGGGACAACATAATGTTTTTCTCCACTGTGAGTTAGCACGTGAACCATCAAATATCTCTTTTGAGAACATGAAAAACTGCAGTCGGAACACGAAAAAGGTTTTTCTCCACTGTGAGTCAGCGTGTGTCTCCTCAAATTTCCACTATCAGAAAATGATGAACTGCAATTGGAACACGAAAAAGGTTTTTTTCCACCATGAGTCAGCATGTGAGCCATCAAATATCTCTTTTGAGAACATGAATAACTGCAGTCGGAACACGAAAAAGGTTTTTCTCCATTGTGAGTAAGCATGTGTGTCGTCAAACTACTCTTTTGAGAACATGAATAACTGCAGTCGAAACACGAAAAAGGTTTTTCTCCACTGTGAGTCCTCATGTGTGTCATCAAATTACTCTTGTGAGTAGATGCATAACTGCAGTCGGGACATGAATATGGTTTTTCTCCAATGTGAATCAGCGCGTGTCTCCTCAAATTTCCACTATCAGAAAATGATGAACTGCAATTGGAACACGAAAAAGGTTTTTTTCCACTATGAGTCAGCATGTGAGCCATCAAATATCTCTTTTGAGAACATGTATAACTGCAGTCAGAACACGAAAAAGGTTTTTTTCCACTGTGAGTAAGCATGTGTGTCGTCAAACTACTCTTTTGAGAACATGAATAACTGCAGTCGATACACGAAAAAGGTTTTTCTCCACTGTGAGTCATCATGTGTGTCTTCAAGTTACTCTTGTGATTAGATGCATAACTGCAATCGGAACACGAAAAAGGATTTTTTCCACTGTGAATAAACATATGTCTCCTCAAACTAATCATATGAGAACATGAATAACTGCAATCAGGACATGTAAAAGGCTTTCCTCCACCATGGGTAAGCATGTGTCTAGTCAAGTTACTATTCTGAGAGCAAGAATAAGTGCAATCAGAACACGAAAAAGGTTTTTCTCTATTGTGAGTAAACATGTGCGTCGTCAAACTACTCTTACGTATACATGAATAACTGCAGTCGGGACATGAAAAAGGTTTTTCTCCACTGTGAGTCCTCATGTGTACCATCCAATTACCCTTCCGAGTAGATGCATAACTGCAGTCGGGACATGCGTAATGTTTTTTTTCACTGTGAGTAAGCAAGTGAGCCATCAAATATCTCTTTTGAGGGCATGAAAAACTGCAGTCAGAACACGAAAAAGGTTTTTCTCCACTGTGAGTCAGCATGTGTTTCGTCAAATATTCTCTTTGGGTACAGGAATATTTGCAGTCGGAACATGAAAAAGTTTTATCTCCACTGTGAGGCAGATCCGTCAATGAGTCTGAAAAATAACACGAATAATATAAAAGTGTAAGCACTGTTTATTTTTAAAAAACGTAAAAAAGCACGAATCTTTATTTACCTGTTGTCTGCGTAAATCTTTGAAAGCGTTTTAGGCATTCCTTTTTAACATTCGGCAGCTCTATGTCAATTTCCATATAAGGAATTCCCTCTCCATTTTCATCTCGGGGTCCCGGTTCTACCTTGAGGCTAACAGTCTTCACTTTAAGGCTACCTAGAAAAACCAAACAACAACAATACGTATAAAGATATGCCCAGACGAAGAGCATGTTACATTTGAAATTACTGTCTTTCTTCACCGAGAGAGTACTAAAAAAAACTTTTATGATTTAAAAAGATATTCGAATAAATTTACCGCTAATTAATCATGTAAAAGAGAGAATATAGTTAACATGCTTTAAGGTTAATTTAGAAAGTATGAAGAAACCCAGATGTCCGCTTAAGGAATGCTTCAAGAAGGAAGAAAAAGAAGAAAAAACACAAAGTTTTGTACAGCCAAGGAAATAATGCTTTTATCAATATCATAATATATGTGTTTATAACGCATAATGTTACTTATTTATATCCCAAATAAGTTAAAATTTTGCTGTAGTTTGGTAGTTTCGGTAAATATGCATTTAAAGACAAATAACGGCAACCGAGGACATAACAAACAAACATATTAACCCTTAATTACTCGCATGGGGTCAAAGCATTTTCGGATTAAAAAATTAAGCACTTGGCGCGGCCCGATTCCCCCCGCGCCCTCTACGCCCTCTCCTATTACGCGCATCTAGGTTTGTATTTTAGTAGCGACCAAGTCACGGGAGTGGAAGGACGCGTCGCTGTGCTCTTGAGCGGTGACGCCGTGCGAGTAATTGCGTTACTTTACAAAGTACCAACAAAATGCAAGAAATGTACAAGATTTTTGTGCAATGATCACTCTGAAATATACTGTCAACAGTGTAACAAGGGTGATTCGAAAAGTTCCTAAAAATTATCAGTATTATTATAAAAATTATTATATTCAGTATTAACTATGATCTCAGTATACCTAAGTACAAATTGTTAATTATTTATTATTATTTTAGTATAACATATTTTTTTATAATTAGGTAGTAATTCATGTTATTACTTATAGATATTACAGAATAAATAAAGCACTTTAATAATAAAATAGTTTCATTTACTTGTATATTTCAATATACCTATATTAAAAAATACTCTTACTATTTGGGGTCATCTGTGACCCCATGCGAGCAGTTATGTAATGTTCTTTGTGCGAGTAATTAAGGGTTAAGTCCTGCCTGAGCAACGATTCAAAATGAACAATGATTCTAAATTAAATTTTTACAAGCAATTTTATAATACTGCAATAATGCAACTTACTGGCTTTTTGAGAATTCTCCGCATACTGTAGACATTCCTTCTTTACATCTGGGAGGTCAAAATCCATATCCGCATACGACATTTCACCTTCACCTTCTTCCTGGGGCCCTGGTTCCGTCTTGATGGAAACACTATCTGGGCTTAGTAGATCCATGGCAAGACCGTCGAAGGGTTATGGACTTTTCGGTTGGACTATTCTTTAAAAACAATTATGTGTACAGGTAATACATATTTGGAAATAGGAATATAATTGACAGAAACTTTGAAGGAAAACAATTGAAAACGGTTGACCGAATCGTCATCATTACTTAGATTACAGAAATCTAACGCTATGTTCCTCTATATGCCCTAAATCTCTATAAAGTGGCATATTATCGTATATTTGATCCACAATCCTCTTCAGACAAAATGCACCAGGAAAACCATATTTGTAATTATTTTAATCATCGCCTTTGAAATACACATCCATAAAACGGTTATCAAACCAGATGTCAAATAATAAATTGTCTATTCTAGGTGTATCAATTCGCGTAAGTTAAGCTGGATCGCATTATGGGGGTTTCGGTCGATGTTGTTTTTCTTCATACAGTTTGTTTATTCTTAAGGATCCGATACGAAAGAAAGAATGTGTTTTAATTTATACAGTATTGGTTTAATACTATGGTTTAAGATTTCGGACATTATTGTTTGACAAACCTATGTCATTTCTCATTGTTTTACGCAGCTATGTTATTTGGAAATGTTGGATGTTTATTTAATTTTGTATTTAAAATATTAATCGAATACTTAAATGTGTATTGTTTATTTATTGTGAACTTGTATTACTTATTGAAAAGAATTTAAAATTGCGAGTACGTTTGATGATTTGACATCCTGTTTTGAGGAAATAATACACTGAACTTTAGAGACGAACGAATATCTGTGTGTGTTAACTTCATATGGTAAAATATTTTTTATTAATTTGGATAGAGAAAGGGTTATGTCAGCTAAACCTTTGGATCAGGTATGGGGTAAAAAAACCTTGCTCAAATTGCAAAAAGTTAAACAAATACTTCGATTAAATAACGACCGAACGTCTATGACGTAATATAAATAGACTCGCCATAGTCTCACATACTCGCAAAATAATGCGGCAAGTAAGCAACACTCTTTTTTTTCAGCGGTTTTCAGTAATTTCTTAATTCAAAAGTTATTCATGTATTAAAAAGATATGCTACATCCACACCGAAGCCAAACTTCCAACTCAAACTTCCAACGCAAGAACTACTCTTCTACACAATCGTCCGAAAGTTTGAAGATGGAAGTTGGCCCCAGTGTGGCCGTACCATAAGACAATCAATGACGCACAAAATTGTTGAACGGGAACATGAAAACTAATTGTATTGCTTATAATAATAAGTAATTTGTGCGTACATATAAATGAAATGCTATTTCTTTACTTTTACTACACTGTTTGCCGTGTTTGGAAACATTTTCTCGTCACACAAGAGGGCATTTTGGCGCTTTTTAAATGCAATTTTCCTACTGGTAAGACACGACCTTACTCGACGAATGACAGTTTAGTACTAAAGTACTAGAAATCGAGACCAGTGCAATTGTCTTACTTCCCACTTTGAGATTTCTACCCTGAGTCTACAGCATATAACGTCTTTGCCGAACATCTGAATCTCGCAAAATCGCAAATGACAGTGGCAGACGCTTTCAAGATTGTGATCTATGGTTATGTTTAATGTGTGGCCATTTTTCGAACATTTAACAGGTAGTACATCCGATCTATGATTATCTATGGTTGTTAACTTGTTTTGACGACTCCAGATACTAATATCTACAGCCTGTATGTCGGACGAATATCTACAGCTCCTATGTTGAACTAATATCTACGAACTTCAGAGTGTTGACTAATATCTACAGAGCTAAGGTCGGCAGGGCCGTAGCTAGGAGGGGGCATTAGGGGGCAATGCCCTACCTTAAAATACCTGTGCCCTACCTTAAGAAATACCATCGACTAATATGATAATATACTAGTAAACTGTTTGTTCATTGTTTGACATGATTGAAAAAAATACTACCTATTAGTGTAGCGTAGCGACATCTAACTAAACAGCTTCGAAATAACCAAAGAATCATATTATATCAATTCTTTATTCCGCCCATAGATGGAATTGAAGTAAGTGGTGAGAGGCTGTGCGTGTATTGCAATCACTGCTTAGGGGGAATTCCCAAACAGTTTGGGAATGTAATTCAATGGTTGAGTCATAAATAAACCAGTGGCGTAGCGTGGGTTTCGGCCGCCCGGGGCGGAGGAAAATTTTGCCGCCCCCCCAACCCCCCGTTAACTTCTACAGGTGCTTCTTCCGCAGATTTTCAAGCGCTGACCGGCGGGGGGGGGTTGGGGGAGTGTTCAAATGTATATATAACTGCTCTCAGAAATCGAGAATGGTATGCTTGTGATAAAGTTTCGCATCTTCATCACGCATTCGTATAGAATGCAAGTCAAATGCAAAGCTTCACTCGGTGCACGATGAATCGGCAATTTATTGTTATATTGATAACATAAAACTGGTTTAAATTAGACTTAATTTGCGGTGTACCAAAACTACACTCAGAACATAAAAATGGTTTTTCTTTGATTCTAGAGGCACTTACATTCTGAACACAAAACTGGTTTTAATTAAATCTGTATGCGGTGAATTAAAACTTCACTCAGAACATGAAGAGGGTTTTTCTTTGATTCCGCCGGCACTAACATTCCGAACACAAAACTGGTTTTAATTAAATCTGTATGTGGTGAACTAAAACTACACTCAGAACACCGGGCGGAGGAAAATTTCGCCACCCCTTTATTTGGGTACTTAACGGCGGGGTGGGAGGGGGGGGGGTAATATCTATTTATATACGAGCCGGATTTTGTTTAATAATCACCTCTGAAGAGTATTTTTTCAACGATAATCATGTTTATAAATTCTACTCCAAAGTTAATTAATTGATACTACTCTCCAAATAATAGTTACACACGCAACAAACAATTTCTCAGAATTTTACAGCATTATGTAACTCATATGTACTTCACTCAAGGCACGATGAATATGCAACTCTTTTTTTTTAATTTATCGTTGTATGTTGTTTGTGTGCGGTGAATTACTACACTCAGAACATAAAAATGGTTTTTCTTTGATTCTGGCATTAAATAAATAGTCTGCAACGAGAATTTTATAACTGCACATCGAATAACAGAATGTTTTCCTTCGAAATGTGTCAGCAGATGAATTTAACTGGAATTTTACATTTTGTACTGGTTTAAATTAAATCTGTACCTGACGAATTAAAACTACATCCTGAACATGAAAATGGTTTTTCTTTGATTCTGGCAGCACAAACATAGTCTGCAAATAGAATAATATAAGTAACTGAACTTCAAATAAGAGGATGTTTTCCTTCGAAATGTCTCAACAGATGAATCCACAACTGGAAATATACGATGTAAACTAAGTTATTTTCTTTTAATAAATAAAAAAAAGGAAATATACATTCTCAACACAAAATAGGTTTGAATTAAGTCTGTATGCGGCGAATTGAAAGTACACTTAGAACATTAAATTGGTTTTTCTTTGATTCTGGCAGCACTTACAGAGTATGCAACTATAATTTTATAACTGAACTTCATTCATTTAATATTTATGACTGAATTTTATAACTGAGATTCATCTGCTGACAAAATTCAAAGGAAAAATGATTTTAAACTGATTTAACCATTCGAATAATAAAAAAAATATTTATAAACTTTTGCCTGTCAATGTTTGCGCACAAAATTTCCGGTTCTTCCCATGCATTTTAAATGTTCCTTTTTATTGTTTTTTTTTTATCCTTTTGCAAAAAACAAAATTGTTCTAAAATCTAGATAAAGTAATTTTTCCGGCGTGCTTATTAGAACATAATTGTTTCTAAATATTAAAATTTTGATTTTGAAAATGTGAATTGGCTCAAAAATACACGCCTGCGAATATTTGAATTAAAGTACCTCAAATAGAATAAAAAATTTGAAACACTTTTCTTAAAAAAATGTAATAAAACTGTTACTCGTTTTTTTATCGCCATCACAAATTTTAAAATTAAATGTGTGGGACATAATTTCACAATTTTATTTTAAAATTAAATGTGTGGGACAATTTGCATCTCCTGTGATCAGACGGGTTAAATTAAATGTGTATTTGGCGAATTAAAACTACCCTCAGAACATGAACATGGTTTCTCTTGGATTCTGGCAGCACGTACATAGTCTGCAATAGAATTTTATAACTGCACTTCGAATAAAATAATGGACTCTTTCGAAATATATCAGCAGATGAATACACAACTGAAATTCATTCGTTAAAACATTCTGAACACAATTCTGGTTTTAGTTAAGAGTGAATCTAAACAGTTATTAGTATTACTCTCATAATATGCGAACTGTTTTCCTAAGAATTGCGAAAGTTGCAGCTTAAAAATATAATTATTGATATTTTTAATAAATAATAAAAAAAAAAGAGTTGGATTCGTAAACGAAAGTATCGTAGAACATTTTCAAACAATGATTTGAAATGGTTTAAATTTATCTAAGATAATATTATTATTTTTGTGAAAATTTGCCGCCCCCCTTAAAAGTGCCGCCCGGGGCGGGCCGCCCCCCCGCTTATTCAGCTTGCCGAATTAGAACAAAATACCTTATCTAACTAAATTGAAATCTCTGGAGATGCTCTGAGCTCTGGAGTGTGTGAAAATACAAATGACAACCCGGTTGAAATTGCAAAGGATATTGCTAATAAGCTAGGCATTGAAATCTTGAATGAAGACTTTTCAGACATTTATAGTGTTCCTGACCGTCGTCAAGGTTTTCCAAGAAAAATTATCATTAAATTCCACAATTCCAGCATTCCAACTCGACACAACCTTCTTGCAGCAAAGAATAAAACCAAAAAAATAAGCTCATCCTTATACATCGGCGAAGTGTTGTCTGCTTATAACAAGGACTTACTATGGAAAACTAAAAAGCGAGACCAGGAATTAAACCACTAATATACCTGATTCAAAAACGGGAAAGTTTTTACAAGGAAGTCAACGGAATCAAAAATTATCAACATAAAACACGAAAGAGATCTAATTGCACTTTGATTTCTTATAAACCTAAAACTAATAAACATTGTATTTGATATTATAACCCTAATAGAATGTTGGATTAAAAATTCTTATACCTACGCCAAAAATATAGAAGGCTACTATTGCATCAACACTTCATATAATACTAAACTAAATGATGGAATTGTAGTTTACATTAAAAACAATCTGAAAACTACTACCAAAGAAATCAAAATCAATGACTCCAATTGTCTACACATACAAGCTACGTCAGTAATTGATAAACTGGGTATTTATAAATCCCCATCCGCACCCAATATTACAAACTTCCTTACTTCATTTGAAACTATGTTACATAAACTAAAACACTCTGTTTTTAATTGGAGAAAATGGTCATCCTCAAAGAGACGATTACCCCAATGCCATAAGCTTCTACGGTCTTGTTAGTTGCATCAACAAACCTACTAGAGTCACTGAAGATACTCTTTCTTGCATCGACCATGTAATAGGTAGAACAAAAAACCTATCAACACAATAATATATGAATCTACAGTAACAGACCACCACTCTTCAATATTGGAAGTTGGAAATGAAAATAAAATTAAAGATGATTTCGTAAATATATCTATCTTGAAAAATAAAATCGACTGGGGTACAATTATCTTCAATATAAAAAACGAAAAATGGAAAAATTTGTACTCAATTACTGATAATAATATGGCATGGAATTATTTCACCAAATTTATTCAAAATCATATAAATCTACACACCAACCAGAAAGAGGTACCAAATATAAAAAAAAAATGCATTCACAAAACCATGGATTACACCTGGATTAGTAAAATGCTTCAGGAAAAGAGATAATATTCACGAACAAATGAGGAATGATCCAAATAATTGCTTACTACATTTAACAAGAAATATATGTAGGTACTAAACTAATTAAATATACAAAGAATAAATACTACTCAAGGAAAATTATTGAATGTAATAACGACTCCTGAAAGATTTGGCAAATTCTTAAAGAGATAACACATTTACACTTGCAAGGCAATTCAGAGATCAAATTGAGGAACTTACAATTGATGGTCAGAACGTGAATTTTAACTTGGACCCGAAGACTATCGCCAATCATGCAAATACATTTTTTACAAACGTTGGATCAAATACTAAAACTCCACCATCAGATGATAATCTCCGAGAAGAAACTTAGGCCAAATTTATTCTTAAAGAGGTATCGATGGAGGACATCATAAAGAAATGGACTCACTGAAAGAGAGGACTTCACCTGGACATGACAAAATACCAAGTAAACTACTAAAATCACTGAAATCTCATAAAGTCGTTCGCCTCAAATTCCTAATTAATAACAGCTTCACTCAAGGTTGTTTCACAAATTAAATCGTATTAAAACAAGGTATTATCTCTCCAATTTTTAAAAGTGTTCTAAGTGCACTCTCTAAAATTGTTGAGGGAATACTGAGAAATCAATTACCTTGACTCTAGTAAAATATTATCAGCAAATCAGTTCGGTTTTCGCAAAAACTTATTAACCTCAAACGCCATTGCTAACGTTACAGACTTCATAACAAGTAATGTTGACAAAGGAAATAAATGTTTAGCAATTTTCTTTAATCTTGCAAAGGCGTTTGAAACTGTAAATCACAAAATACTTATAGATAAACTTAAGAAGATAGGAATATCAGAAACAGTCCTTCAATTATTTCATAGTTATCTAACTGATCGAAGGTTATCCTCAAAAAACAGTTTATAGCGTTCCACAAGGTAGCATCTTAGGACCCTTGCTATTCTTAATATATATTAATGATCTATGTAACCTACAAATTTGTGGACAAATCACAACTTTTGCCGATGATACGGTTTTGCTATTTTATGCCAAATCTTGGGATGAAGTCTTTAAAACGATAGAAAATGGCTTTTGTATTGTTAAAAATTGGCTTGATGCTCACATATTAACCCTGAATACAAACAAAACCAAATTTTTTACATTTCGAATATCAAATCATCTCTTGCCTTCACAACAAAGCCTCAAACTTCACAGCTGTAACCCCTTATTAACTCCATGTACCTGTCCTTCTATAAGTAGGTAGAGTTGACAGTATTAACGCGCCATTGGTGACGTATATGTCTGTGAGACCGGGTAATTCGAAAAAGTGTAATATTTTTTTTACCTTTCATCGAATCACACTGCGATTTCGAGTAGATGCCTTTACACGCCCCCTACTAGGGATGGACATTCAAAAAATACATCGATGTTTTTTTCGATGTAATGCATCGAATGGTTGCATCGATGTTAATACGATGTATTGAGAAATACATCGATGTTTCCAATACATCGATGTATTTCTGATTTCTTATGTGGAATTCCCTAAATCTCGGTGGTACAAATCAAAACACGCGTCGGGGGGGGGGGGGGGGGGGGGGGGGTTGTCGAACTTTGAAACAATGGAAGCAGCGCTTCTTATTAAACAAACAGCCCCGTATTTTGCGTATCGCTTGTTGGAATATAACAAACCGCGTACTGGCAACGAAATTAATAAATTAATTAGTACCACAATGAATAAAGAAAAGTTAAAAAAAAAACTTTTCGTATTCGATACATCGAATAAAAAACATCGATATATATTCGATGTTTAAGTATTAACAATACATCGCTTCGATACGATGCATCGTTACAATACATCGAGTGTTTATAATACATCGATGTATATCGTCCATCCCTACCCCCTACCGCTAGTCTACCTCGTGACAGCGATGCAGATACACGTTATAGAGTTTTGGCGCCAACCCGGTGCGTGAGACCGGCATCACCAACTAAGTAATTCAAATGGTTATAGGTAATTTTATAAGATAAAATAAATAAAAAAACAGAAGTATTATCGTTTATGTTCTTTTTTTATTTTATGTTTCAACTGTCATAAGACTGACGAAGACTGCTTTAGTAATTAAATAATACCTATTGTTAAAATATAATTAATAATAATTTATAATTTCATAATTTTAATGCATCTAAAGATATTGTGTTATATTAATAAACAAAAGTATTGATTTAAGGAATACCTGTGTTTTATTGACAAAAAAAGTTATCATTTTATAAACTTTCCAATGAAAAGTAGAATGAACCGGAAATTATTGAAAAAAGGATAGTCGAAAACCCCGGTGCGTGAAACGGGGTCACCAACGATGTAAGTCAAATTCACGTCACCAATGGCGGGTTAAATATCTTGGTATTCAAATAGATGATCTTCTTAAATGGAACACACATGTTTCAAACCTAACGACAAAACTGAGGAAATTCGTCTATTTCTTTAAAAATGTTAGAGATATATTAAATAGAAAACAACTGAAACAAATTTACTATGCTCTTATACAATCATCACTTGAATATGGTATTATTAGCTGGGGAAGCGCCACAAATACTTGCCTGGAGCCTTTAGTAAAGATTCAAAAACTAATTCTGTAGGTTATTCTTATAGTACCGTTGAGAACGAGCACTGATTTTATTTTTAAGACACTAAATGTTCCTAACCTGAAAAAATTGTATTAACCCAATAGCTGCCCGAACAAAAACATTGTTTCACTACCGTACGCCAGCTATTTCAGTGATTTATCATTTAAATTTCTTTATAGCATTGTCCTTGCCGTCGAGGGCTTTGTTTTTATTAGACACTCATACCTGATATCTATACTACATACTTCATACAATATTTATCCTCAAATGTGTCCCGTTATCTACTTTTGAGATAAATAATAAACAGACAGATAATTGGAATCTGCTAGTCGGCCATAGCGGTGACTCACTAACACAAATAAACAAGCTGATATATTATTATACACTTACGTCATCACATAATCATATCAATGGTGTTGGACAACGATTCTTCAACTGTTTTTATATTTGATATAGCCATAGACATCCAAATGGATAGACAAGAAGATACAGATGAGGGGGTAAAACCAAACTATGGGGGGCGAAGAGGGGAAATATGACTATGATTCGTTAAAAAATCAATCTGACAGTATATAGGCATCTCGCATTATAATATCACCATTTAGTTCTTAAAAGCAAAATCTGCTTTTGAATGAATAGACCTTTTTACGTGGGAACGCGAATTGCCCGCCACGTTATTAACATATTTGCGTAGTCCAAATGCGGCAAGGAAAGTTCGCCCTTTTTCACAGAGAAATATTTTGTTGCCGTATTTAGTTAAGACACTTTTACAAATGTTTCATAATTTACTTTCCCCTGTAACCAGCGACGAGCTCACTGGAGAAACGCCCACATTCGCTATATCCAGATATATTAGGGTATAATGTATAGCACAAGCTGGTATTGCATTTTCGCTGGTCAGGACAAGAATGATGACGTGACATTTTTTAGATTCAAGCGAGGCTCTCGTAAGCCGAGCCAGCGCCATGGAACCGTTAAGGGGATGGGGAAATAATACGCTTTTATCACTTAGGGCAGGTCCAGATATATTCATATGCCCATGGATATAGCACTAAGTACAATATTTTGAATTTTATTTACATAATATTTTCAAGATTTAAAATTAATATTATTTTTTCTCATGGAATATTGTTGAGTGTTATGTTGGTAATAATAATAACCAGCTGTCAAATGCTGATAGTTGGCAGGTCTGTCGCGTCACTTGATGTATAACCTTGAACTTGTCAACAGTGTCAATAAACGTCTTACAAAGGAATCAGTTCTTGTATTTAATTACGAAACCTCAAACATTATAATTGGCGACGAGGAAAATCAGTTTATCAGTTAAAACGTGTGTGAATAGTATTAACAGTGATTTCGCCGTGGAAAAAACATTTTTTTCAACATGTCGAGTAGTACCTTGTCAGTGCCTCATTTCGAACCAGATTGCGAAAGTTTCAATATGTTTTTGGAACGCATACAAATGTATCTAAAAATTATTAATATCGCAGAGAAAGAAAAAATTGGATATTTGTGTATATTGATCGGTGCGGAGAAATTTAAAATTTTAAAAGAAACGGTGCATCCGAAAAATCTAGAAGATTTAACCTTCAACGATATTGTAACAACACTGAAGAGTAAATATGAAGAACAAAAGGTGTACAATTGCGCAAAGATATAAATTTTATAACCGGAAACAACTTTCTAACGAAGGAATCGATGATTTTATTACGGATATAAAAAGTCTGTCAATATCATGCAATTTTGGTGCTTTTCTAGACCAAGCTCTGAGAGATAAATTGGTGTGTGGTTTAAAAGACGATACAATGACTAGAAGATTACT
The DNA here is from genome assembly GCA_917880885.1 of Limnephilus marmoratus. Lineage (NCBI taxonomy): Eukaryota > Metazoa > Arthropoda > Insecta > Trichoptera > Limnephilidae > Limnephilus > Limnephilus marmoratus. The sequence goes on along the minus strand of OU862907.1, from coordinate 56,291,890 downwards.
ATCTGAAGACGAATCGTTATCTTTTGAGAAAGCAAAATTAATTGTCAAAAATATCGAGACAGTTAGTCACAGCTCAGAGCAAATTTTACACAAAGAAAATGTTACATCGGAAATCTGTGAAGTCAAGTCAAAAATGTCACATAAAAAAACATGTCATGTCTCAAAGGATCGCCCTTCACGTCAGAATAGTCCTAGTAGGCGATTTCATCAGGGTGAAAGGACTGGATTCAAGGGTCAAAGGAGTTCAAGGTCATCAAGTCAACTGTCATCTCCATCACGTCAAGGGTCCAGAAGATGCGAGAGGTGTTTTATAACTCATCAACCGGAGTTATGTCCTTCAAAAAAGTGGAAATGTTACAAGTGTAATATTTACGGGCATACGCTTGCATAATTTTGTCCAAATGTTAAATCAATCATCAATCACGTAAAATGTGTCAATAATGTAAATGTATTAAATATGTCAGTGTCTGATACAGCGAAAATTAATTTAATTGTAAATGGTATCAATATGTCTTTTATGATTGACACAGGAAGTTCTTCGACATTAATAAGTAACAAAATGTATTTAAAATTTTTCAAATCTTGTCAGTTAAGTCAATTCTACGGTAATTTGTTCACAGCAAATAGTCAGAATTTATTTTGTTTTGGATTTTTTATGGCAAAAGTAAATGTTGTGGATTCTAATGTTGTAATGGATTTACCAGTATTGGTTATAAAAAATCTGTCGTCTGATGCTATTTTGGGTAGAAATTGGTTAAAAGTGTTTGATCCATCTTGGGAAAATACTTTCATAAGTTCTTTAATGTCAAATATGCATAATAATACTGTAAATTCAGTGTCTGTCAGCGAGAAAAATAAAACAAATATTGTTAAAAAATTGTCACAAAAATATTTAAATTCTTTTTCGATTACTAATAACGATTTACCAATTAAAGAATTTTCTGTGAATTTAAGTTTAAAAAATAATGCTACTCCTGTCTTTCACAAAGCATATGAAGTTCCTTATGCACTTCGTGCTGAAGTATGTCAAGAGCTAAGTCGTCTTGAAAGCGAAGGCATTATTTCAAAAGTTAAATATAGTAGTTGGTCTTCTCCAATAGTTTGTGTACCTAAACAAAATGGAAAATTACGTTTATGTGCAGATTTGAAATCTACAGTCAATCCACAATTGAGAATTGATCAATATCCTATTCCACGTCCAGAGGATATTTTTAATAAATTTTCAGGTTGTCAAGTATTCTGTAAATTAGATTTAACAAACGCATATTTACAGTTGTCTGTGTCAGATTCTAGTAAAGAATTACTTACAATTAATACATGTAATGGTTTATATGTCTATTATCGTTTAACTTATGGATTGTCATCGGCTCCTGCCGTTTTTCAAATGGTAATTGATACAGTTTTGTGTGGCATAAAAAACTGTGCTGCATATATTGATGATATTTGTATAGGTGGTAAAGATGATAAAGAGTGTTCTGATACTTTGGATAAAGTTTTGTCAAAATTAAATGAGTTTAATATAAAAATTAATGTGTCAAAAAGTGAATTTTTTGTGAATTCTTTCGAATTTTTAGGTTTTACTTTGTCAGGTCAGGGCAAAAGTCCGTCTTTGTCGAAAGTTGAGAAAATTAAGTCTACTGGGTGTCCAGAAAATGTTACTCAACTAAAGTCATATTTGTCAATGTTAAATTTTTATAGGAATTTTATTCCTATGTGTCCTACAGTGCTAGAACCACTTCATAATTTATTAAGAAAAAATGTAAAATGGTGTTGGTCTGATGAATGCGAAAAGGCATTTGTAAATAGTAAGTCTCTTTTGTCAGATAAAACTATGTTAGTTTTATTTGATCCGTCAAAACCATTGTGTCTTACAGTCGATTCAGTGCATACGGTGTCGGTTGTGTCTTAAGTCATGTCGTAAAGAATCAAGAATTTCCTATAGCTTTTGAGTCTGCAACATTAAATTCAGCTCAAAGAAATTATAGCCAATTGCACAAGGAAGCCCTTGCTATTATTTTTGGAATTAAGAAATTTCACAAATATTTAATTGGTCGTCATTTTACGATATATACTGATCATGCTCCATTGTTGTCTTTATTTGCTGAAAACAAAAAAATCCCCGTTTTAGTAGCATCACGTCTTATAAGATGGTCTATAATATTGTCTGCGTACAATTATAAATTGGAATATAAAAAAGGATTGAAAATTCCTCAAGCAGATGTAATGTCACGTTTGCCAAGTAAACAACAATTCAATATTGAGGAATGTAATTTTGTATACATGTCTACACCCTTAATTCCATTCTCAGAAGTTGAAAGTCATTCTGAAAAAGATGAAACATTATGTAAAGTCATTAAGTATGTTTCAATCGGTTGGATTGAAAACTTGTCAAGTCCAGAAATTAAAAAATATTTCAAGTTTAAAAATTTACTCTCGGTCAAAGGAAAATGTCTTTTATTTGGTGACAGAATTGTAATACCAGAATCTCTTAAGTCCAAAGTCCTAAATTTAATACATTATGGTCATCCTGGTATAGTCAGATCAAAAATTCTTGCTCGTTCATATGTATGGTGGTTAGGTATGAATCAAGATATTGAAGATGTTATTTCTAGATGTGAAATGTGTCAGTCTGTACAAAATGCTAACAAAAATGTACGTCATAGTTGGCCTATTGCTGAAAGTCCATGGGAAAGAGTCCATTTGGATTTTTTTGATTTAAAAGGTTCAAAATACTTATTAGTTTGCGACTCATATTCAAAGTGGGTAGAATGTTTTTACATGAAAAATACTAAATATTCGGATTTGTTATCTAAATTAAGTGAAGTTTTTTCCAGATTCGCTTTTCCGAAAACTATTGTTTGTGATAATGGTCCCCCATTTTCATGCAAAGAATTTTCTATTTTTTGTAAAGAAAAGTCAATAAAATTATTATTTTGTCCGCCGTATAATCCCGAGTCAAATGGATTAGCGGAACGGTCTGTTCAAACTTTCAAAAAAATATTAATTAAATTTATGTTTTCGAAAAATTCTAAATTTTTATCGCCAGCTCAACGTCTAATAGATTGTCTGTATAGTTATCGTTCCACTCCTACTTCTGTTACGGGTGTATCTCCAATGGCTAAAATATTTTCATATGAGCCACGTACACCACTACATATTTTGTCAGAAGAAAGACATGTCAATAAAAGTAAACAATCACAAAATGTCAAACAATCAACAAAAAATGCATTGAAAGAATTTAAAGAAAATGATAATGTTTTGGTCTATTTAAGACATGTGAAAGGTCCTATGAAATGGTTTCAGAGAACTGTTAAGTTAAAATTAAGTTCATGGGTGTATCTAATTCAATTAATCGGAGGAGAGGTGAAAAAGGTTCATGTTAACCAAATAAAAAAAAAGTTGTCTTAAGTCAAAATCAAGTTATGAGAATCCCGATAAATGGCAAGACTTTACAAGTCAGGAAAATGAAATTGTTATTGAACCGTTACCCAGCACTAGTGGAAATAATGATATTATAACTAGGTCTGGCAGAGTTGTGAAACCCCCTGTACGATTTAGTCATAGTGATTACTCTTAAGTTTCTTTGTCATTGTTATTTGGTTTGATATAAAAATAAAAAAAAAATGGAAGGAGGAAAGGATGTTATGTTGGTAATAATAATAACCAGCTGTCAAATGCTGATAGTTGGCAGGTCTGTCGCGTCACTTGATGTATAACCTTGAACTTGTCAACAGTGTCAATAAACGTCTTACAAAGGAATCAGTTCTTGTATTTAATTACGAAACCTCAAACATTATATTGAGCATGGCCAAATACATAACGGCACATTATATTCACCAAACATATATTATGTACTTGGTCACTTTTCTAGTTTTTGGGTCTAAATATTGTGTTTGAGCAAACAAGAGTTTTTTTAAGGTTTTTTTTTTCTCCGTGGCTGGTATAGGTCTCGGCGTATTTTTAGCTAGTTTTGTTACTGCAATAAATACGAAAAGTTCATGAATGATGGATCTTTCCAACTGCGAAGCCTTGAATGTTCAGAAATAACTTTTATTATTTTGATATAATTTGTTTATTTTTCACATTCGCGAATGCGAATGCAAATGTTCAGAGTGCAGATGTGCGAATGCAAATGTTAAGGAATCACATAAAAAAAACTTTAGTCAACATTAATCATTGTTTTAATAAAAAAAATAAAACAATACATCAATTCTTATACAGTATGTTATTATCGTAATTAAGCAATTTAATAATCGAAGTTCAAAAGAGGCATATTATATTTCAGAAAAAGCAATTTTGCAGCCTTTTCTCCCATGAGGCGATTTCTAAGGGGCTCGTATATACATAAGGCCGGCTGCAATGAACAATTGTTCACTCGGAACGCTGGCAGGTGGAGCGCTCAGATATTTAGGAGCCAGATCTGTCAATTTGCCGTATTTCAATTTAGTCTTCCACCAGTCCAAAGGGTTTTCATCAAGAGAGGCTCGTTTTTCTTTAAGATATGCCTTCAATTGATCTTTGATTTCACAGCTTATAGTGTCTCCAGATTCTGCACCGTCGGAGTTTTCGCTATCACTTGAGGAATCTAGGATTCCTGCCAGATTGCTTATAAGAGTTTTAGCAGAACTTGTCGAAGGCTCATTAATGTTGCTTGTTGAACTCCTCAACCTTTTAGCACCTGACTGACAAGTGACATGACAAATGACAACTAAAACAATAAATCAATCAAGGAATCACAAACAATGTAGCTAGCGCGCTCATGCGCTTGCTCGAAAAACAAAAGACACGTGAACAGTGGGCGAGTCACGTCATGATCTGCACACATTCGCATTCGCTAAAAATTCGCATCGATTGTTGCGAATGCGAATGTCGATGCGAATGTTTAAAATGATGCGAATGCGAATGCGAATATTCGTAACATCCGTAGTTCATACACCGATCGGTGCTAATGGCAGCGAAAAGATTAAAAAAGTAAAAATACACACATATTTGAAGAACGAATAAGCACTAGAGCCTTTTTAAGGGGCCGTTCAAGTATTACGTAATGCACTTGGGGGGGGGGTATTGTGAAACGTTATTGTGCGTTACGAGGGGGGGTTCGAACAATGCGTTACGTAACATGTTTTTCTTTATTTAGATAAAAAAAAACTAGGGAATTAAAATTTCCTAGTTGGCAATCCTTTTCGTTCTCGAAATCTCTTGTTTTATTTATTACCGCAAACGCGATTAAAACAAGAAAAAAGGTATTTAAGCGACTTTCCAGTACTTTGCGCAATTTAATTGTGACTTTCAGGTTAAAATTGTTACTTGGAAGTTACGTAACGTTTAGGGGGGGGGGGGGGGTACGGAAAAACATTACGGCGCGTTACATGGGGGTCAAAAATCTTCAAAAATTGCATTACATAATACTTGAACGCCCCCTAAGAGAGTCACATTTAAAATCTTTTAACATCCCAGTTTGTCAAACCTCTTATGGGCAGAGAAGTTTTGTAGCTATTCAATTCTCTACCTACTGAAAAGTTTGTTTAAAAGTAGGGAAAAAATTCGGTTTAGGGGCGATAGTCCTAGATTTTTTTTTTTATACTAATTATGGGCCGGAAAATCCGAATCTGAAAGAATTAGGCGTCGGCAAGCAATATTAACTGAATTACATGACTTTAAAATTTTCTATACACACACAGGAAAGCAAGCCATTTTGAACGCATTCTGATACTACAAGTCATAGAAAAACACCAAAGATATTACACCACATAAAATTAAGTGTTGCCATTAAGCAATAGTATCAATAACGTAAAACTTTCCGACACGATACTTCCTCACATGATAATTCATCACATAACACATTAGTAACATGGTTTGTGATAGAAAAGAAAGTGCCCCCTTCGTAGCGCCTACTCGCGTCACGGCAAAAAAACATCCCAGTTTTCAAGTAGTTTAGCGGCTACGCTAGGTTTGTGTAACATGGTTTGTGATAGAAAAGAAAGTGCCCCCTTCGTAGCGCCTACTCGCGTCACGGCAAAAAAACATCCCAGTTTTCAAGTAGTTTAGCGGCTACGCTAGGTTTGTGTAACATGGTTTGTGCCCCTTTATACCGCCTGCTCGCGTCAAGGCAAGAAAACATCCCAGTTTTCAAGTAGTTTAGCAGCTACGCTAGGTTTATGTAACATGGTTTGTGATATAAAAGTGAGTAAAATTTATAAAAAATAATTACTTAATTTAGTTATTGATATTATTGCTTAATGGCAACACTTAATTTTATGTGGTGTAACATCTTTCTTGTTTTTCTATGACTCGTAGTGTCAGAATGCGTTCAAAATGGCTTGTTTTCCTGTGTGTGTATAGAAAATTTTAAAGTCGTGTAATTCAGTTAATATTGCTTGCCGACGCCTAATTCTTTCAGATTCGGATTTTCCGGCCCATAATTAGTATAAAAATAACTAGTTTTATTATCTAGGAATGCCGCCCCTAAACCGAACTTTACCCGAAAGTAGAATCATTAATCACCTCAAATAACATATCCATCAAGAGTATTTAATAACATATTTACCTTTATGCCTACTGTGTGTATATATGTAACCATTTACCTACTGCAATCTTCTATGTATGTATACATAATATATAAAAAGATTACGTGAGATGGGAAGGCTGATAGAGATATTGAAAGAAGTGTGAATGCAGGTAACTCTATTAATGGAGGACTGAACGCCGTTGGCACCAACAAAAAACTGTCCAAAGATGCGAAATTAGCCGTCCATAATGGAGTACTGGTACCTACCCTGATGTATGGCAGTGAGGCATGGACTGGCAGAGGAATGATGAAAGTAGACTGAACGCAGTAGAAATGAGATCCCTGAGGCGTATGTATGGTAAAACCATGTATGATCGTGTGAGAAATGTGGAAATCCACAAAGAATGCAAGGCTGGTGTAAGCGTAATGAGTAAGATCAAGAAAGGAACGCTTCGATGGTTTGGGCATGTAGTGCGAATGAATGAGGAAAGGAGTGTAAGGAGAATATATGACGCAAATGTGAATGGTAGAAGAAGTCGAGGACGCCCAAGAAAGACATGGCACGACCAAGTGAATCAGATACTTGAGTCGGGCCATGTCAAGAGTCAGAATAATAGAAGAGAATGTATGAGACGTTGTATGAATGTAAACGAGGCAAGGAATGTATGCCAAGACCGAGATGTTTGGCGGTCCATCCTCTCTGCCTAACCCTGCGGGAGAACGGCGTAATGTTTAGTTAGTTAGTTTGTTAACCCCTCCGCAACGTAAGTAGATATAAGCGTTAAAAATAGGACAGCAGTCAAGTACAATAAGCGTGTTTATACGTCAGCGTGTGTGTTTCCATAGAAATCGTTCTAACCCCGTTATTGTTTTAGTTAAATCCCTAAAACAAAAAGTAAAAGGTCGATAGTAGATCAAGCTGCTCATCCCTATCAAGTTGTCTATGGAAATACATAACAGGAATCAGCTGTCAGTCGTGTAGTTGACAAAAATATTTACCCGCGTAAATTTGCTCCACCGCGCTCCACATTTTTATTAAATATTTTTATATGAAATGATAAAAAGGTGAGATGACAGTGTTTATTACACATATATACAATAGAATAAGTATTTTTGTTTACATAATCTGTGATTTCTGTGATTTTAGTACCGTTTTCACATAAAAACATCACTCGAGTCATTTTTACTTATTTTTAATGTGTGTGTTCTAAATTTTAATATTAACAAATGCTTATATTTATTTGTAATATAACAATTTGAAAGCCTATTTTGTAACCTTTCTAAAACAGTTTTTACTATTCGACTACGTTCAGAAATGTTTCATTTATAGAGCTTTAATTGTGAAGCGGTAATAACAAAAAGTTTTCGTAAAATGTCATTTTGTTAGAGACACCAAAAGCGAATATTCTCGAAAATTCGGAGGGGATAAGATATACGAGTATTATCTGGTAAACAGAAAACAATCGCAAAAAAAAAATTGCTTTTTTTTGTTGATATTTTAGCAGAATTCACCAATGTAATTTTCGTGCGGTTTTTCAAAATATCATCCAACGTTCAACAGGTTCACCGTGTATAATGAATGATTCGTCGCATATTTTGTTTGATTAGCTTGAAAAACCATAAATCAAGAAACGGTAAACATGAAAAAAATTTTCTATTTATGAAGGTTAGTGCATTTTTTGTTTATACAGCTGATCGAGTTGCAACAGTCAGTAAAAATCTCCATTTAAGCCTCGATTACATTGAGCAAATTTACAATCTACTAGCCAGTAAGTTTAAAAGCGGGAAAATCGGCGAGTGCGATTGTGATGACGACACGTAAAACGTTCCACTCGCTCAGTAGCGAACTAGCGAAAAGCTGAGTTAAAGTAATGACTCCCGCGAGTTGAGTTAAACTAATTCTGTCCGATGAACGGTTTAGCAATGCATAATTTCATGATGCCGAGCATTGTATACAGAAACCATCGCGGGCATGCGCACATCAAATCAATCAAAAGTATGTCATAGCCAACATTAAATAATTTTTTGACCGTATTGCAAGTTACCATGTTATTGCTGTGAATCCTTTCCAGTTGCATACTTGTCATTCGACTTACTATTGTATTCACTCTTGAGTTGTAGGTATGTACAATGGACATATTATTATTATTGTTGTTGTGGAGTGAGAATAGATCTCTGACTCTGAATACTTCTTGTTTGAAATTTAGTAAGCAGATTATTATAGTTTATATTGTGTTTTTATATCTTTTTTTTTTAATAATTTTCATAATTTTTATATTTTTGTAAGTTCTTACGGGTACTTAATATGATGCGAGCAGTTTCCAGAGTATGGTGGGGATCTCATCCTACCACACTTAAATTAATGTATAATTCCCTAGTTCGGAGCCACTTGGATTATGGCTCATTCCTTTTTGACCCACTCCCTAATTATTTAGATAAGAAAATGGAAAGAATCCAATCAAAAGCCCTCAGAATGATTATTGGAGCTATGAAGTCTTCTCCAATTAATGCGCTTCAGGTGGAATGTGGGGAGCCTCCATTATATTTTAGAAGGCAATTCCTTGCCAATAAATATATTTTCAAGGCTTTATCTTTATCACATCATCCTATTAAACAAAGTATTAATCGGTTAAGTGTTAATTTGAATTCTAACAAAAGATTGAGAGAAAAACAATGTTTTCCTCTCCTAATTAAAAGTTTTCAACTATATAATTCTCTATCATCTTCCCTCCAATATCTTCAAGAAGTTCCCAATCTCCCTATATACAATATTCCATTTAAGGCAATCACTTTTATGCCCAACACAATAACATCAGTCTTTCACAAGAATATTTTTTCTTCCCCAAATAAATTTCAAAATGTGGATGATTGTTTTAAAAGCATTGTGGCTTCAAAATTCCCTGGATTTTCCATCCTTTACACTGATGGTTCCAAATTTGAAAATAAAAGATGTGGAGCATCGATATATAGTCCAGAATTCAACATCAATCTCTCTTATAAATTACCGAAAGAAGCTTCCATATTTACAGCTGAATGCTTTGCAATTGAACAAGCGCTAAATCAAATCCAGGTTCTCAACATTCATCGAGCCTTACTATGTACTGATTCGCTAAGTGCTCTAAATAAAATTAGGTCAAATATTCTATGTTATCCGGAAGACAATATTATATGTAAAATAAAAAATCTTCTCAATTCTCTAAGTGAATCTGGGTTTGAGACGATATTGGCCTGGGTCCCTGCCCATTTGGGTATCGAGGGTAATGAGATGGCCGATTTTCTCGCCAAATCTGGTTCAGATTCCGGAACTATCCCACTAAATTTTAGAATTCCTATCTCCGATGTCTTCCCGATTCTTAAATCCAACATGACTCGTGCCTGAGAAGAAAATTGGGCAGTCTCCAAAATAAGAACTGGATCTTTCTATGCTGGAATTCAAAACCATATCCCTGCTAAGCCATGGTTTCACGGTAAAAAACTTTCAAAACGATTCATTTCATGTATTTCGAGAATGAGAATTGGTCACTGTTCAATTGCATCTCACTTGTCTAGAATTAGAGTTTTAGATGATCCGGTCTGCCAGTGCGGTGTGGAAGAGGAAACCCTCGACCACGTTTTCTTTAACTGTAAAAACCATTCATCTTTCAAGAACATATACCGCCGGCTTATTAAAATCACACACCAGTCCCCCCTTAACATTTCATACCTTTTATCTCTTAACAATTCTCGTGTTCATACAACTTTATGTAAGTTTATTAACCTGAATGAATTCAATATTTAATTTGTTTTAGTGATCTAAATGTGTCCAATATTTAATTTGTTTTATTATTTTCCCAATAGATTAACCGAATTTTTTTATCCACTTTAACTATTACCGGCACAAAGCACTCTTTTCAGGGTGAATTGCCTAAAACCAAAAAAAAAAAAAAACTGCAATACCAAAACTCCACCATCAGATGATAATCTTCAAGAAGAAATTTAGGCAAAATTTATTCTTGAAGAGGTATTGATAGAGGATATTATAAAAAATCGAAAGAGATGACTTCACCTGGACATGACAAAATACCAAGTAAACTACTAAAATCAATGAAATCTCATAAAGCCGTTCCTCTCAAATTCCTAATTAATAAGAGCTTCACTCAAGGTTGTTTCACAAATGTATTTAAATAAGGTATTATCTCTCCAATTTTTAAAGGTGCGAAAAAAACTAAAATTACCAATCACAGACCAATTTGTGTTCTAAGTGCACTCTCTAATTGTGTAATTGTTAAAGGAATACGGAGAAATCAATTACCTTGACTCTAGTAAAATATTATCAGCAAATCAGTTCGGTTTTCGCAAAAAGTTGTCAACCTCAGATGCCATTGCTAACGTTACAGACTTCATAACAAGTAACGTTGACAAAGGAATTAAATGTTTAGCAATTTTCTTTGATCTTGCAAAGGCGTTTGAAACCGTGAATCACAAAATACTTTTAGATAAACTTAAGAAGATAGGAATATCAGATACAGTCTTTCAATTATTTCATAGTTATCTAACTGATCGAACGCAATGTGTTAAAATAAACAGTACCTGTAGTAGTTCTCAAAAAACAGTTTCTGGCGTTCCACAAGGTAGCATCTTAGGACCCTTACTATTCTTAATATGTATTGATGATCTATGTAACCTACAAATTTGTGGACAAATCACAACTTTTGCCGATGATACGGTTTTGCTATTTTATGCCAAATCTTGGGATGAAGTCTTTAAAATGACAGAAAATGGCTTTCGTATTGTTAAAAATTGGCTTGATGCTCACATATTAACCCTGAATATAGACAAAACCAAATTTTTTACATTGCGAATATCAAATAAGCTCTTGCCTTCACAACAAAGCCTCAAACTTCACAGCTGTAACCCCTTATTAACTCCATGTACCTGTCCTTCTATAAGTAGAGTTTTTTTTTACATGAATACTGCACAAGAGTCCCAACTGCTCCCGTCTGCAGCCAGTGGGACCATGGCATCCCCAATTGGGGTATGTTGTAAGGCTGAAGGCAGTGGGGAGGGGAAGGAGATAGGGAAGAGGAAGGTGGGGAAGTACCTGGCTATTCAGATCTGGTAATCCACAAACACATACTCTCCTTTATACAGAGTGTCCGGGGGTAAAGTGCATTAACTTCGGGAGGTGATTCTACATGATGGTAGGAGTAAAAAAGATTAACACCTTTTTCCGAAATTCCAAATTTTTTTTTCCCATACAAAAAAATGTACCTACTAAAAATCCTTAGTGTGAGGCACGATCCTACTTGCTGAGAGCCTGCCGGGCGCCCGACACGATTGTGACTGGCCCGTACCGTAACAGCGGAAAATAATAAATCTGGCCGTACACGCCGGCCTAATTTTATCTTTTTACCTCAAAACTACCCCTAAAAGTTGGAATTTCGAAAAAAGTTATTTATCTTTTTTACTTGTACTATCATGTAGAATCACCTCCCGAAGTTAATGCACTTAATAATACCCCCGGACATACAGATAAACACGGCAGAAGTCATTTCAAGAAATGTTTCAATTCTGAATTGTGGTCTTACACCAGGGCGATACTGAGAGTATCTTCCACTCTGGAACGTGCCGCAAATATACTATATATTATTTTAAATGAATAAATTGTGAATTACACAAATAAACCAAATAAAATTTATTTGCCACGCCGGGATTCGATCCCGCGACCTTCGGAATGCAAGTCAAGCGCCTTGCCGCTGCACTACGCCGGCCGTCAAATAAGAGTTGACGGTATTAACCCGCCATTGGTGACGTATATGAGGAGACCGGGTAATTCGAAAAAGTGTAATATTTTTTTTACCTTTCATCGAATCACACTGCGATTTCGAGGACTCCAGATACTAATATCTACAGCCTGTATGTCTGACGAATATCTACAGCTCATATGTTGAACTAATATCTACGAACTTCAGAGTGTTGATTAATATCTACAGAGCGTAGGTTGAACTAATATCTACAGAGCGTAGGTTGGACTAATCAGCTAAATGTGTCCAATAGTCCGATATTACGAATTTTTACATACACACTTACATAAATTAAGTTTTTTAAACTGCATACGCAATATTACATTATTCCGATATGCTACACATAATTGCAAATCCAACCTCTGCCAGTGCTGTAGATATTCGTCAACACTTTGATTCTCATAGATATTAGTCAACAGTTTGTGCTGTAGATATTCGTCAACACTTTAGTTTTCATAGATATTAGTTAGATTTTTTCAGTTTTTGGAATTCCTGTAGATATTAGTAGACGCCTCCATTTCGAGCAGCTGCCTTATTCCACGACCCTACCGCGGACCGCCTGTCTACCCCGCGACAGCGATGCGGATGCACGTTATGCGCCAACCCGGTGCATGAGACCGGCATCACCAACTATAAGTACTTAATTCAAATGGTTATAGGTAATTTTATAAGATAAAATAAAAAAACCTAAGTATTATCATTTATGTTTTTTTTATGTTTCAACTGTCATAAGACTGACTGAATATTTAAGATTGTTGGGTTTAAATAAAGGTTGTTAAAATATTTCATAATTTTAATGCATCTAAAGATATTGTGTTATATTAATAAGCAAAAGAATTGATTTAAGGAATACATATGTTTTATTGAGAGAAAAAGATATCATTTTTTAAACTTTCCAATGAAAAGTAGCATGAACAGTAAATTATTGAAAAACGGGTAGTCGAAAACCCCGGTGCATGAGACCGGGGTCACCAACGATATAAGTCAAATTCACGTCACCAATGGCGGGTTTAATATCTTAGTATTCAAATAGATGATCTTCTTAAATGGAACGTACATGTTTCAAACCTAACGACAAAACTGAGGAAATTCGTCTATTTCTTTAAAAATGTTAGAGATATATTAAATAGAAAACAACTGAAACAAGTTTACTGTGCTCTTATACAATCATCACTTGAATATGGTATTATTAGCTGGGGAAGTGCCACAAATACCTGCCTTGAGCCTTTAGTAAAGATTCAAAAACTAATTTTGAAGGTTATTCTTAAAGTACCGTTGAGAACGAGCACTGATTTTATTTTATTTATTAATTTTCAACGCCCTGATGGGCTTTTACATGACAAGATTATAATACAGAGACAGTTTTTTTGAATAAAAAAGATAAACTACTCGTCATCGCAAAATAAGATTACACCTCGGAGCAAGAGCGGGTTAAGTGAAATTGTTACTCAACATAGTGGGTTAATCGCGCGCATGCGCGTGTTTTTACCGAGTCGCTATACCGGGAGATGTAGTAGCTGTCAGAATTTAAACCACCCGATCACCAGGGTTAACTCAGTACCCCGCGTTGTAACTGACGAAAATGGCGAACTTTTATGAGAATCTTGACGTTTTGAACGGAGCTTTGGCAAATATTGACCGTATTCGCGGTATTCGTGCACCACGGCTACGGAAAAGGTTCAAAAAAAGGTACGATCCATTTGCTGCACTTACGGAGGGAGATTTTAGGTATAAATATAGATTTACCAAAGTCAACATGAGACGTTTGATTGATTTGGTACGGCCGTATTTGGATGTGAATAATAAACGGGGTGGCAAAGTATCTACTGATCTACAAGTTCTTTGTGCCATACGATACTGGGGTAGAAACGAGGTGAGATAGTGTTTATAATTTCGTACTTGTGAAACAAATCAGCGAAATCGATAACCAAACAGTCTTTATTACCTGTTTTTTGCAGATACAAGATGATTGTGCTGACATACACGGATTTAGCCAACAAACAATGTCCCGTATAGCTAAAAGGGTTGCAACTGCATTTGCCCGCCTTGCTCCACAGTACATTAAAATGCCACAAACTATTGAAGAACAACAAGCAACAGTTGCAAACTTCCAGAGAATTAAACGTTTTCCCGGAATAATGGGTGCCATCGACTGCACCCATATTAAAATAAGGAAAGTTGGGGGTGATGCCGGGCAATATTACATCAATAGGAAGGGGATATATTCCTTAAATGTCCAGGTTTGTAAAGTCATACCTCAATACGTCTGAAATATAAACATTAACCAACATTGTTTGCATGAATAAATTCATTTCAGGTGGTGTGCAATGCAGACTTAAAAATAATGGACATTGTTGCACATTGGAGAGGCAGTACCCACGATGCTCGGATTTTCCGGGAGAGTTCCATCAAACAGAGGTTTGAAGGAGGTCTTTTCAACGGACGACTGTTGGGAGACGGAGGTTATGCGTGC